>OZ026518.1:76049911-76649911 GCA_964019695.1 Loripinus fragilis
TGTTGAAACATAAAATTCGTTCATAACCAGTACAAAACCCATGCAAATTTGTGTTTCAAACAGCCTGCTCGCGAATTACGTGGTCATTCCAAGAAATTAATGTAACAGTTCAGCGGCAAAAACATCAGAAAAAATCTTCAGGAACATCCTACGAGACACAACTGTGAAGGACCAATCTATGGCTTCAATGAAGCAGAAATTGAGAGCTGACCTGTAGTGTGTCAACTACCAAGTATACCAAGTAAGTATACCGAGTATGCTACATACGATGCCAAACTCTAGAAAATATCAAAGGCAACGACAGGTTTACAGAAAATGCATTTTTTCATGATCGATTCCTTTTTGCGGACTTGAAATTCTACGATGCACTGCGAAATTATCGTCTTTAACACCCTTTACAGGAAATCTACCGTGTTTGGCTAGCCATATATTGTGATGTTTACAAATTGTACTTATTTGAATCTTTTTGAGTATTTGCTTGCTTGTGTGCCTGTCACTTTTTGCTTTTCTGTCAACAAATGAGGTGTCCATCTGACAGAGCTTTCGTGCTTTCAAAATACGTTTGTTAATGAAATACAAGGGAGAAAGTTCAACTTTTCCAAAATCCCGAACGTTAGAAATTCAAATATTAAACTTGCAATATGCCAACAAAATATTACTAATTTCAGTTTTAAATAGTCCCTTGTCTTAAGATAAACTTATAATAAATCAGAAAAGCTTAAATAACCAGCCTAGTTCAGAATATTGACTTCAGGAGTAATCTTGAAAACGCTCATCATTGGAAATGTACTTTAGATAGTGATATGCCAACAACTTTGGAAATATCACGAATCTTATAACTGCTATGACTTTCAATTATTTTCCGCTTTTTACCGAGAAGTTGGTCTTGCCTGTTGCAGTCAAGTAGCTTGTAGCATCTTTTACTCTTTAACCCATTTATGCCGAATGGAATTTCCCACCATTATCAATTGGAAAAGCCCATTTCTGTTTTAACGGATGTTGGGTGGTATTTTTTTTTATTTTTATTCAATTTGAATAGAACATTCTGCAAGCAACAGTGGAGACCCTGATCATACACCGCGTTCTGCGGCGTCTGATCCGGGTCTGCACTATTTGCTGAAGTCCCACAAAAAGGACGCTAGGCTTATATGGGTTAAATTTGCCTGTATGAAATTTCTATCTCCACGATAGCATTTTAACTAGCACGATGAGCTGGAAACTACCACACAGGACGAACGGGGCATGAATCGTTTACGAGTAAATGCTCAGATTTTTTTTCTGTGCAGGAATGTTTATTCAGGGTCTTTTTATCATTTTCATCGTCAAATGATATCAAATTCCATTCAATTTGACAGATATGGGCTAAAATCCTTCGAACTTTGGGGAAAGTTGGTCCGATGCTCAGTGGGGAAACACGTACCAATAGAAAGAAAATAACTTTTCAAACAAAATTTTGGGCTAGATGGGACGCTGAGACATACTTACACGGAACCACATTGTCGGATTTCACCATTGTTTGTTCTAAGTTGTAAAATAAAACAAAAATGAAAGTGACACCAACCTTTCTTTATCCAATTTTCGGCCTGGAAACTACCACGACGTGTCCCGGATGTGGCTTGGGAACAAAATTACGTTAACACAATTTCGTGGTTGTTCCTAGGTTTACCACCCGTGATTTTATGATTTAGTTATGTGCAAAACTATTATTCATGCAGTGTTATAGCATCTAAATATACTTTACAATATGTTTATATCACTTTTTGGAAAACATTATACATTCAAAATTGCCTCAAAGATGGCCTGTTTTAGGTTTTTAACGGGGAAAACACTGTGATATTTTTCAGCACCTTATCTATCGATGCCTCAAAAGGGCAAACAAAATGAGAAGGTAAAGATCAGGAATCGATACAGTCAACGCTCAGATTTGAGGAAATATTGGATAATTCAAATTCATTACAGTTTAAGGGCCAAAGGTGGCATCCAAAATTGCTGAATGAAACTGCAATGAACAGAGAAAACGGTTAAAATAATATTGAATAACAAATAAAATGCGTTGTAATGTCTGACTAGCACCGACTGCAAAATGACGTGATTTGGCACTTATCAATACTGTCCTGATTTGACACAACATCTCCCTCTCCAACGAATCAATACAAATATATCTATTGCCACCGATCTGAATGTTTTGGATCGTTCTCATGATTACAAAATTCTCCACAGAACATGCAGTGTGTCTGAAAGTCAAATTTAGGCGTGCCCGATCGACATGGTCGCTTAATTCATTGGTGAGGATTTTGGAAATAGTTTAACGTGGGTACGAGATGTTCCATCATTTAGGCCACGATATAAGTTATCATCATATTTGCTGGTACAGTTTATAATGGCTTGAACTCTCTGTGCAATCTGGAAAAGCGATCCTTCAGAAATAAAGTGAACCTACATACATGTATTTAGAAAAACAAAAGACTCGGTTTTACTGAATCTGACCTTAACTAATTCCGTGGTTTCACAACTGTGAGCACACGCACTTGTCGATCATAGAAAAGTAACACTGCTCATGAAATAAAAGAAACACTGCTCATGTCTGAAATAAATCTGGAATTGGACTAAACATAAAATATTAAATGACAGAACAGAGTAACATTTTTCACCATCATCGTTGTTTTTATATACATACAGATGCAGGAGCACCATCCACATTAATCAATGAATAAAAAGTATTCTTGTGACCAGGTTCATAGTTCAATTGTTGCTGATACAATAAATCCTTGTTAGGCATGTAACAACATGTGACCCCTTTTGCTCAAGGGGCATAATTTGAACAAATTTGGTACAGGTCCATAGTAGAGGAGCCAGGGTTCAAAAATGTCAAAAATAAGCATTTAGGTATGCCCCCTTTTTAGCAGAATTTTCACTTGTTTTATCCTTTAGTACATAGTATAGGCAGTATGAAACCAGATGTTGCACTCAATTTAAGTCTTGCAAACATACCTGTAACAGTGTGTTTAATACGTTACCCCTCATTTTCTTAAAAACAAAAATATGTAATTAAGTCTATTTAGGTAGAAGTTGGAATGTTTAAATGAACAAAACATTTATGCAATCTGTAAGAACATGCTATTCTCTACACATACTGATGTTATTAAAAGTTGTTTGGGTCCATTAAAATGTCATTTACGTTACATTTTCAACTATATCCTTAAAATTATTGATATTTTGTTAAAAAGTTTCATTTGACAAAATTATCAATATGTGTTTAACTTCAGGATAACATGTATTTAAAAGAACGTTAACTGACCATTTCAAAACTGCAAACAGATACATTCTAGCGTAAATACTTTGTCAGTTACAAACTGTTTAATTAGATGACCATAGGTTAAACTTTATATAAGTTTAGAACCTCTTAAGTTTGAAAATATGCATACATTTTTTTCTGTTAGCTTTTAAACACCTTATGATAATTGTTTTGATATCACCGACTTTAGAGTAATACTTAACAACATTTCTGTGGTAAAATATTATCTTATTGTTCGATTTTCAATATGTAACGTATAAAACAAAGTTGAAGACAAACAAATATTGCTTAATAGCTTCAATTATACATCACTGGAAAGTTTTTTTCATTAAAAGGGGGGGGGCTGTGTTTGATAGGCATAAAAAGAGCATTTGTTCCAAAGGAAGAAGTTATCAATACTAATTAGGAGACTGTGTATATGGTTGTAATTTTTTCTTTTAAGAATTGGTATACTTCTAGACTCAAAAACAAAACACATTGTTTGCTAATTTTTCTATGTTATGTTATGCAATTTATAAACTTAAAAAATGATAAGTCTGAAGCAACATCTCAACTAAGATACATTCCCTTAAACTTGTTCAGTCAAATTTGCTAAAGTAACATATATAACTATAAATAAACAAATTATATATCATGATTATATATTTGTCTCAACTGTTTTCCATTTTCAACTTAGCCTGAAAATCTAAAACAAATTTAGATATTTGCACATTTTTTTTCTTTCAATTGAACAAAACAATATAATAAGCTATTCAGAAGCAGCCAAAGCTTTGTGTTGAACCTGTTCACACTCATCACAATATTTAAAATAGTAAATAACATATCTGTTCTATCAAATCAGATTCATTTATGATAAAATATCTAAGAATTTCTGAAATGATGTGAGGATGTTGGAAACTTTGTTTGTTGTTGTTCCTATTGGTTGTGGGAGTTTTGTATCGGTCCTTTGCTTTCTAATTTGTTTCTAGTTCAGCAGTCATCTTGACAATGAAGAGAGCTGGTTACTTCACTGTAATTATATTGTATATATCTGAGCTCTGTGCCCCTTCCTTAAGGCGCAGTCGGAAGTCAGGAGTCTGTGATTGTGACATTTCCTAGTCATGTTCACTTATAGAAAGAAGAGATTTGCTGGCTATCTAGACAGCATCACTCCTTTATGAATATATAAAATAAAATGTAGTTTACGTTTCATTAAATTTAAGGAAAAATAAGTGTTATCATTTATTCTTTAAGAGAGTGGCTCTGTTATGCAAATTGTTTAAGCCACATCTATTTATGCATATATCAAAACTCAGAAGCTGTCTTTTAAATTTATTCTAGTTATGAACTTTAATTTCAGCTCATTTTTAACATGGCTTTCATTGTTTGATTAATGAAACTGTTAGTGTTTTTAACTTAACACAACTAATCATTTTTCAAAACAATGCAAACTTTAAAACTGAATGGGTTATTCAAAATGAATTATTGCCGTTGAAATTGGGAAAATCATCCATAAGGATGGGTTTTACATGGCAAGGAAGTGAGCATATCCAAGAAATCTAGATTTTTTTCAGTTGTAATTTACGATACCAAATTTACTTGATAAAATTTCAACAGAGAGAAAATGTTTAAGCCAAACTTAACTAGGACGCATTAAAATTACCGTTTAAAAGATTATTTACGTTAATCAGAATGGTGATAAGAATAGCAATATCATAGAGTAAAAATAGCAGTCATAAGATCAAACTTAGTTTTAGCAATTAGTGCTAATATAGCTGATGTTAAGTTCTATCATAATACCATAGCAGTCATTGGACCTCATTTTAAACAAATTGTTGCAGGAATCCTGTCAGTTGATTCCTTTTATGTGCGTTAAATAATAGATTAGTTGTAAATACATCATTGTATAGAGACAAAAAGGCATACATTAAATTATCTACTTATATTTATATGAACAACAGAGAAGGCACAATAGTTAGTATAATTACTTATGCAAATAATAGATGTACATGTTATGCTAAAAAGTATGCATAAACTTAACAAATAGTATGTATGCATGTTTAATTTGTCTGTCGCTCTTTTTTTATCAATCATCTGCATCAGAAATTGTATTTCTTTCGATTTGTAAAGTATCATGATAATCTCAGATAATGATAACATTGTCTCTATTGCCAATTGCACAATATGTAAGTATGATACGGCATAGCATTTGTTGAGCATACTATCTGAAAGTATTCTTTGAAAGTAGCATAAGTATGGATTTTGTTTCTATTACATGAACTATCAAAATAACATAAATATAGCATCGTTTAACAAGTTGGTACATGTTTTATGGGTATTAATTAGTTAGTCTTAAGGACTGAATGATGGTTGTTATGATTACTTATTGTGAGTGTAAAAATAAATAGTGTCCTGTTGAATAAAACAAACATTAAAGCAGATTCTATCACGTATGCTAATAAGCTATATAGCTAAAACTCAAACGTCTGCAAACATTCTGGAATATATGATTAATCAAGTCATATTCTAGAAAGTTGTTTGCTCAAGGTCCTGATTGTCGAAGTCTTATCATTTAGAAATGTCTACAATACTAACAATGCAGGGGAGCTTTTCCAACTTATTAACAGACATGTGTCTCTAAAGTATTAAAATGGTAATTTAGAATAAATGCTGTCCTGTTTCATTGCTTCACAAACGTGTAGAACCAGGCAACACAATGATTAAAGTAATGATCTTTATATTTTTGTTATATACATTACCAACATAAATAATACTCTTTTTCCAAAGCAGACACGCTGTAGATACTAAAATATACTCAACTACAAAAGAAACCCATCAGTCACTTCTCAGGCCAATTATGGAAATCAGAATTTAGAAATGAAAATATATTTATACCATATTCTGTAGCATTCAGTTCTGCATCATTTTAGTGAATAATGTAACAGTTTTACTTAAATCTGTTCGTGATGTTTGCCATTGTTTAGACAAGGGGTCATTTTCAAAAATGACAAGGTTTTCACTAGAGAATGAATATCTTGTTCTCGTCTAAATCAGTTCGCTTGGGTTAAATTCGTCCAAAAACGGACATGACCCTCTCCTGCAGCAATAACTGCCTCATAACGAGGTCTAACCAAAAGCATGTGATGCCACACAATGTTCTTGGGAATCCACACTCATTCTTAATGGAGAGCAACCTGAAGCTGTCAAAGATTCCTAAGTTGCACTGAACGATCCTGGATGCGTCGCCAGAACTCATCCAACAACTGCTCTATCATATTGAGATCTGGGCTTATTAAACTAACATGGTTTGTTTTGGCTTCTGCATATGCTCGTTTGCCTTATCAGAGAGGGACATACTGGTTATTGGACTAATTGAACTGATTTAGGCTAGAACTCGAGTGAAAAACAATTGTCTGAAACCTGTCATTTTTAGAAATGACCCCTTGTCTATACACTGGCGTACAGCAGGAACGGGTTTAAGAAAAACTGTTACATTTTTCAATAATTTGATGCATAAATGATTGCTAAAGAATATGGTGTAAATTATATATTCATGTCTTAATTATTTTGCCATAATTGCCCTAAAAAGTGACTGATGGATTTCTTTTGTAGTTGAGTATAGATAACCTAAGGATAGCTAAGGCGGGTGCTAAATCAGAGACAGAAATTATCACCATTTCCACAAACTTCAGTTTTGTTACATATGACACCGATGAAGGTATCTTTAATGTTTCACTTCTTGATTTGAATTTCTGCTTGGAATATCTTAGATTTTTTAGAGTTTTAAAGTATATTTTGTGCCTTATTGTTTTAAATATAGCTGCTGTAACGAATAACTGTTTATAAATGCATATATTTAATGGCTTTTCTAATGTGTGATGGCTCTGACTATGTTACTGCGTGCTTTTTATATATTCATTGAGCTGTTGAGCTGTTGTGAAAGAAAATGTCTTGTATATGTCATTTAACCTCATTTAATGCATAAAATGAAGAAAATATATGGTAGTGGCACAGATTTTAAAGAATCATTTAAGCTTTTTGAAACAATTAAGTTATGAACAATAAATAGGTATCAATTGTCCTATTTACATGATTCCTAATACGTATACTTAATGAAATTTATGTGCTTTATTTTCAAGTTTTTCCCTTTAAACTAAATATGATTTTGTTCATGTTGCATCCCATTCATATTGAAAGTTCAAAAATACAATATTTCCAGTCCAATTTTGAGCACTAAGATTGTAGTCAATTTCATTTTCACCTACTAGCTGTTTGAACGCATATACAAATAACATTGCACAAAAATATTGTTTTTAAAGAAAGTAACGTATATAACAGAACTTCCAGGTGCCTAAACTAATATTATTATTCTGCTATTAAGCTGCATCTAATTAAAATATCAATCATAAAGGTATGTAAGAAAATGATGCAAATGATAACACATAATACTAGGAGTTTCCTTATTATCAAATGGTAACGTAGACTAAGACTTGGCTACTGCATGGTAAATGCACAAGCTCATCAACAGCTAACAGACATTTTATAATATATAAAGTAGCTAAGAAAATCTTAACCTACAGAAATCTCCCTCCACAAGTCTTTTGGCAGCCCATGGCCAAGTAAACAATAGTAATATATTTGAATGTAAGTAACGTATATAACAATTACGTAGGCGTATGTCATTTTAACTTATTGTCAGTTTGGCGCTTTTAATTAAGTTACTGTAAAGCAATATGCAGATAGTAGGAAATGTGACCTATCTGGTCTAAATAAATTTTCTTTTCAGTAATGTAGCGAAAAGCCTACTACATGAAGCCTGCATGAGGGTAGCTATGGTTACCCCATAAATAAACATCTTTTGCAAGACTTAAAATTTGTGCAATATCTGTTTTCACACTACTTAAACATCATACTAACTGAGGATATAGTCTAAAATTCTGCTACTTTCCAGCCACTTTTTTCCAATTTTTGAATCTCTGGCTCCCCTACTACCACTAGATTACTCTACATGCCAAATATCAAGGCTCTAGGCATTGTGGTATCAGACAGGATTTGTTTTATCTATTTAAGCCTATGTAAAACATGTGTCCTCAGGGCAGGGCCACTTTTGGTCCCAGGAACATAATTTGAACGTATGGGTAGAGGTCCACAACATGATATTTCAATATATACGTCCGTGATATATAAAGGTCTCAGAAAGTTTTTTTTTTTTCCTGTATAACCACATGCAAAACGTGCGACCTTGGGCAGGACAATTTATGGATAAAGTGACGTCATTTGAGCAAACATGAAAGAGGTCCACTAGGTGACGTTACATACCAAAAGACAAGAAGTTTTATTTTCAATTTTAAAGTCTATGTAAAACATGCAACCTCCCGAATGGGGCCTTTTTGGCCCCATGTTCATAATTTGAACGAGCTTGGTAGAGATCCACTCGATGATGCTAATGTTAAGGCTGTAGGTCCTATGGTTTTAGACAAGAAGATTTTTTTTGTTTTCTCTAACATAAAATCTCTTTACAATGACAGTGTTTGTCCCCAAATAATTTGATGTTAAACTGAATTTCTGTTGTAACGAAATCAAATTCAATCTAAACTTGTATATTTGTGTAAATACAACTGATGTTTTTAAGATTTTTTACCGTTATGAAGAGTGTCAGTACAAAAAAGGTTGACTGTATAAGCCTATGTAAAACATATGACACCATTTTTAGCCCCAGGTCCAAAAACAAAAAAAACGTAGGAGAGGTACATTAGGTGTCTTCACACCAAATATCAAGGCTCTATGCCTTGCGGTTTCAGAAAATAGGATTTTTGAAGTTTTCATTCTGAAAATCTATTTTTAGCCTATTTGACCTAGTTATGCAACAGACCGGAACCATTTAGACAATTATTGGAGAGGGCCATACATTATATAAGGATCATCCCTGTCAAGTATGGTCAAACTTCAAACAGTAGTTTAGGAGATGTCCTTACGACATTAAACAGTGGCAATAGCTAACCTTGAGCCTATGGCTCAGATGAACTAAAGATTTATGTGCACAGTCACGGTTAGGAAACTTTATAAACCGAGCCGCTGACTCTGTATATGGAGGCTGAAAAAATCGCCTAAAACAAAAAAAAATCTTTTATCGTGCAAAATAGTGAAAAAAGGAATGTAGAGCTCTGCTCTGGTCTTTCAACTTCTAATCCAAGCTGATGTGAGCTGCATATTGTGTACGGTTTTAGCTGAATTGTTCTTGTCGTGAGGTAAACAAATTCCACGTAACGCGACAAAAAACGATATGGAAGCCCTTCCCTTTGTTTCATCATAGTGTGTTAATTTGATTAGATTGTTTCTCTATGATGATGATTGCAATAGTTAGGAAGCCTCTATGCGAGCTTAACATTTTTGTGCCTCAACAACAGCAGAGTCTAGGGCGAAGATTTGGTACCAGTTAAATGCATTTAAGCTCCCAAGTGGCTTGGGCTGCTGTCCGTTCTAAGGTGGTGGTTCTGTTGTTGTTGAGTATTACTGCTATTGTGGATTCTGTAATTGTTCTATGTTTTGCTGTGCGTTACTTTGTGTCAATTCTAGTTTTGCAATCATCTTGATGGGGAAGAGAGAGCTGGTTGCTTTGCTTAGTTTGTCTTCCAGGTGTCTCGTGATTAATGTGGCTCTTCCTCGTGGTTTAACTGCAGTTCGTCATACTCACTATTTCCTGATCATACTCACTATTTTAGACAAACCGTACACAATTTGCAGCTTGCAACAACTTAGTTAAGCAGTTAAAAGACCAGAGTGGAGCACTTCATTCTCCTTTTCACTTTATTTTACACCATAAAGCACCAAATGGAAGACATACAATTTGTAGGGGATTTTTTCAGCCACAATATACACAACCGAAAATACCATCATAACAGTGGCTCTGTTTATGAAGTTTCCAACCCATGACAGTGTCCAGGGGTGTAGCTATCCTCAAATTCAAAGTACATGTACCCTCTTGTGGAACTGGCTGAAAGCATTCAAAAAGAGATCATATACAAACAGCGTATACCCAGATGATATGCCACAAAATGCAGAGTCTCATCAGAGTCTGTGTTGTTTGCTATGATAAAAACTTGGTAATGGTAGATTATAAAAATGGTATATGATCACACTCACATTCACTTTGCTTTTTAATACACATAAGATTGTGAATCCATCAGAACTGTGTTAGAATCTTCCCATATTTATGGTAAAAAATGTGTAGGCACTGGCATTTTCGCGTATATGTAGCTATGTCCCTGGTGTCCAAAGTAGGTCAGTGCTGTACTTTAGTGGACAAATGAAAATTTCTCCAAACAAATTTTTGATTGATAAGAAAGAATCAGTTTTTCATGTGTTTATTTTGACTAGATATACATTATAGATGCATTAGACCGAACAAGTTAATAACAGAAGTATACAATTTAAATAACAAGACTACATTGTATATTTTAGTACCAGTATATGAGTCAGTATCT
This sequence comes from Loripinus fragilis, assembly GCA_964019695.1. Taxonomy (NCBI): domain Eukaryota; kingdom Metazoa; phylum Mollusca; class Bivalvia; order Lucinida; family Lucinidae; genus Loripinus; species Loripinus fragilis. The sequence goes on from OZ026518.1 coordinate 76,060,670, forward strand.
GGCATAAAGTACACGTTGGTGTGTGCATAGTGGATTCAAATCAGCTTGCACATCCACACAGTCTGATCGGTCTTAGTCACAGGTGTAGGCCCCATTACGCAGGTTACGCACATGCTTTATAAAAATAGTAACATTCAAGGGAGGTCACTTAATGTGATTAAAATGATTTTCCATACTAAAAAGAACTGCTCATAAAGGAAAGAATTTGCTCCTTCTGGGAGCAAATTCTTTCCTTTAAGAGAAGTTCCCATTTGAAAAGGGACGCAATTGCTTTATCTAGTAGTCTCCCTTTGATGTGCGTAGCTTTTTCAGCTACGCCATTCTTTTTTTTCCTCCTGAAGAAACATTGGACCCTTGGCTACCCATAGAGCACCCAACAAAGACTCTGATAAAACTGTGGGGATGCGCTGACTGATTTGAGTTTTAGATAGGCATACACGCCAACTTGTACCTTTTGCTGGACACCGGCTCAGTTATATGGAAGGGATAATGTCATGGGTGAAAGTTCAAAATTTCCAAAATCCTGACCTTTAGAAACTCCAATCTTAAAACTTAAAGTATACCCACTAAATATTCATTGTTTCATGTTTAAATGCTCAATATCTTTTGACAGACTGAAAATAAAGCAGATAAGCTATTATAATATCCCTGATTCAGCATTTTGAGTCTGACTTTCTGTGGAAAGTCAGCCTCAAAATCCTGAATTCAGGAATAATCCTGAAAACTTTCACCCATGTAATGTTGGTAGGGCCCAAACAATTTATTGAGAAAACTGTGAATATTAGCTAAAATATTCTGCTTGGACACATGCATTTAAGGATTGAAATGCAGATTTTTTAGTTTGCACTGGATGATGAAAAACATTAGGCTTTTTAATGGAGACACTCAAAAGCTAATGTTTTTCAGCATCCTGTGCAAGCTAAAAATCTGAATTTCAATTCTTATAGATACATTTAATATTATCAAATATGCCATACAATTTTATATCCAACCCCCCTTGTTACCCTTTTAAAACTAGCAAAACTCTATCGTACAATGTCATGATGATACCAGAATGCCCATAAGCAAAGACAGCCATTGGCCAATGTTGACAGTTGTCAGCATATAGGCAAGTGCCAGACTACCTGATTTTTCAATGTTTCACATTAAGATATGTATACAGCTGGAATATTAGGTTCCATCCAGTAGGGCAACTAAAATATGCTATTTGAATTTATCATTATTTTTGCTACCATATGCGTTTTGGATTCTTGGACCCATCAAATTTTCTAAAAGGCCCATTATAATTTCAAATGGCTGATTATAAATTTAGAAATTTGCACGTAACTGAATGGGAAAAGGGCCATTGGCCTATTTTAACGGCTAACAACCATTTTGGACTAGCAATCCCAAATATGGAGCTTCTTTAGTCCATAAAACAGCTATCACAAATGCAGTGGACAATATACAATTATTGACTATTGATGCATTGGACACAATGTGATGGCGACCTGAGAGTACCAATATTGACTGAGGCGGAGCCAAGGTCTATATTGGTATTCTCAGGATGTCATTGCATCTAATATACCTCTTCATTTCAGGACAAATAAGGCTTGATGTTGGACGTGAACCATTGCCTAGCAGAGAAATCACATCAAATATCGAACATTTGTTGATTTCCGAAAGAAGCAGCATAATTTCAGATTGTGGTATGCTGCAAATTAATGGAGCCTCTTTAAGGGTTAATCTTTGTCATGCCTTTGCAGATGGTGTAGATCCAGTTCAAGCAGAACTCAGATAATCAGGATCTACAGACTGTCAGTTTTTAGATAATGTTTAGTATCGAATGGCACCAGTTTTAGTTTTATTAGTTAAAATACAAACAGTTGTTAGTTCTTCAAAATTGAAAAGAAAGTTCTGTTTTCAACCTAACAAGCACCTAGTACCCTTTTTGAAAACAGTGTAAATCCAGATCAGCTAGCTTCATTAGAAGCCAGCTGATCTGGATCTACACTTTTTCATCATCACAATGAGCCCTTACTCATAATGAAGTTACATCACTAGATTGACTGGAAATCAGAAATTCATTTATTGTAAACCTATTAAGTACCGGTACTAATAGCATTTGTGCTTAGTAGGTCATATACAGTATTTAAATGAGCCAGCTCATGCTTTTGTTGTCTTCTGTTGATTTTTTTAAAAAAAATTCTTTCAGGAACATTATCAGAGTGTCAAATGGTTTGAATCCAGATCAGGACCAACATTCTGTTGGTCCTGATCTGGATCCAAACTGTTTACAAAGGTTATCAGTAGATGACAAAAGTCGCCGCTAGCATGGAAACAGTCAAAATGCTAATGGGTCTCAGATTACAAAATTTCAAATAAAAAAAAAATGTATTTCTGTCTATAAAGATTTTTTACCTAACAGTGTAGACCCTGATGAATGTCCTAGCACCTAGTTTTACAGTGTTTGTCAATGTACTACAAGCCTCCAGATTAGTGAGGGTAATTATGAATTTTCTTATTTCTCAACCAAAACATATGCTGTGGCTACTCAAATGTACCATCTCAATGAGACCATTCTTTTTTGCACTCACAGCATATTTTTAAAATGTTAGATAAGAAATTAATTCTGAATTCACAATTTTAAACTGAAAATTTATTTGTAAATGCTTTTTTATTGGGTCATGGAATTCAAAAAACCAATAAAATCACATATCTCTCTCTCAAGACTGTTTCTACCCAACAGTTTAGACCCTGATGAGATGCCATATCCTGTGTCACCTCACCAGGGTCTACACTGTTTGTCAATGCATCTGTTTATGGCTTTCTATTCAAAAGTGGGTTAAATGGATAAACCAATGTCCTGGTGAACCTGAATATGTCCTCTCCAGAAAACAGTGTAGATCCAGATAAGGTGGCTTCTGATGAAGCCATCAGATCTGGATCTACACTGGCTTCCTTGCATCCACTGCATTAATTGGAATCACACAACGGAACTGGCTGGAAAACAAAATTTGTTTTCCAGCCAGTTCCGTTGTGTGATTCAAATGTGCAATAATAAATGAGCCGCGATATGAGATTTCCAACAATGTGGTATGTGCGACCAGCAAAGCCTCAGATCAGCCTGCGCATACGCACAGTCTGATCAGAGCCTTTGCTAGTCGCTTGAATATTCTATGAGTGTTCATTAAAGCTACTGAATGAACATAATATTGAGTTTCTAAGCTTAAAAGGAGGCTGCAAAGGCTCGTCTGAGTCTACACTTGTCAAAATGCCAAATTGTTGGAAATCACATGCCACGGCTCAATTTATTCAGGAGGACAAGAGTTACACTTTCTTTGTTGTGAGTGGATTATTGCACTATGCCTCACTGTCAGCTATCTCGCCACGGCTAAGAGCCAGGGCAAATTTATGGTCCGCCTCTTCCTGTTCTTTCTTCGACATCGTGTTAAAAGAAAATGTATCACCAAAAGATAGGGAATTATTGTTTGTGGATGAATTCATGTTTTTATTGTCCGAGAATGCCCATGCTAACTCTTCATCACTAGTGATTCCACCAGAATTCTGAAAAATAAACAAAAGGAAAAGATAACTCCATTCAATTTTTCTTAAACACCACCTGTTTCAAGTAATTAGCTGTGTTAAAAACCAACATTACATACCTTAAGAAAGCTAATCTTGTCCTTTTCTTAGGTGCATGCTGAAGACAGGTTTGACTGTGCATGATAAGTGCATGATAAGTATTTTGCGATTAAGTTCGCTAGTAAACACAACCCTGCTAAAAATAACTGTACTCGATAGCATTTTAATTGCATTAAGATTAACTTAAACCAATCATGCTGGGATATTTGGGTAGCGCCACGAGAAAACCTGTCAGGGTTTACGACACAGCGAGACTCAAGCCTGGAGACTAGCTAGAAAATTGAAATTTCGCTCATAGCAAATCTATATATGATACTTTCCAAAAGCGAACGACAAAGGCACTGATCAGACTGTGGGGATGGGCAGGCTGGTCTGCGCCTTTGTTGTTGGCAAACTCCCGAAGACAGGTTTTCTGGTGTCGAGGCCCATTTTATGTATTATACTCTTCTGTTTTACACAGATTATACTGTATGTTATGTTGTTAATGGGTTAACAGTAGTATTGTTACAAACCAAAAATGAGGAAAAACAAAATACCAACACCTGCAAACACCAATCAAGAAAGCCTGGCACAATTCGAGAATGGAATCAAGCATTGGGCGTATGTAAGGCGCATTAGGCGTGGTACTATGTACGAAAACGCTCCGTTTTGTTAGCGGGAACTGGGGTAAGGAAAATTAGTTCTGTAGTGTGTGGTTTCAGCTCTATTAAAATCCATTTTTCTGATTACCCCAAAAGTTTAATCGACAGAATAAATGAAGGTTATGTATTTTTCAATAAAATATCACTATAGCGATATTTTATTGAAATAATATAGACTTAATTCATAACCGTTTGTTTTGCTGCAATCACACTTGTTATTGTGTTGGCATGGTTTCTGTGACATCAGGGTCACTTTAAGTAATGTCAGCGTCACGTTATCATAGTAGATCCTCAATGTACATCCAAGGTCTGATTGCATGGAATTCCTAGGAATTGGCCGAGGCAGTTCTGATTGCTGAGAACACAACACAATATCATAAACCTGCAGCACTCAGGACTTCACAAAACTGTATCAGGCCTTTAGTTTTTATAGAGGGCTTACCAGAAAAATATTTTTCTTATTTCTCAACCAAAACATATGTTGTGGGTACTCAAAAGAACTGTCTCAATGAGACGGTTCTTTTGAGCACCCAAAACATATGCTACAAAATTATGGGTAAGAAAATATTTACAATTTTAAGCTGAAATTTTTGTTTATAAAAACCTATGCTGTATCATAGTTAAGTAATTTGTACAAAGTGGATTCACAAAAAATACATTCCTTAGCTACTAGAGTTGTCTGCTGATAACCTTTGCAAACAGTTTGGAACCAGATTAGGCCCGACAAAACGCCAGACATAATCTAGATCAAATCAGTTTGACAAGGACACAATACAGACACTCTACTGGTATTCCTGAAAGAACTTTTCAAAAAAGTTGATTCTGAAAAAAAATCAGCAGGCAACAAAAATGCATACAAACTTTTCCAGTTGCCAAAGTGCTAAGAAGTGCCAGCTCATTTTATGGGTTTCCTCAAGCAAGCATTAGTTTAGTCCATAAACAGATTTTCCTATGATAATGTTTTTTCTTGCATATCCTACAAGAAATTCCATGTAATTGACCAATGCAGGTAAAAATTATCATCAGTTACTGTCGATACTAAGTCCCTGATAACTTTGTAAACAAAACATGACCTCACTGTCATTGGCTGGCAGAACTGTAGCAGAAAATAATGATTGCTCTTGTAATTCTCCCATTCCATGGTTAACAAAAGGTAATTTCCATATTACCTCTTTGCCTGCTAGCTGACTTTTGTCATCTGTTTATAACCTTTGCAAACAGTTTGTACCCAGATCAGGACCGATAGAACATCAATCTTGATCAGGATCCAAACTGTTTTCAAACTCTTATAGTGTTCCTGAAAGATTTTTTTTTTTTAAAGTTAATTTTCAACAAGAGGGCCCTAGGGCCCTGGATCGCTCACCTGAATCCAGGCACATGAGTAGATGATGTATTGGCATGAGGCTAAAGATATATAATATAAAGGTATTTCTATTTTTAGCTCCGGAGGCCCTTTTGTTCAGTGGAGCGGAACCATTAGTGCAATTTTGGTAAAGGACATTTTGAGGAACAATTCTGTGAAATTATTTTGAATTTGGACCTGTGGTTCAGCAGGACATGTTGTTTAAAGATATTTCTTATCTAAAGCTCTGGTGACCCCTTTTTTGGCAGAGTAAAACCGTTTGAGCTATTTTGGTAGAGGGCATTATGAGAACATTTCTGTGAAATTATTTTGAATTTGGACCAGTGGTTCAGGAGATGTTTAAAAGATTTCATATCTAGAGCTCTGGGAGCCCTCGTGTTCAGCGGAGCGGAATCGTTTATGCAATTTTGTTAGAGGTCATTATGGGGAACATTCAAGTGAAATTATTTTAATTTTGGACCAGTGGTTTAGGAGGAGATGTCGTATAAATAAACAGTTTATGGACAACGCATGACGGACGAAGACCGATCACAATAGCTCATGAGCCTTCGGCTCAGGTCAGCTAAAAATGTCAGCAGATCACAACAAAAGCATGAAAAATTACCCAGTAGATAAGAGTTAAAAGGTAAATGCGATATTTAAAAAATCTTATGTTCACAATGAAACACCCACCATATAAGACTAGGGAGAGGGAGGGGTGAACGCCTAGTCCATTACTGACCACTGCCCCACACCTTCTTGTCCTCAAACTAGGTGAAAGAAAGTACAAAACACTCACACAGGGTTGTTAGAAAGTACTCTAGATCAACCCAAAAAGCGCCACCTATAATTTGCAGCAGACGACAATCAAACATTTTACCGCTTTTTCAAAATAACAAATAAGGCATGATATTGCATGAGAATCGTCTGCTGGCAGACGATTCTCATGAAATATCATACCTTATTTTTTCGAAAATTAGGTAAGATGTCGCAAAATTTGTCGTCTGCTGCAGTCGTGATTGGCGCTTTAAGGGTTAAAGAGGTTACAGGATTAAACATTCAGCTACCTTAAGAATCTAGATCTAGATAGACAAAGTTTTAGCTGTAAAACTGTTAATATTTTCTTACCAATCAGTTTTAACATATTATATGTTTTGGGTGCTCAAAAGAGCTGTCTCAATGAGACAGTTCTTTTGAACACCCACAACACATGTTTTGGTTGAGAAATAAGAAAATTAATTTTTAGCACTTTGGTCACTGTTTACACCGGCCAGTGGGCCAGAGAGCATATAGCAATTAATTCAAATAAGCTCAATGCTTGTGTAATTTTAAAGTAATCCCCATTGCACTAAGACTGCCAATGGCTATAAAGTTTAGCCAGTCTGAGTTCAACATGGCTACTATGTCATTGTCCCAGCCTCCTTGCAAGAAAACCCATTTTGGGTTTTACAACCAGGTAAGGCTCAAACCTGCTTGAACAGCTACAGTGACTAAAATTTTGCAATGCTCAAGTTCAGCTATTTTACTTTTCAGTGAGGAAATAACAAAATCACTGACCAGGAATCACCTGCGTCATATGCAGGCTGGTCTGCACTTCAGTTAACCTGGCCCCACAGTTATAAAACTTTTATCATGCTCAACTCAGCTGAGCACGAAATTTATCCTGCTCATAAATTTTAAAATGCTAACAATTGTTGGCATTTTAACATTTATTAGCATGATAAATATAACATCTGAGAGGCTTTCAGCAAGAACCTTTATTTGTCGGTATTTTTGTTTTTATGAGCAGGATAAATTTCGTGCTCAGCTGAGTTGAGCATGGAAAAAGTTTTACAACCTCGGGGCCTGGCAGTTTTCTCATGGCGATGACAATTTGGAATTCTAAGTGAATACGTAGGCACAGATTCTCAAGAAGCTCTTGAGTTTTCTTATCTCTCATTTCAAGTTAATGATTGATGGATCTTATTTCTGTAAATTCATTGAATGAGACAGCACTATGTTTGTTTGTTTTGATTCTTTACGTCCCATCAACAATCTTTCAGTACGGACTGGTCTTCCTGGGTTGAACCAGTACTAAGCTAGGATCAATGTGTCTTGCTCAAGGACACAACACAAAGACACCCGTATGGCTTGAACCCACAGCCCCTCGGTCTCATGTCAAGCAATCTACCACTGAGCCACTGCGCACCCTACAGCACTATGTACTTTTTGGTATTTATTGCAGTATAATGACAAGCCTGCACATCTGTCCATTTGATATAATTAGAGCATTTTGTCCGAAGTTCCGATTAAAATTACAAAACGTATTGTTTCTTAGAGAGATAGGAAAACTGTTATATCATATTATATTGTACAGTGCAAAGCCGCTATAATGCTGCATTTTGGGTTCTTAAAAATGACCTAAGGTTTTAACTGTAATCTATCTAAACTTGGATATATCCAGTTTTGAAAAAAAGTAGATCCAGAACAGCTGGCTCCTTAGAAATCAGCTGATCAGGATTATTATTGTTTTCCAATTGTCATACAAAATCAAACTAATACAGTAAACCCTGTACTAAGTGGCCACTCAAAAATAGACAGAACAAAGAACTTAATGACAACTGGTAGCTAAATGAAGGTCGAAAGTATTGCAGAATGCTCCCCTTGGAGCATTCTGCTATACCTTTGACCTGCATTTAACTATAGTTGGTCTTTGTTTGTTTGATTTGATTCTTTACGTCCCATCAACAATCTTTCAGTTATGTAGGGACAGGTCTTCCTCCGTTGTACCAGTACTTAGCTAGGATTCGATAATTGATCTTGAAAACCAATTTTCCGTCTTATTTTTAGTGGCCGCTTAAGACATGTTTTACTGTAAATGGAACCCTGTAAGCTTAGAAGATAAAAATTGGGGAGGAGTGTAGTACAAAAATATCTAGCATGATGAGGGATAACAGGTGAATTGTGTTATTTTCCCTATTTTTTCTTTGTAAAATTCTTAACTAGAATATGTGCATGTTATATATGCGTGTTATATATTTGTTAAATTCTAAACTAGGATATGTGTATGATACAGTCAACTCTCTTTACAATGACACTGTTTGTCCCCAAATAATTTGACGTTAAACTGAATTTCTATTGTAATGAATTCAAATTCAAACTTAACTGGTACATTTGTGCAAATACAATTGACGTCGTAGAGAATTTTGCTGTTATAAAGAATGTCGCTATAATTTTTTTCACTGTATATCCAATCTGTTCTATATTTAGAAGCAATGTTATATCCAAACTGCACCTTAATTAAAAGCATTATAACAAGTCTGCACTGTACAAATGTACATATCTCCAACTATACTCCTCAAAATAATTAAAGGACCAAGATTTTAGAATGCGAGTATAATTAGCTCAAACATTAAAATTCTGTAAAACTTTGCACAATGCTTTCTATTCTTTATGCCCTTACGTCAAGAATCATTATTACTGATGTCCATGCCTAATTCTGCCATAACTGTGTCTCAAATGCACATACCCTCAAAAACACACTTTCAAAAGACAGTGGGTGGGGTAAAGAAATTCTTCTGTGGTCAATCGAGTAGAATGAAAGTGACATTAAATTAAACTTTGTTTTAAACAGTTCAGCTTACATGCAAAAAAATTCTTCAAACAGTTTCAATATACTGGGAAGCAAGCATTTTCATCTCTGACAATGGAGTTTTGACATTGTTTTGTTTTCTGAAAACAATGTGTGTACTTGGCCATTAAGAATCAGATTTTCAATCGTCATTCTTTGCCTTTGAGTATTAGAAAGATGTCCCGGCGAATCGTTTAAAGATTGTCACAGACAAACGCCAAATCCAGTTGTCTGAACCCATAGACTGGCCATTACGCCACAGCCATAAGGGGCAATTTTCTCTCGCAGGAAGAGGTGGATGGTATCGACGGGATTAAAACACCATACAACCATGTGAAAACAGAGATTTCAGCATCTAAAAGCATTTTTCATTCATTTCATGCAGTTCTGTGGTCCATGGATTACACACAAAAAATGACATTCCAATGCATTTAGGTCAAGTCTCAAAATGACAAAAAAATCCTTGTAAGTAACATTTTCTACCATTTTCTTTTTGCCGTTTCACTTGGCGATTAGGCGCCAAAGATGTCCAAAAAATTTAGGCTAGATCGTAAAATTGGTTTTCAAAATACGTTCTATACAAAATGCCTCTATGTTATAATTGATAGCATTGGTCCTTCAATTATTTTGAGGAGTATATATGAGAGGTAGTTATGAAAGAATACAAATCTACTGTAACAGTCACTTGTAAAAATATCAATGAACTTATTAACTCTGAATGCTGGGTAATTTTTCCATGCTTTTGTTGTCGTCTGCTGACTTTTTTCATAATATCTTTTCAAAAAAATTCTTTCAGGAACACTATCAGAGTGTCAAACTGTTTGGATCCAGATCAGGACCGACATTCTGTCAGTCCTGATCTGGGTCCAAACTGTTTGCAAAGGTCACTGCTTTAAGTGCTGAATTTCTAAAATGGAATTTTCCAGTTGATGAAATAGATTTTATTCATCCTAGTTATCCATGAATAACAATGGTATAGCTTGAACGCTGAAAAAGTTACCCACATCAAGGGGAGACTACTGGAATAAGCAGTGATTTTCTTCAATTGCATCCCTTTTCAAAATGGGAACTTCTCTTAAAGAAAAGAATTGGCTCCCAGAGGAAGCGAATTCTTTCCATTTGCTCCCAAATCCTTCGTTTAAGAGCAGTTCCTTTTGGTATGGAAAATCACTTTTACCACATTAGGTGACCTCCCTTGAAATTGAATGTTACTATTTTTATTATGCACGTGCGTTACAGCGTAATGGGAGCTACGCCAATGAAAAATACATGTAATTTGTTGGAGGAATCTAATAATCTCTGATCAGACTACTGTCTCATTTTAGCTTTCCTAACTCTATACTAGTAAGTGACTGTTACAGGCCAGGTTTAGAAAACAAGAAGCAAAGAGAATTTGGATACATCACCACACTAGACAAGAAGTCAAGATGTACTAGCACATACAATTTACAGCATTTAGTCATTAATATATAATGAGTCAGCACAAGATTTTGATACTTATCACATCCATGAGCAAAGAAGGTTCAGGCGAGTCTGCACACTTCTGAACAAGTGTGCACACTCGCCAGAGCCTTTGTTGTTTGCATACAATAAGTATAGACATAGATAAAGACAAAGACCAAATTTAAGACATCTAGCCCTACTGGATGGGAGGTTTATTAGAGGCTTCTGCGTACAAGCAATAAGCACCAAAATCTCATGTATTGGCTCAATTGTTCTTAGTTTTCCTGTAAAACAAGATTAGTTTGTGAAAGTGGAAAACTTATGCTCCCAGAACATTTTACATATAGCTGTATTGAAATTTTATTTAATATTTTCATAAGTCAGTGAAAGGTTAAGGTCATATATATTGGTATATACGAAAAGCATTTGAAATATATCAAAGCTTTAGGTCTGGTTATAAAGGATAATTTTTGGGTGAGAAATAGAGAGAATTACTTATATGTTTGGCCAAAATCTCACTGAAATCATGCAAATGGGAGAAATATCTCACAAAATATTGATAACATTTACAGTAAAACCTCGAAAATTCAAACTCTGATTGTTGGATTATACTCTTTAATTAAAATTAAATTTCGGACACAATGGATTCAGAGAATAGGGCCTATTTATGAACTACTTTAATAACTGCCTTTAAAAAAACATATGTTTTTGGTGCGTAAAAGAAAGTCTTTCTGAGATGTTTCCTTTATGGACACAAAACAAAAGTATTATAGGAAAAAAGCCCTGAAAATAATCATTTTTTCGGGGTTAGATACTGTTATGTCTACCTCCCTATAATTAGAACTACTGAAAGTTCGAAATAAAATCTCTAGTCCCTATTACTTAGAATTTACAAGATTTGACTTGTACATTTATAGGTAAAATTTTGACAAGAATGCCCATTTTCTATAGAATATGTGGTGAACAAGATAGTTTCTCATATAAAATTTTGCTAGCGCTATCCCTGAGTACAAGCCTTTAGATAAAGGTGCGTAATAAAAATTCATTTTCTTACATATGTTGTGGGTTTTGTTTAATGTTTGTTTGATTTGATTCTTTACGTCCCATCAACAATCTTTCAGTTATAAAGGGACGGGTCTTCCTGGGTTGAACCAGTAATAAGCTAGGATTAATGTTCTTGCTCAAGGACACAATGCAGTGATGCCGGTGAGGCTCGAACCTGCGGCCCCTCGGTCTCGAGTCAAGCACTCTACCACTGAGCCACTGCACTCCCTTATGTTGTGGGTTCTCAAAAGAACCATTTAAATGAGAAGGTTCTTTTGAGCACACAAAACATATGTTAATACTAATGGATAAGAAAATATTTACAATTTTACGCTCATTTTTTGTCTAGACATATGCTGAGTAGTTCTATAATTAATGCTAAAATCAAAGTTTTGTGCATACACTCATACATATAGACTGTCAAAATCTTCTCAGAGATGATGGTTGTTGTTTTTGTAACTTAGTGCCATCTTATAATAAATTTTCTTATCTTATCTTTTCTTAAAGTTTGCCCTGATCTTTACTTGGGGCATCAGGCTTGGTCTGATTACATATTCACAGAAAATGCACAGATCAGCCATTCACCGCAGATAAAAAAATCCTCCTGTCTGAATGTGATAATATGATAGTTAGTAATAATGGAGTCAAAACCAAGACTAACATTCTCAGGCTTCTGGATAACAATTCAAGTATTAGTAAATATACCACCACAAATGTTATTGTATCAAAACTATATGGAAGATTACATTTGTCCAAAAAGGGTCATAGTCTCAACTGAACCTTTAATGGGCCAAACGGGACTGCAACAGACAATTTATGTTACAATATATTTCTTGAATTTTTGCGTAAATTAAGCTTAAAATTTCATGTAAATCATCTGCTGACAGATGATTCATATAAAATATTAAGCTTTGTTTGGTTTCCTAAATCAGAACTCGAAAATGACGTCCATTGCAAATTTTTGGTGGCCATTTAAAGCTGCATAGTCTGTAACTTTTGATCTTTTAATTTTAGGGCTAATGTTTCTATTTTTCAAGAACACAGTAAAATAACTAAAATTCAGGTAAACATTTTACCATTTTCGTAAATCTTAACAAATTATCAGCATCAAAACAACAGCATTTTTATTAAAATTAACTGTCTATAACAATTGGAGGGACGCAAATAATTACCAACAAGAGAAAAACACACCTGTTTTATAAGATAATTCAGTTTTCAGCTATAGTGAACAGATTTATTGTGAAAGCATAACTTAATTCTACTTTTACAAATGATTTAAAAAGAAGATAAAAAATTTCGAAAAAATGTCAAAAGTTACAGACTATGCAGCTTTAAAGGTTTAAGACAACCAATGCTTCAAATATTATCATTTGGTTCTCCTTGGCCCTATTAAAATCAGGCCTCAGATGTATGTAGGGAGTAGGAGTACTATGTACGAAAAGCTGCTTTTTGTTAGCCTGAACCTGTGTAATGGTAATAGTTTGGTAGCACATGTAGTCAGCCCATTTCAGATCCAATAATCTGGTTTACCAAAGAGTTTTATTAACAGGTAAAATAAAGTTGATATTTTTTCTCACTATATCGCTATGACATCTTTCTTTTCATGGCCTTTATAATGGCAAATTGTATCTCCTTATTTTTGCTGCATCTGAATTTGTTCTTGTGTCTGAATGATTTATATTATGGCATTATCATGTGATCAAAAAAGTCCCTTGTTGTAGGTCTAAGGTCTGATTCCAAAAGAAATATTGTAAGCCAAACCTTCTACATGTAAAATAATTGGAATGCAGTTGCGTTACCATGCATGAAAGTTCAAAGTTTCGAAAATCCTGAACTTTAGAAATTCAAATCTTAAAAACTTGCAATATGCCGACTAGATATTAGCAATTACAGGTTTAAATGGTCATTTGTTTTTTAAGACGGAGAAGCTATTATAATCTTCCAAATTCATGATTTTGAGGCTGACTTTCTGTGGAAAGTCAGCCTCAAAATCATGAATTCAGGATTAATCCTGAAAACTTTCACCCATGCGTTACTCACCTTGCTGGGACTGAAATCAGCAAAGTTTGCAAATGCATCACCAGCCGCTCCTGAACTCACCGCGGCACTGCTGAAGGGATCAGAGGAAGCAAACGGATCATTTGGGAATCCAGGAAACGGATCTGGCTTATTCGGCTGTTTGGACGGGGATTTCATCGGTGACTTTGGCGGGGCGGGTCTGGGTGGGGGAGCTTTCTTCTGTTTCGGAGGTAAAGCTGGTCGCGGTGATTCTGTACCAGTTGTTTTTGATGTTGATGCTGGGGCAAAAGGATCACTACCAAATAAATCACCTCCTGGTTTCTATACAGAAAAACAAAGAAATACAGTAAATGTTCTAAAATTTCGTACACTTTTCTTTTTTCTGTTCTCAAATAAAATGATGGTTATCCAAAGAAGCTTGTCAGAATAGTAAACAGGGAAGACCCTGATCAGACTGCTTCTTCAGAAGCAGTCTGATCTGGATCTGTACTATTTGTCAAGGCCTTTTTGGCAGGCAACATGTGTTCAAAATTTTAGAACATTTACTGTAATATGTTTTACCACTGTTTTAACGCTTTGGAGACACTGCATTCATGTTTAAGCTCCTACACCAAGCAGAGGCTATGAACTTGGCTGAGGGCCTCAAATACTGTTCTACACTGAAACACTGCCCCTAAAACACTGTGCCTAAATCTGACTATTTAATGTTAAAAAGGCAAATTTTGCATAACTATTCATGTAGTTATCCATCATCATGTAGAAAAATCTTAATTGAAAAATTGACCTGATATTGCAAATATCTGCTCCCTTCAATTTATCAAGCTGTTTCTGACATTCACCCAAGAGGCACAGTTAAAAGCTATAAACTCAATATTTTCAATCCATCCCATCCACCCATCCTTCCAATCATCCATCCATCTTTTCTATGGGAGGTCAGCTTCCGTCAAAATCCTGAATTCAGGAATAATCCTGAAAACTTTCACACTCAAAAGTTACCTGAATGGCAAGCATTCTTTCACTAACCTGTTTACTGTTAGGTGTAGACCCTGATGTTCCGAATGGATCAAAAGCATCAAGTTTTTTATTAGTACTACTGGAAGAAGAAAATGCACTACCAAATGGATCTGAACTTGAAAATGGATCCTCTTGCTGAAAACAAAATAAACACAAGGGATGATCGGAATGAAATGAAACTTTTTTTGTTTGTCTGATTTGATTCTTTACGTCCCATCAACAATCTTTCAGTTATGTAGGGATGGTTCTTCCTGGGTTGAACCAGTACTAAAGCTAGGATTAATGTGTCTTGCTCAAGGACACAATGCGGTGACGCTGGTGAGGCTGAAACCCATGGCCCCCGGTCTCGAGTCAAGCACTCTACAACTGAGCCACTGCACTCCCTAGAATGAAATGAAATTGACACCTTAACTCTCTCTTTGCTAGCAGCAGCAGCTTTTGACGTCTGCTGATAACCTTTGCAAACATTTTGGTCCTGATCTGGATCCAAACAGTTTGACACTCTGATAGTGTTCCTGAAAAATTTTTTTTTGAAAATATATCGTGAAAAAAATCTGCAGACAACAACAAAAGCATGAAAAACAAGTAGCCCAATGGGCAACAACCGCTCACCATGGAGCCAGCATAATATTTGGAGACACCATAATTTACGATGCTCAAAGGCAGATAACTCTGAACTTGAAACAGTGACCAAAAATTAAGTAAAAACCATAAGATATTACGCTGGTTCTAGTTATCTGCAAGTATTAAAAAGATCTGAATAAAAATTGCATTGGAAACCTGGTGAAAGTGTAGTTTTCAGATACTCAAGGGCAGCTAACTCCGTAGTCAGTTATGGGATCTGACCGAAATTTAAACTCATCCATACTTTTATGTATGTCCTGGTAACCTACAGGGATGAAGCAAATCAAATGAAAAATGAAGGTGCTAGAGTGGTCACAACATTATATAGTTATATTTTAGATGCTGAAGGGCAGCTAACTCTGTAGCTGGTGGATGGGTGTGGCGGAAAATCAAACTCATTCAAACTTTTATGGAAGTCCTTGTTACCTACAAATGAGGAAGATCCATTCAAAAATGAAGGTGCTAGAGTGGTCACAACAGATCTCCCATTGTAAGTCTATGCAGATTTTTTATGATGCTCAAGGGAAGTTAACTCCACAGTCTAAAGTTGTTTCTACTTTAAATTAAACTCATCCAAGCTTTTATGGTTGTCCTTGTTACCTGCAAGAATGAAGAAGATCCAATCAAAAATGAAGGAGCTAGAGTGGTCACAGCATTATTCATTAATTTTTAAGATGCTCAAGGGGAGCTAACTCCAAAATAAAAATATGTGATGGGATCTTGTTGAAATTCAAACTCATCCAAGCTTTAATAGTTGTCCTTATTGTATGCAAGAATGAAGAAGATCCATTCAAAATTGAAAGCACTAGAGTGGTTGTAATATTTCTCCCATTGTAAGTCTATAGGGATTTTTCCAAATGCTCAAGGGCAGGTAACTCATAAGCCCCTGGTCGGATCCTGCTGAATTTCGAACCCATCGGAGATATTATGGGTTTACTTGTTGCCTGCAAGAATGAAGAAGATCCAAATATAAATGAATGAGCTAGAGTGGTCACAACATTATTCATTAATTTTTAAGATGCTCAAGGGGAGCTAACTCAAAAATGTGTGATGGGATCTTGACGAAATTCAAACTCATCTAAGCTATAATAGTTGTTCTTATTGTATGCAAGAATGAGGAAGATCCATTCAAAACTGAAAGAATTAGAGTGGTCACATTATTTCTCCCATTATAAGTCTATGGGGATTTTTCCAAACGCTCAAGGGCAGGTAACTCATAAGTCCCTGGGTGGATCCTGCTGAATTTCAAACCCATTCGAGATATTATGGGTTAACTAGTTACCTGCAAGAATGAAGAAGATCCAATCAAAAATGAAGGAGCTAGAGTGGTCACAACATTATTCATTAATTTTTCTGACACTCAAGGGCAGCTAACTCCGAAGTCAGTGATGGAATCTTGCCAAAATTCAATTCAAAATTGAAAGCACTAGAGTGGTCACAATATTTCTCCCTTTATAAGTCTATGGGGACTTTTCTAAACGCTCAAGGGCAGGTAACTCATAAGCCCCTGGTTGGATCCTGCTGAATTTCGAACCCATCCGAGATATTATGGGTTTACTTGTTGCCTGCAACAATGAAGAAGATCCAATCAAAAATGAAGGAGCTAGAGTGGTCATAACATTATTCATTAATTTTTCCGTTGCTCAAGGGCAGCTAACTCCGAAGTCAGTGATGGAATCTTGCCGAAATTCAAACCCATCCAAGCTTTTATGGTTGGTCTTGTTATCTGCAAGAATGTAGAAGATCCATTCAAAAATGAAGGTACTGGAGTGGTCACAACATTTTTCCCATTATAAGTCTATGGGGATTTTTCCAGACGCTCAAGGGCAGCTAACTCATTAGTCCCTGGTCAGATCCTGCCAAATTTCAAACCCATTCGAGATTTCATGGTTGTCCTTGTTACCTGCAAGAATAAAGAAGAACAAATCAAAAATGAAGGAGCTAGAGTGGTCACAAGATTTTCCCCATTATAACCCTTTGGGAGCTATCTGTTGCCATGGAAACCAGAGTTCTGATCCGATCTTGCCAGAAACCTAATGCAGTCAATCCCACACCCCAATGATGCTTCTGACGAAATTTGATTATGATTGGCCAGCTGGTCTCAGAGATATTAATGTTTGAAAGTGTGGACGGACGCAGGGACGCCTGCTCGAGTCCCATACTATAAGCTCACCCTGAGCCTTCGGCTCTGGTGAGCTAAAAATGAAGGAGCTAGAGTGGTCACAACATTATTCATTAATTTTTCTGATGCTCAAGGGGAGCTTACTCCGAAGTCAGTGATTGAATCTTGCCCAAATTCAAACTCATCTGAGCTTTTATGGTTGGTCTTGTTATCTGCAAGAATGAAGAAGATCCATCCAAAAATGAAAGTACTAGAGTGGTCACAACACTTCTCCCATTATAAGTCTATGGGGATTTTTCCAGAAGCTCAAGGGCAGCTACCTCATAAGTCCCTGATCCAATCTTGCCGAATTTCAAACCCATTCGAGATTTTATGGTTGTCCTTGTTACCTGCAAGAATAAAGAAGAACCAATTAAAAATGAAGGAGCTAGAGTGGTCACAAGATTTTCCCCATTATAACCCTATGAGAGCTATCTGTTGCCATGGAAACCAGAGTTTTGATCCGATCTAGCCGAAAACATAATACAGTCAATCCCCCACCCCAATGATGCTTCTGATGAAATTTGATTATGATTGCCAGCTGGTCTCAGAGATATTAATGTTTGAAAGTGTGAAAAGGACGCACGCACGGACGCCGGCTCGAGTGCCATACTATAAGCTCACCCTGAGCCTTCGGCTCTGGTGAGCTAAAAATGAAGGCACTAGAGTGGTCACAACATTATCCATTAATTTTTAAGATGTTCAAGGAGAGCTAACTCCATAATAGGTGATGGGATCTTGACGAAATTCAAACTCATTCAAGCTTTTATAGCTGTCCTTCTTATCTGCAAGAATAAATAAGATCCATTCAAAATTGAAAGCACTAGAGTGGTCACAACAATTCTCCCATTATTAGTCTATGGGGATTTTTCCAGATGCTCAAGGGCAGCTAACTCATAAGTCCTTGGTCGGATCCTGCAGAATTTCAAACTCATCCAATCTTTTATGAGAGTCCTTGTTAGATGAAAGAATAAAGAAGATCCAATCAAAAATGTAGGCGCTAGAGCGGTCACAACATTATCCATCAATTTTAAGATGCTCAAGGGGAGCTTACTCCAAAACAGGTGATGGGATCTTGATGAAATTCAAACTCATCCCAGCTTTAATAGTTGTCCTTATTGTTTGCAAGAATGAAGAAGATCCATTCAAAATTGAAAGCACTATGATGGTTGCAACATTTTTCCCATTATAAGTCTATATGGATTTTCCAAACGCTCAAGGGCAGGTAACTCATAAGTCCCAAGTCGGATCCAGCTGAATTTCGAAGCCATCCAAGATATTATGGGTTTACTTGTTGCCTGCAAGAATGAAGAAGGTCCAATCAAAAATGAATGAGCTAGAGTGGTCACAACATCATTCATTAATTTTTAAGATGCTCAAGGGGAGCTAACTTCAAAATGTGTGATGGGATCTTTACGAAATTCAAACTCATCCAAGCTTTAATAGTTGTTCTTATTGTATGCAAGAATGAAGAAGATCAATTCAAAATTGAAAGCACTAAAGTGGTCACAACATTTCTCCCATTATAAGTCTAAGGGGATTTTTCCATACGCTCAAGGGCAGCTACCTCATAAGTCCTTCTTCTGATACTGCCCAATTTAGATCCCATGCGAGATTTTATGGGTGTCCTTGTTGCCTGCAAGAATGAAAAAGATACAATCAAAAATGAAGGCGCTAGAGTGGTCACAACACTATTCATTGATTTTTCACACGCTCAAGGGCAGCTAACTCCGAAGTCAGTGATGGAATCTTGCCGAAATTCAAACCCATCCAAGCTTTCATGGCTGACCTTGTTACCTGCAAGAATGAAGAAGATCCATTGGAAAATATAGGTACTAGAGTGGTTACAACGTTTCTCCCATTATAAGTCTAAAGGGATTTTTCCAAACGCTCAAGGGCAGCTAACTCGTAAGTCCTTCTTCTGATACTGCCCAATTTCGATCCCATCCGAGATTTTATGGGTGGCCTTGTTGCCTGCAAGAATGAAGAGGATCCAATCAAAAATTAAGGCGCTCGAGTGGTCACAACACTATTTATTGATTTTTCACACGCTCAAGGGCAGCTAACTCCGAAGTCAGAGGGAATCTTGCCGAAATTGGAACCCATTCAAGCTTTTATAGTTGACCTTGTTACCTGCAAGAATGAAGAAGATTCATTGGAAAATGAAGGCACTAGAGTGATCACAACTTCTCCCATATAAGTCTATTGGGATTTTTCCAAACGCTCAAGGGCAGCTAACTCATAAGTCCTTCTTGGAATACTGCCCAATTTCGAACCCATCCAAGATTTTATGGTTGTCCTTGTTACCTGCAAGAATAAAGAAGAACCAATCAAAAATGAAGGAGTTAGGGTGGTCACAAGGTTTTCCCCATTATAACCCTATGGGGGCTATCTGTTGCCATGGAAACCAGAGTTCTGATCCGATCTGGCCCAAAACCTAATGGAGTCAATCCCCCACCCCAATGATGTTTCTGATGAAATTTGATTACGATCAGCTGGCTGATCTCAGAGATATTCATGTTTGAAAGTGTGGACAGACGGACGGACAGACGGACGCCCACTCGACTCCCATCCTATAAGCTCACCCTGAGCCTTCGGCTCTGTTGAGTTAATTACCCAGGATGGACAGATGTTCGTCTTTATCTGGATCATTCAAAATACTGTATTATTCAAAAAACATGGTATAGTCAAATTTATTACTATGTTCTATTTTCCATACCCCTGCACACAAAAAAACTCCATCTTTCAGGGAATGGTCACAAATCAGGCCCCTAGATATGTGTACCTTTATTTAGATGCTTTACGTCCCTGTCAACAATTTTTCAGTCATGTCAGGATGATCTCCTGTCTTCCAGAGTTGACCCAGTACAAAGGAGCCAATAATGTGTCTTGCTCATCGACACAATACAGTGACTCAAACTAACAACCCTTCGATCCAGTCTACTGCTCTACCAACTGAGCCACTGTGCTCCGCAGATTTGAGTTATCAAAAATTTATTTACTTATTTCTCTACCAAAACATATGTTGTGGGTACTCAAAAGAGCCTTCCCTATGAAACTGTTCTTTTGAGCACCCAAAACACATGTAAAAACTGATGGGTAAGAAAATATTTAAAATTGTGTTCATCTAGATTTATGCAAATAGTGTACTATAATGTTCAAATGAAAAAGAAATGTCGGGCCTGATCTGGATCCAAACTGTTTGACACATTGATGGTATTCCTGAGAATTTTTCAAAAAAGATGATTTTTAAAATCGGGCTCGATCTGGATCCAAACTGTTTGAAACTTTGATGGTATTCCTGAAATAATTTTTCAAAAAAGATGATTTTTGATGACAAAATGTGTAAAAAACTACTCAGCATGCAAAGAGTTAAATCCACTACTTGTAAGGTTAACCTTGAATTAACTGTGTGAGACTGAACTTGTGCAATTGTGTTTGTGGGACTATAAAAGCTGCTAAGTGGTCATTGCATTGGTCAGTTAAACACTATCACTTGACTTTTGAGTGACAGTCTGGGCGTGGTTTGGAAACCTATATAATTCCAAACAATGATTTTAAACCAAACCAGAGAGCTTAACTCTTAAAGCGCCAAGAAAAAAAATGCATCTGAAAATGTCATCTGCTGAAGTCGTCTGCTGCAAATAATTGCCTAACATTACTGAAGAATAAAGTATAGAAGCAAACAGTGTGGACCCAGAACAGACTGCTCCTATATATATAGGTCTGGGTCCACACTGTTTGCCATAGAGGCTTCATAAACATTTCAGCAGATGAGGAAAAGCAGACAACTTTTGTTGCAATTGGCGCTTTAAGGGTTAACCGTCTCCTCTACTTACTTTATTAGTTGAACTACTGGAAGTACCAAATGCATCTTTGAAAGGATCTTCTGATGCAAAAGGATCTGATGTAAAACCTTCGGATTTAAATGGATCACCTGCAACAGATAATATAACAGTGTAAGATTTAGGCTTGATTTCTATTGAGTCCCTTGGACCCAAGGAATCAACAAAAGCTGAGTCCCATGTAAATTTTACCGAGTCCCAGAAAGTTTCCCAACCTATTTTTTTATGTTAAACACAAAGAAGTTAGCTAAAACTATCAATTAACTTTAATCTCAAACATTTTCAGTTTACACTAAGTGATTGACAATCAATTAAAAAAAGCAAGAAAGAAGCAGACTTAGCAATGATGGAGTCTTTGACATTTATACTTTTTCGCTTTTAAAAAGTCTTTACTTGACGATCTAGACCAAGATTATTTTACTTGTGCCTGTTGAAAATCGTTGAACCTGTCCGTGAATGCATTTTTGAACAGATAAAACATCGAATTGTGATAGTTTTGGCTCCAGAGTACACTTTATAAAGGTATTCAAAGGAACCGTTAATCATTATTTATAGCTCAGCCTCGTTTTGATTTCAACCGTTGCTATGAACAACCTATCTCCGAAAACCACAATTGAATACTATTTATAGCAGTCTCTTGTGATTTTGAAATGTTGCAAAGTACAAAAGACTGATATTCAAGGGTTTTAGCTTTCTTCACTATTGAGCTGGCTTAAATGTGTTGAAAGTTGACTGCTTTTGATGTTGCGTTCCATGGACACAAGCTACTAGTCTTTTTTGCGTACCCACGATTTTGGATGCATATTTAGATATTATTTTGGCTTAATTGGGAACACTGAATATAAGATCTCAATATCTACAAACAGGCCCATAGATAAGAATGCATAATATTAAAAAAAAGGTTTTTATTTCTCAACCAAACACAGGGATTTCCTTGGCCTGATTTAGGGCCGAATATCAGCCCCTTCCCAATTAAAAATGAGCAAAAACTTCCCAAAATGGTGTATATCATTCCTAATTTCTTAGTTCTACATTTTGGTGAAAATTTTATGAAAATCTGAACAAAAATAGCAAAGTTACAGATGCATGAAAATTTGCATAAAAATGTGAATGAAAACATGTTTTCATTCACATTTTTGTGCAAATTTTCATGAGTTTTTATGAAAGGCATATGATACAGATTTACACTGCTAATTTCTTATATGGTTTTAATCCATCCATTTAAAATGGCAGTCCAGTTCTTTTAGACAGCAGCAAATTTCCCAATTTTGATAGCTCAAATGATATTTTCCCAATCCAACAGGCCCCTGGCCCCGACTCCAGAAAGGTAGGAAAATAACTTGAACAAATGTTGTGGGTACTCGAAAGAAAATGTTAATACAGATAAGGGTCTGGCCTTTCTACTGGATCCCATTTGCATAACATTCGGGATTCAAATATTGAAGCTATTTTCCTGCATTATGATATTGATTCACTCATTGTCTGCCTTTCTGAAGCATAACACATTTTGCTGTACTTTTGCAGTATATTTCGTCACCTTTTGTTGACATTTTAGAGCTCATGAAACGCTTTGCACTTTAACTTTCAATATTCTGTGAAAATTACTGGGCTAGTCATCCATATATTCTTGATAAAACAGTGAGAACGCTAGCAATAAACAATCAATACCTCACTGCTATTTGTGAATGAACTAAATGGTACATTGTGTGACATAGCATGAAAATGCATACCAATCAGCAAGATTCTCATTCCGGTATGCACAAATTTGTTGTTGTCTTTGTGTTTAATGTCCCACCAACAGCTTAGATCATATTGAGATGGTGCCACGGCTTAAACCCTCATCCGACAGACTGGTGAAGCAAGAAAAATTACCCAGCATGCAAAGAGTTAAACTAGATAAGGCCATACTTACTACTTTTAAAAGGGTCTTCATTAGAAAAGGGATCAGCTTGTGCAGTACCACCACCTCCTCCAAATGGATCTTTACTTTTAAATGGATCATCTTTAAAATCATCAGCCAAAGATCCTGTGCTAAAGTTGCTTATAGTGCTCACTGGGCTACCCTGCTGCAAAACAGAACCAAAAATATTAACTCTTAGCCTGCCAGTCATGCCTTTTGTCATCTGCTCTCTCATCTGCTTGTGTTTTTTGGTAACAAACATATATTATAACAATATTGCAAACAAAATGGACCTAGATACTACAAGGTAGATATATATTAATTCTTTACATTTATGCATATCTCTTTTCCCGCCAGTCACGACTTTTGCTGCTCCTCTCATCAGCTTTAGGTAGCCTATAGTATATTGCAAACAATATGGACCCAGATCAGACTACTCACTGAGCAGTCTGATCAGGGTTCATATTGTTTGCTTCTATGAAAAATCAAGTCTGAAAAGCACTTGAAAATGCAGCAAATGTAAAAAAGAGACAGCATTTTCAGGACAGCAATTTGTTGCCAGAAAAAGGTTAAAAAATATCAAGCGAGCCTCCGGGAAAAATTAAATAATTAAAAAATCAATTTTCTTATTTCTCAGCCAAAATAATCCATTTTTATGCTCCAAAAGATTTAATACTTATCTGAGTCTATTTTTAACATAAATAAAGTTTAGACTACTTGATATAATTTCCACATTTTGATTATGGTTTTAAGTCTTTCCTTGCTAGCAGCGACTTTTGTCATATGCTGGTGACCTTTGCAAACAGTTTGGACCCATATCCAGACCGAAAGAACGTTGGTCTTGATCTGGGTCCAAACTGTTTGACACTCTGATTGTGTTTCTGAAATATTTTTTTGAAAAAGTTAATTTTGAAAAAAAATGTCAGCAAAGGACAAGGCTGATTTTTAGTCTATAGGATGGTGAAAATTAGGTCATGGTCATCAAAATCTAGACACCTCTTTATTGTGTCACAATGATACAAAATATAAACTTTGGCCAGAAAGCATTATTCCCTTCAAGAGATAACATGCAAAACCCACATTTTGGTCAAAATTTGACATTTCAAAGTGCTGGTATGACCTTAAAAATGAGGTCAAGGTTATCAGAATCTAATTAACTCTTTCCTCCCTCCCAGCAATGTATCTATGCAAATTTAGTTAAAATCAATCCATTGGTTCAGAATGAGTGGTGAAAAGAAGCTAGGCCTACATGGAAGGGATCAGCAACAAAACCAGTATATCCCTCACCTCATATATACTAGAGAAAAACCTGTCTTAAGCGACCATACCAAAATAGACAAAATAAAGATCTTAATGACAAATGGTATAGTAGCTTAATGAAGGTCAAAAGGGAGCATTCTGCAATACTTTTGACCTGCATTAAGCGATAATCTGTCTTGAAAACCAAGTTTTATCTTCTTTTTGAGTGGCCGGTTAAGACAGGTTTTACAGTAATGATAACACTTACTGTGGCTCTTGAGCTAAATTGATCATCAGCAGTTGTAGCAGATTCTAAATTTTTGTTGTCATCATTGAACGATGAGAATTCAGCAGTCCCCTGTTGAACAGCTCTGTACTGGTCTTGCAAATGTTGTACACGGGTCCTAGTCTGGAAAAACGGAGAACAGCATGTCCATCATACGGGCCTCAGTTTTCTAGGTTTGAGACAAGAAACACTCACTATTTGTGCCTCCATACAAGAAAACCTGACTGTTGTATGCGAACAACAAAAGTGCAGACCAGACTGCGCATCTGCGCAGTCTGATCAGCACCTTTGTTGTTCGCTCTATGCAAAGTAAAATTGCTAAGCGTGTGACGTGCAAAATTTTAGTTTTCTAGCTAGTCTATGTAGCTGATCAGACTGGTTTGAGTCTGACTCGGTCGGAACCCCTGACCCTGAAGACAGGTTTGCTCGCAACAAGGCCTATCAAGAAACTTGATATTTTGAATGAAGCAAGTATAGCTATTGACTTTCCAGGATGTGAAAAACATTGACCATGTTCAGACTGCAAAGGTGCACAGGCTGGTGTGGGCTATTTAAGTTGGCATGCAACAAAATCAGTCTTTTTTTTTTGACAAGACTTAATTTCTGTCCATCCAAAAGGTAACAACACTGTGTGTATATATGGCAAAGTCTTGACGTTGCAAATCTTGATGTTGCAAAATCTTGATGTTTTTACATCCAAAAAATGTGATTTCAAAATAATTTTAGCATCATACAATAACTAGAATGTACAATTAGTGCTCCTGCTTTACTTCTTTTTAAACTTGTTGCAAAAAAGAACCTCTTATTTTATCTTTACCTCAACTAGTTATATAAATTCAATAATACACTATAAAAAATAAATTTAACAATTTTTCGTATGGGTCAATCCATCTGCATTGGATCTACAGTTTCATTTTCTGGCATGATTATGAAGATACAGTCGCAGATCACCAGACAAGGATTTCTGTGTAAAACATTACAGAATTTTTAAAACCCATGGCTGTGCAAAAGTGACGTTAGATTTTAAGCCCAGCGCACAAAGTGGCATTTCTGAGAATAAGGGAAGTCAAAATCATTTTCAAGCAATTGTCACTGAAACCAAGAAAAAGCAAATCATGAAATTTGCTGAATTTTCTACGAAAAATAAATCACAATTTGACATTTTATCATGCTTTTATGTTGTCCCCTTTAAACAGTGTTTATAATCAGTATTTCTTTCAATGACAACATTAACATGCAAAGCTTTAAGTTGCCTTCCAACATGTTAAGACAAATGTTTTTGAATTACAGAGCATGAGCAGAAACTTAATGTCACTGTTATCTCACAAAGGTGTCCTGCTATTTTCCAGTAATTTTGAATCAACCATGAGATAGGTTACATACCTAACCTATGATTTTTTTTGTAGTCTAATTCTCTGTTGAACTGAAGCATCAAAAAACCATTAGTCATTTTACCGTATGATTAAGCTTTGATGTCTTCGACGGCAGCTGACGTTTTTCAGCATAAAAAGCTTTATCACATCTGTTACACAGCCAATAAATTTAATGAGCATAGGATTCCTAAGAAAGATCAGAGACAATACAAAAAACCACATGCTTGTCATTTTTTAAAAACAGACATACCTTAAATTTTAGAGGACTTTTTTCAGATTCATCCTTACCTGATTAACTTGTAGTTGTAAATCTCTATGGGTTTTTGAGAACTGCTCTAATTGCTGTTTCCCGGCTTCCACCTTTTGTTCTAGCTGGTTCTCCTCTTCTCGTAACTTGGTCAGCTGGTCACGTAGAGAAGTTAACTCGTCCTCTTGGTCCTGTTGTAAATAGGAATGTAAACATTTGATATTTTCCAGATCACAAGGCAAAAAGGTTATATAACTTTTTCCATGCTCAACTCAGCTGAGCACGAAATTTATCCTGTTCATAAATGTAAAAATGTCAACAATTGTTGGCATTTTAACATTTATTAGCATGATAATTACAACATCTGAGAGACTTAAAGCAAGAAACTCTTTTTATTTGTCAGTATTTTAGTTTTTATGAGCAGTTAAAATTGTGTGCTCAATTGAGTTGAGCATGAAAAAGTTTTATAACCTCAGGGCCAGCATTTGCTTTGTACATGCTTAACTCTTTGCATGCTGGGGAAATTTCATGATTTTGTAGTCATCTGCTCACGTTTTTCAAAATTAACTCCTTCAAAAGATTCTTCAAGGAACACTATCAGAGTGTCAAACAGTTTGAACCCAGATCAGGACCGACGTTGTCTTAAAATGCGAGTAATTGATAACAAAACAAGAGAACACGCCGTTACTTACACAAATCGAGTCCTGCTTCTACATAGTAGGAAGTTAATATCATTACATTTTATAATGCAAGAGCTGGATTGGTGGCCATGAAATAGTTAGTTAAGTAAGTACAGACTTTGCAGACCTTGCACTCATAGTTGTAATTCTCGTTGCATTCAGATTGGCTAAGAAGCTTTATTCTAATGCACACACAAATGTAACGCGATGTCCGATTGGATAACATCAAAAACTTGCAACAGTATTTCATGGGATATACTGTTGGAAACTCAACGTCATTACATAACATCACTTATCATATGACGTCGCATCTGAGAGTGAAATAACGCCATGCAATAAAATCGATAAACCACTAGTGGTTTACAGATTTACGGGAAACGTTATAACCTCCATAACAACGCTGCATACATAATGACACAATTATAACTTTTTATGCCAGAAATGAGATTTCAAAGTAATCTTAATGCCATATGATAAATAGAATCTAACATTCGTGCTCTTGTTTTATTGAATTTATTAAACTCGTTGCGAAAAAAAAATAAAATGCTCAGCAAGCCTCGCATTTTATCTTTTTCCCAACTCATTTAATAAATTCAATAAAACATGAGCATTCATGTAAGATCCTGTATTTTTCATTGGCTGGTAAGTGGTTATATGCAGCTGGCAGTTGCTGGCTGTAGGCGCAACATTTACGTTTCATTGTCTTTTTCAAGGGAACATTTAATTAGTGCACAATAATGGGGATAACCATATTCAAAATTAGCATTTGGGGAGCTATATCATTGGAGAGGCCCTACTAAGGGTTTTGGGGAACATGGAAAAAGGCATTTATTTCAGGGGAACAGGGGAACAAAAGCCAAACTTTGAGGGAAACAAAGACAATATTGGGGAACAGGGAACGTAAGATAACAAATTTTCTATTTTTGGGGAACAGGGGAACAAGCCAATTTATTTCAGGGGAACAGGTACCCCCACTGGAAGGGCCTCATCGGATATATATATTCTGAAATTATGTTTTACGGCTCTGCTGACACGTCGCTGTAAAATTAAATTTCCGACCATACATCAGACATTCTAATGCACTAGTTTTTGAAACGCTATGTCTGATTGGATAACCTCAAAAATTTGCGACAGTTTATCCTGTGATATTATATACTGTCGGAAATAGTTTGACGTCATTAATTAAGTCACATTTAAGTGGATGATGTGCAGCTTACTGTGGCTTGCAGCACTCCAATTGAGACAAAATTGCAGAAGTGCATTAGAATGGGGATAAACATATACAAACTTTTCATTTGGGGAGGTATATCATCAGATATATGGTCAGAAATCACGTTTTACGTCTCCGCTCGTGAGTTGCCATGAAACTAAATTTCCGACCCTATATCCAACAATATACCTCCCCAAATTTAAATTTTGTTTACAGTTATCCCCTAAATATACCTCCCCAAATGTTACTTTGATTACAGTTTATCATTACTTTATCATTTATACTAATTTATCATTGCTTTTAAACAAACATAGCTCTGTAGAGCTATTACTGCAACATAACAATATCTTAAAGATACACACTTGTCTTCATAGCTCATCTGTTAATATGTGAGCCCCACTAATAGGTGCATGTGCACTTATTAGGGTGCCCGGATAGCTCAGTTTGTAGCGTGTTTAACTCTGATTAGCTAGATACCTCAGCCATGCAGGTTCGAATGTCGCTAGCAAACATATTGATAAGTGAAAAAATATCAAATTATTCCTGCAGTGGTCACCTTCCGGGTTGTAGTGGTTTCACAGGGTATTTCCCGGCCGAACGTGGAGAACTGCACTGGCTTTCCTCCACCACTAGACAGCCGGCGCCAAAGAAGCAGAATTGCTTAAGTCTGATGTCTATCTCCAGTGAGTTAAATATTGAGTACAGTAAAACCTGTCTTAAGCGGCCACTCAAAAAGAAGACCAAAAATTGATTTTCATGACGCATTATCGCTTAATGCAGGTCAAAAGTATTGCAGAATGCTCCAATGGGAGCATTCTGCAATACTTTCGACCTTCATTAAGATATATACTACCATTTGTCATTAAGATCTTTGTTTTGTCTATTTTTGAGTTGCTGCTTAAGACAGGCTTTACTGTAATGGAAAAACATAGGTAATGGAAAAACATAGGTAATGGAAAAACCTAAGTAATTACCATAGCAGACTTGGCTTGTTTTGCTAGCTGAGCATTTAGGTCATCAATCTGCAATATAAAGATAAAAAAACGAACATGAAATCTCTGCCCACTTCTATCAGGCCCTGAGGTTATAAAACTTTTTTCATGCAACTCAACTGAGCATGACATTTCAACTGCTTAAAAAAAATAAAATACCTGCAAATAGAGAAGTTTCTTGTTTTAAGTCTCTCAGATGTTGTATTTATCATGCTAAAAAATGTTAAAATGCCAACAATCGTTGGCATTTTAACATTTATGAGCAGAATAAATTTCATGCTCAGCTGAGTTGAGTATGAAAAAGTTTTATAACTTCAGGCCCAGAGTAAATCCTTATAACACAGGTTTAGATAAACAAAAAATTTTAATGTAAAATTGTAAATATTTAATTTTGGGGTGCTCAAAATTTTGAGCACCCAGAACGTATGTTTTGGTTGAGAAATGAGAAAAATGCTTTTTGTTACGCACTCTTAACTAAAGGCCTGCTATAATACCCACTTTGCTGACAATAATTTGGTCTGCAGTAGCATTTGATTGTCTAGTTGAGCAACATGAGCTTGAACAAACCGATTTAACTCTTTTAAGACCAATGGAATTTTTCCATAAAGTTTGATACAGTTAAGTCAGGATGATCCATTATACATATATATCAACAGGTCACAGGTTATAATTTCCTAAAAATGTTGTATTTCAGTCTCTGAAAATCTTTTTGTCTTAGTAAACAGTTTTCTGAGTTGTCAAGATGTTGAAACAAGTTCTGAAAATGAATAATGCACACAGGCTTTGCTTGGTAAAGGAAATGCATACTGTTAGGGCGAAACAACCTGGGTGAGTGGTTTCAGTATTTAGTGATACCTCAAGTGTTTGTATCGGTCTATTTCTGCCACTTGTGGCTTATTTCTAACTGCTGCGTATAATTGTTGTTTTCATATGGGCACCTGTTGAACCGATTCTTAGATAACCTCACCGCATTGGCAGTGAAGAAAAATTGGCACAGATTCTCTTAATATAAAACAAAACTAATGATTGGAAAGATAATACAATATGGGCTTCAATCAAGGATACAAAAAGAACACTAAACTGTATTAATTTTAATTATAGAAAAAAACAACATATGAGCCATGACATGAGATTTCCGATGATGTGGTATTTGTGACCAGCAAAGCCTCAGACCAGCCTGCGTATATGCACAGTCTGATCAGAGCCTTTGCTAGTCGCTTGAATAATCTATGACTGTTAAGCTACAGTCCAAACAGCATTTGGAGCTTCTAAGCTTAAAAGGTGGCTTCACAGTCTCCTCAAAGGACCACATTGTCAAAATACCACATTGTTGGGAATCACATGTCGCGTCTCATATAATGTAATAACACTTCTTGCACTGATGGAATATCCTATGCAGATTAATACAATAAAGATGGGGTTGCCCATTATATATTTTGAATATTAGCAGGTTAGAATGTTGGAATTACATATTTCTGTCCCTGAAATTTGTTTTTATCTTCACATACATTGTAGACTCTAATGAGATCCCTCTTTCTTCAAAACCTCATCTGGGTCTGCAATGTTTGCCATTGTATTATTTACATGGTTCCAATCAATACAGGGTTTAAATCCAATTAACCCTTATCATGCTGGACATTTTTATGTACTAACTCCTCCCTATTTTCTACTCAAATAACTTGCAGGTTTCTAGTTTCTACAAGCTCAGTAAAAACAGTGTGGACCCTGATCAGCTGGCTGGAAGCCAACTGATCAGGATCACTGTTTTCAGACAGGATATATCCAGGTCCAGCATGGCAAGGGTTAACCTTAAAAGCTTAAAGTGCTTCCCTCCACTGCAACAGACAAAACAAGATAACTTTCCTCAGTCATTTTGCCAATAAGACAAGGCCTGATATTTCGTACGAAATGTTGCCAGGCGGTGATTCACTAGAAATATCAAACACTATTTATCTGACAGGAAAACAAACATTTTCAGGCCTCTAGAAAAGTGTATAATAAAAAATATTTTTCTTATTTTGCAATCAAAACATATATTGTGGGTACCCAAAAGAACCGCCTCAATGAGACGGTTCACTTGAGCACCCAAAACAAATATTTAATCTGACAGATATAAAAATCTTAACAATTTTACGTTGATTTTTTTTTCTTCTTATTTTGCAACCCAAACATGTTGTGGGAACCCAAAGGAACCGTCTCTATGAGACTGTTCTCTTGAGCACCCAAAACAAATATTTAAACTGACAGATATAAAAACCTTAACAATTTTACGTTGAATTTTTTAACTATAAATGTTGTCTGCTGCAAATTGTGGGTGGCTCTCTACGGGTTAACATTTTAACTGCCAAATGAAAATGCACATGTCGTCTGCTGATGTTGTCTGCTAATGTCGTCTGCTGCAATATTTCATTTTAAAAACCAATTAGGGGATAACTGTTTTCAAAATTTTAATTTAGGGAGGAATATCGTCAGACATACGGTCGGAGATTTAGTTTTATGGTGACGAACGAGCTGAGCTGTAAAGCGTGATTTCTGATAGTATATCCGATGATATACCTCCCAAAATGAAAATTCTGAATATGGTTATCCCCATTCTAATGCACATCTGCAGTTTCGTCTCAAATTGGAGCGTTACAAGCTGCATAATGCTGCACGTCATCCAACGAAATGTGAAGGAATTAATGACGTCAAATTGTTTCCTACAGTATATCCCAGAATATACTGTTGCAAATTTTTGACGTTATCCAATCAGAAGTTGTGCTACAAAAGCAAGTGCAGTAGAATTTAATTTTACTTGCTTGCAAAGAGTTTGGACCCAAGATCAGTCTACACCCACTTTTAATCCACATGGTCTGCTAAAGTGGCTTACAAAACACAACAGCAGACGACAATGGCATTTAATGTTCAATTTAATGTGGCTCATAATCTGGCTTGTTCTAACAGGTTTACTCACATACATCTGCAGCGTATCTAGAGGTGACAATATCACCTCAAGCAAGCTATCAATCTAAAGTTTGAAATATTACTTGAGCCAATTAAAAGAAAATGGTATATTTCATATTTATAGAGTCATCAGCTGGTCTTCACAACTGTGCAGTCTCACTAAAGCCTTTACTGTTTACAAACCAGGGATTCTCCTACCTTTCTGGAGTGGGGGCCTGGGGCCTATTGAATTTGGGAAAAAAAGCATTTGGACTATCAAATTGGGAAAACTAGAACTAGATCGCCATTTTAAATGGATAAAGAAAACATATAAAAAATTAGCAATGACTGTTTACCATAAAAATATATGAAAAATTGCAGAAAAATGTGAATTCACATTTTTATGCAATTTTTCATGCCTCTGTAACTGTTTTATTTTTTTATCAGATTTTCATGAACATTTCACTAAAATGTAGAACTAAGAAATTGGGAATGATATTCACCATTATGGGAAGTTTTTGCTCATTTTTGAATTGGGAAGGGGCCCTTATTTGGCCCCAAATCAGGCCTAGGAAAATCCCTGCAAACACACCAATATTGGAAGCAGATGAAGCTTCATATTAAAATTAGACCATAGCTGAGCATTGACTCAACCCTTTTCACGACAGTCATAACTTTTTGTCATCTGATCTCTTCTCCTCTACTTATGTTCTTCATTAGCATATACTGCAATAATTATTGACCCAGATCAGACTGCTCCTAATACAAGGGGTCAAGTCTGATCAGGGTTCATAATGATTGCTTCCATTATAAAATCTAGTCTGAAAAGCACTGGAATATATGCAGCAGACATAAAAAGCAGACAGCATTTTCAGGAAACAAAATATAGGCGGGATATGGGTTAACCTTTAAAGAACCACAATTGATTTGCAGCAGAGGACACATTCTTTATGGAAGGTAAAATATGGCTTGATATTGAATGTGAATCTCTGCCAGCAGATGATTCACATGCAGTATTAAGCCTTATCAGTTACCTCTAATGTAAACTGCATTGTTTCACGCTGACCTGATAAACGTTGGCTATCTCACGGCATGTGTCTTTATCAGGTGATGATGACATTGCACTTTTTGAATGACGTTTCCAATGACGTTGAATTGATCCAAAAATCGATAATTACATCATAATTGCTAGTTTATAGACAACAATTTGCACTGCATTATAATATAGGGATCAAACATGGTTTGTCATTCTAATTGAGTGAAACTTGATTTTCTGATTAATAATTAAGTAAGGTTACCCCAACAAATTGCAATCAAACGGGTGAAAATTGTAATGTGATTGATAAAACCCTAAAAATATGGCTGATGTTAGCAAAGCAAGATGGCTTATTGGAGACCAATAAAATACAAACGTGTTGAAAAAGTGACAAAAAAAATCTGAGGATTACAACAAAATGTCATGCACATCTTCATACCTTGACAAAAACACCAGCAAAGTTTCAAAAAGATCTGGCTAAAACTATAGGAGGAGTTGTGTTCACAATATACCCAGTGTCTAAATGCTTTAAGCCCAAAAAATGACTGTCCGAAAATGACTAAGTCCGAACTGCGAAAAAAGAAACAAAACTTAATCTGATGATTACAGCCAAACCTCATGCACATCTTCAGACCTTGACAAAAACACCTGCAAAGTTTAAAAAAAAATCCGGCTAAAACTATAGGAATTGCATTCACAAGATTTTGTGACAGCCAGATGGATGCACAGGGAAAAAACAATATGTTTCCCGACCATGACGGGGTGAGACATAATGAGCAAACTAAAGGTTATATACAGTTTAACTTATTTGAAACAAAATTGTAGGTTAATATAGGTTTTATAGGTTTTGCTATGAGGTCTGCCTAAATTAACCAAAAGTATGTCACTATATTTACATGTACTTGCCATGCTTTACAAGGTGAGTGGTTCATCCACTTCACCACAGCAGCTCCTCTATATATTGCAGGAATTAAGTGTATAACAGGTGTAAAATTACAGTATAGGCAATATGAACACCATGGCATATGCATGTGCATGTTTATTTACCTGCTTTTGTTCATCTTCACATTTTTGCTTCATTTCCCTAGCACTTGTTTCCAACTTGGACTTCTGTAACAATATTAACTCTTGTAGTGCAAGTACCAAATAAATCAATAGGAAAAGCATACACAAACAACAAAGTCTGAGGCTATAAAACTGTTTCATGCTCAACTCAACTGAGCATGAAATTTATCCTGCTCATAAATATTAAAATGTCAACAATTGCTGGCATTTTAACATTTATAAGCAGGATAAATACAACATCTGATAGTTTTTAACCAAGAAATACCCATACTTTTCAACATTTTTTTTATGTGCAATTCAAATTTCATTCTCAGTTGAGTTGAGCATCTGAAAAGTTTTATAACCTCGGACCAGGCTACTTCTAGGGAAGCAGTCTGGTCAAGGAATTTTCGCTTGTTTTCTTCAGCATTTATAGTTTACATCATCATCTGGATTATTCCATTTAAGAAATAGAACACTTAAAGATTTAAGAAAATGATACTACATTATTGTCAAGCTGCAATTTCTAGCATACATGGGTGAAAGTTCAAAATTTCCAAAATCCTGAACTTTGGAAACTCCAATCTTAAAACTTACAGTACGCCCACTACATATTCACACAATTTCAATCTTAAATGGTCAGTTGTCTTCACACAGACTGTATATAAATAGGAAAAGCTAGTATAATCTGCCTAATTCAGCATTTTGAGGCTGACTTTCTATGGAAAGTCAGCCTCAAAATCCTGAATTCAGGAATTATCCTGAAAACTTTCATCCATGAGCGTAAAATACAAATCCATAAACCAAAGGCCCTGGCTGTATCGCTCACTTAAAAAAATAAGAGACATAAATAAAACTTCAATATCATCAATAACAATGAAATATATAGTCATGGTTTTCTCCGATGCAGGCGTTCAGACTCCCAAAACCGTATTTACGATGCCATGTGAAAAAAATCTCTGCAATCCCTTGGGACTTAAAAATACCGCCAATAATAATCAACTAATTATAAATATTGAATTCCGGGTCAATCTAATATGCAGAGCATTTTAACCTTAATACACTTTATAATAATTAATTCGGTCTTACTCTTTACATGAAATATGGATGTGAACAAGACCAGGGGGAAAAATTTCCACTCGTCCACTGGTAATTATGAGTGAAATCTAAAAAGGATGAGTAATTCTTCCAAAAGCACTCATCCTACAAGATGGAAGAATTGGAAGAATTAATCATCCTTTCTAGTCTCATCCTAAAATCTGAGGGTGAAACTAGCATTTTCTGAGTATTGACTGTGTAATTTTTTTGTCAGTATATGGGATGCAGTTATGAATTGACTGGGTAAATATCATTTTAACAGTGATATAAGGAACTTTATAAGTTATATTACATATTACTCTTACCTTCTTTATTGCATGCACTTTTAATAGACAAACACTTAGGACAAATATATGTGTTTGCAGGACAAGTGAAAATGTAAGTCACTCGGCCTGCAGGACAAGTGCAATATTGAAATATTTTTGTCCTCTGAAGATGGATTTTTATGAAAAACTGTGAGTAGCTTTTGCATCCAATATTCAATACAGTGCATTCTCGTTGTGACACACTTCACTATAGCACAGATTTGGATATAACACATTCGTGTTGTGGCTTCCAAATTTTTTTACCATGGAATCTAACAAAAGATTTATAGGAAAATGACTATAAAAAGGTAATTTAAATGTCCTATAACTCCTTTGTAAAACTTTCCTGTTATATCACAATTCACTTATCACATGGTCCATTCCTATGGACCCCAAACATGGCATTATAAAGGGACATCACTGTATCTAACCTTGTCATCAAGATCATCCAAAGCCTTCTGTGCATCTTTCTTCTGACTCTCGAGCTGATGTAGAGTACCAGATATAGCATCTAATTCTTTCTGCAGGGTCTGTACCTCACCTTGACATATTCTTATATCTGCCTGTCTCTGCTGCTGATCAGCCTGTTGTTGAAGCTTCTGTCTGAAAAACAATACAGCAGTTCAATCGTGTTTTGTTTGTTTGTTGGATTTGATTTTTTACGTCCCAGTCAACAATCTTCCAGTTATGTCGGGACTGGTCTTCCTGGGTTGAACCAGTACTAAGTAAGAGTTAATGTGTCTTGCTCAAGGACACAACGCAGTGACGCCAGTGAGGCCAAAACCTGCGGCCCTTCGGTTTTGAGTCAAGCACTCTACCACTGAGCCACTGCGCTCCCGTTCAATCGTGTAACTATTTGCATGCTGGGTAATTTTTCATGTTTATCTGATTGTTTTCAAAAATTAATTCAGAGTGTCCAGATCAGGACTGACATTTTGTCAGGCCTGATCTGGATACAAACTGTTTGCATAATTTATTATCACCAGAATCATGTAACTATTTGCATGTTGGGTAATTTTTCATGTTCATCTGATTGTTTTCAAAAATTAATTCAGAGTGTCAAAAAGTTTGTATCCAGATCAAGCCTGACAAAATGTCAGGCCTGATCTGGATAAACTGTTTGCATAGTTTATTATCACCAGAAGAAACTAGAAGACATTCCGGGTAATTTTGCATGCTTTTTTTCATCTGCTGACCAAAACTTGCTTTTCAAGACCAATTATCGCTTAATACAGGGCCTGGCGTAACAATCAGCACCAATCGAGCCAGTATCTAATGAAAAAAGTCAATAAGCAATGCTTATAACATACCCCCGCACAGTAAGGGTCAGTGAAAAAACTTAGTTTTGGCAAAGTGAAAAAACGTAATTTTGGCAAGTGATAGTTCAAACCAAAAGACCCAAGTATTAAAGAAAAAAAAATCAGTAGAATCTGTGAAAACAAGATTTAAGTAGAATCTGTGCAAATGATCTTAAACCTTGATATCTGGAACATTTGTTAAGATCAAATACACAAAATTATTCACACCTGAAAGCTCTATATATCAAAGCTTATATCTAAAAAAATGCCTAAGTTCTCATAGATGTCATTTTATCAAAAATTATTTTTTCTGAACCAAACTCCTTCATGCATATGTTCAATGTGTCTATATTGCATAGGCAACCTATCAAATTGCTCAATCAAAAGCTGTCGTAAAAGTTGATCGGCCCATGAATGCACCATCTATGCATATACAAAAGCCTTGTTAGGGGAAAATTGTCTAAGTTCTAACAGCTGTCATTTTGTCAAAAATTATTTTTTCCATATCAAACTCTTTCATGCATATGTTCAATATGTCTACATTGTAGTGGCAAAGTATCAAATTGATCCATCGAAAGCTGTGGTAGGACTTGATTGGCCCATAAAGGCACTATTCATGCATATACAAAAGCCATATAAGTGAAAAATTGTCTAAGTTCTCATAGCTGTCATTTTTTAAAAAATTATTTTTTCTGAACCAAACTCCTTCATGCACATGTTCAATTTGTCTACATTAATTAGGCAAAGTATCAAATTGCTCCATCAAAAGCTGTGGTAGAAGTTGATCGGCCCATGAAGGCACCATCTACACATATACAAAAGCATTATTAGGGGAAAATTGTCCAAGTTCTCACAGCTGTCATTTTGTCAAAAATTATTTTTTCTGAACCAAACTCCTTCATGCATATGTTCAATGAGTCTATATAGAATAGGCAAAGTCTCAAATTTCTCCACCTAAAGCTGTGGTAGGAGTTGATCGGCCCATGAAGGCACCATCTATGCATATACAAAAGTCTTATTAGGGAAAAATTGTCTAAGTTCTCACAGCTGTCATTTTGTCAAAAATTATTTTTTCTGAACCAAACTCCTTCATGCATATGTTAAATGTGTTTATATTGTATAGGCAAAGTATCAAATTGTTCCATCAATAGCTGTGGTAGAAGTTGATCGGCCCATGAAGGTACCATCAATGCATATACAAAAGCCCTATTAGGGAAAAATTGTCTAAGTTCTCACAGCTGTCATTTTGTCAAAAATTATTTTTTCTGAACCAAACTCCTTCATGCATATGTTCAATGTGTCTACATTGTATAGCAAAAGTATCAAATTGTTCCATCAAAAGCTGTGGTAGGAGTTGATCGGCTCGTGTATGGCCTATAATAGCATAAGCATAAAACCCTATACAAAAAGCAATTTAGAACTACAAAGGGAAATAACTCTAATAGAATTGGCCCCTAGCCCTTACTTTTTTGTTTAAAGTATTTGTCTTGCATATATGAACATGTTTGCGACGTTTGATAAAAATCCAGCAATGACTCTTCAAGATATTAAGGAAACAAAACGTTACGGACGGACGGACGGACGGACGCACACACGCACGGACAACGTGAAAACAGTATACCCACCACAAACAAAGTTTGCGGGGGTATAAAGAAAGAAAGTATTGCAGAATGCTCCAAGGGGAGCATTCTGCAATACTTTCCACCTTCATTAAGCAACTTGACCTTAATTAAGCTACCATATGTCATTAAGATCTTTATTTTGTCTCTTTTTGAGTGCCCATTTTACACAGGTTTTACTGTATTGAGAAATAAATCACTTACTTTTTGATATCATCAATATCCTTCTGTATCATATCTAACTCTTTCAGAGCGGAGAAATCAGCGACATGACCATAGGGCCCAGCACTAGTGCCACCATCCTGGAAAACAAAGGTATTAAAATAAGCCAAACAAAAAAAACCCGAGTTATTGTTCATAGCCTGATACGGTTAGGAGAATAATACAATTTACTGTATTTTAGACAAACTACAGTAAAATCTGTTTTAAGCGGCCACTTAAAAATAGACAAAGCAAAGGTATTAATGACAAATAGTAGCTTCATGAAGGTCGAAAGTATTGCAAAATGCTCCCCTTGGAGCATTCTGCAATACTTTTGACCTTCATTAAGCGATAATTTTTTGCTCTTTTTGAGAGTGGCCGTTTCACACAGGTTTTACTGTATTACTGCTGTTTATGTCGGTCTCGCTAGCTCAGTTGGCAGAGCTGATGGTTCTGAATCCTGTAGTCACGAGTTTGAAACCTGTAGTCCTTGGAAATAATGTTAATATATAATAGAATACGTATTTCAGCCTTTCCAGGATTTTGTAATGTGAAAAGTTTTTATTTTATGCTAATTTATTGGCTTAGATTCTTAATTTATTAATAAACTTGAGTCAGCTACCATCCTATCAATGTTTCTCTAAAGCATCCAGTTGCCTTAAATTTCAAGTGCAAAGATTATTTAATTATCTATGGGTTTGGTAGTTACCCTTCAAATATCACCCACCATCACAAAATTGATAATCAATTACATATCTGGATCTTATAAAGTTATAAGTCAACACCTTAAATCTAGACAGCTATAGTGACAATTACAGCAGGATATTGTAATAAATAGAAACAACTTCAAAGGGCCAGTATAAGGAAAAACAAATTTCGTAAAATTCAGTTTAAACATGTGTTTTGGGTGCTCAAAAGAACCGTCTCATCGAGACGGTTCTTTTGAGTACCAACAACATATGTTTTGGTTGAGAAATAAGAAAATAATTTTCAGTCACATACTCCTACAGGGGTGTTAAATTCCACTCGCCCGCTCACATTTGCGAGTAAAATGTTATACAGGGCCAGTAAAAGTTTTGACAATTTGTGTAGTACTTTCTAATTTGCAGCATTCGGAGAAATATTGGGGACATGAAGGGCGAGTGACTTATTTGGAAATTTTACACCCCTGTCCTATCTGGGGACCTGAACTTACTGCTACGCCAAAAGCTGCTGTGTCAGCTCCCTGTTTGGGTCTCATGGAGGGTGGCATCATCTCTGGGGTCAGCTGAGTAGGGGGCTCAATCCCCTTTAACTTCTGTTGGACTAGATGTATTGCCAGAGCAAACTGTTCAGAGTTGAGTTTACCCATACTCTTAGTATCACACAAGTTCCTATAATATAAAAAAAGCATGTTTTTGTTTGTTTGATTTGATTCTTGACATCCATCAACAATCTTTCAGTTATAAAGGGACAGGTCTTCCTGGGTTGAACCAGTACTAAGCTATGTGTCTTGCTCAAGGACACAAGGCAGTGATGCCGGTGAGGCTCGAACCTGCGGCCCCTCGGTCTCGAGTCAAGCACTCTACCACTGAGCCACTGCGCTCCCAAAAGAAGCATGTTTTAACCCTTTGTATACTAATGGACACTCTTGTTTGATACAATAAACTTGGGATGGACCATTGTATATATCTAGGGTGTCAGTTTATAATTTTTAAAAAATATTGTATTTTTTTTGTCTGAAGATCTTTTTTTACCTTAACAAATAGTGTAGACCCTGATGAAATGTCGCATTATGCAGCAAACTTCAATACTTATATATATTGATTTTGTTAGATTTGATTCTTTACATCCCATCAACAATCTTTCAGTTATAAAGGGACTGGTGTTCCTGGGTTGAACCAGTACTAAGCTAGGATAATTATTCTTGCTCAAGGACATAAGGCAGTGACGCTGGTGAGGCTCGAACCCGGGGCCCCTCTGTCTCGAGTCAAGCACTCTACCCCTCCAAAAGAAGCATGTTTTAACCGTTTGTATACTATTAATGGATTCTTCCTTCTGTTTGATACAGTAAACTTGGGATGGTCCATTGTATATATCTGGGATGTCAGGTTATAATTAAAAAAAAATATTGTATTTTTTTGTCTGAAGATCTTTTTTACCTAAACAAACAGTGTAGACCCTGATGAAATGCCGCATTATGCGGCATTTCATCTGGGCCTTCACTGTTTGTCAAAGTATCATTTTAGGGGTTTCCCGTATACAAAGGGTCAAAACTTCAATACTTATATATATTGAGATTTACTTTCCAACCATTTATCAAAAAATATAGATAAGTAAAAAAAATTTAGCATAAAACTACTGTAACACTTATTTTCTTATACAACAGTGTAAACATATATTTTGTGAGCTTATAAAAATCTATACATTTTGTTATAAAATGCCCAGTTCCATTGCATCCACAATTAATTCCTGCAAGTTATCTCCAAGAGAGGGTGATGCAGTAGAAATACACAAAAACTTTATTTCTAGAAGTTTTGTTGATTCATAGATCACTTTTAAAAATAAGCTGAAGATTGACCATAAACTTTGAACAGAGACAAACCACTATTTA
The DNA here is from genome assembly GCA_964019695.1 of Loripinus fragilis. NCBI lineage: Eukaryota > Metazoa > Mollusca > Bivalvia > Lucinida > Lucinidae > Loripinus > Loripinus fragilis. Next base: position 76,102,080 of record OZ026518.1, read on the forward strand.
TTCACACCACATATGGGCCAGCACATGCCATTTTGGTACTTAAAGCCCTATTCTTGCATAAATACCTATTCGTATAGCTGTTTTAACCCAAACAAACAAAAATCCATGTTCAAATCAGGAGATTCACATGCTGTTTGAACATGGGTTTAAACTTGAAAATACTTAAATTGAGCCCCGATTTATTTGCATTACATTATACGGAAAGCAATGTGGACCAGACAAATCATTTTGTGGATGCTTTTGTTCACAAAAAGCGTTGCGTATGGCTATGACGTTGTGACGGAGTTCGAAAGTTAACAGCTGACCCCTTTTTGTTTAGAGAATCAAATGTAAGAAAAGGAATATTTCAATGTTTTAGTAGCATTTTCAGTGCGAATATAGGTTGGAATAAGGCGGAGGAATAAGGCTGAGGAATAAGGTAAAATAAGCAAGAATAATGATCACACATGTTTGTTTCATTGCATTAACATTTGCTGCGTCCCTCGGGAGATGAATTTGGCCTTATGTTCAAACAGCTTCCTCGGGACCCAGCAAATGTTAATTAGGACTTTTATTAAGACTCATCATCATCATCAGGTTTTAATTAACGTGCAGGTGCAGGAGCATCTTCCACATCAGTGGGCCCCTCTCCAGGTAAATGGCTAGCTGCACACAGAGCAGATCTTACCTTCGGTAAGACTTCCATTTGTATATATTTGTAGCAAAGTTTTATGGCAGGATGCCCTTCCTTTAAAACTGTGTGACAGAAAAATAATTTTCTTATTTCTCATCCAGAACATTTGTTGTGGGAACTCAAAAGAACCGTCCCAATGAGACAGTTCTTTTGAGCTCCCAAAACATATGTTCAAACTGATGGGCAAGAAAATATTTACAAATTTACGCTCAAAAATTTTGTTTATCTAAACATATGTTAATGCATGAAAAACCTTGTGTGATCCCTATATCAAATGCCCATACTGACATATCTAGTGAGGCTAGAGACCAAGCATATTGTCAGAGTCTTCATCTGCAGCCATAGTTTGTGTATGCAAACAGTTAAGACCCTGGAGAGTCAGCAGGTATGCAAAACTTGCCTGAGTCTTTCTGCTAGCCAACATGATAAGTACCAAAATCTTGTGTCCTGACCATATCATAAGCTTAGGCCTAAAACGAAGATTTGTGTGTTTCAGGTTACCCGACCCTGCCTAATTTTTTTGACCCCGACCCTAGTTTTTTAAGCATTTTTAGGGGACTTCCAAGAGATTTCCCTGTTCGGACATATTGTTTCCCCGTCTTCCCCATGTAAAAACTTTTAACAAAATAAAAAAAAATCCTATCTACAGACCCTATCTTAAAATGTCATGTAACCTGAAACACACATATTTTTTTGGCATTACCATATATGTGCTAGAACATTATTTTGAAGACCAGATTGTAGAAAGATATCCCTAATTTCTTGTCCCGACACAAAACCATCCATGTCCAAGTCAGCCTTGCGAAACATTGTGTCGTAGTTCGCCTTGTCTGCAGCTGAAACAACCCATGCTGGAGCCTACAAAAGATGACAAGTTCAACACATTGTTTTCTGATAAATTTTCCCATACATATGATACAGTAGAACCTGTGTAAAATGGCCACTCTCAAAAAGACCAAAAAATGGATTTCAAGACCAATTATTGCTTAATGCAGGTCAAAAGTATTGCAGAATGCTCCAAGGGGAGCATTCTGCAATACTTTCGACCTTCATTAAGATACCATTCGTCATTAAGATCTTTGTTTTGTCTATTTTTGAGTGGCTGTTTTACACAGGTTCTATTGCATTGATACATTAAGTTTGGGACTGCACATTGTTTATTTTATGGAGTCACAGATAAACGTTTCTAAATTATGATGTATTTCTGTCGTTGAAGGTTGTTTTAATCATAGCAAACAGTGCAGACCCTGATGAAATGCAGCATTATGCTGCATTTCATCTGAGTTTTCACTGTTTGCCAAAGTACCTTTTTAGGGGCTTCCCATATATACATATCCCATTTATTTCCTGGGCAAGCTTGAACAAGTGGTTAACCAGTACTTCGTGCACATACTTTCCCAGTACTTCGTTCACATGCTTTCGCTTGTAAATGACAACTCTTCTTGAATGAATAAGCGGAAGGGAAGAGAATGACCGTAGAAATTACATCATGATTAATCTCCACGAAAGTATGTGACCGGCTGGGATCGAACTCGCGACCCCTGGATCTGGAGTCAGACATGCATCTGTAGTCAGACACATTACCAACATTCTTTGTCTATACACCGCTCTGACAAGTTTTATGTAACTCGAAGGAGGGACTGGAAATCTACCCTGAAACAGCCGTACCTTCAATGCACTGAGCTATCAGGCAGACTGTGCATATTAGAGATCTCAAAATTCAGACAAGATAGTCCGGTAGAAAACAAGAATGACCTGGAACTTGATTTTAAAGTTTTTTTCTTCACGGATTCTTGTTGGTCAGACATTGTACATGATGAATCCAACTGATGCCACTCTGGCATCATTGAGCGTTTTGAAAAATTAAAGGTGGCGTCCAAGATGGCCGTCAGTTATGCTCCTAACACCTATCTGACCAACAGGTTCGATAAAAAGAGCTCTAATTTTAACTTTTTATGGATGTTTAGATGCTAAATGATACAGACAATTAAAATGGAACACTGATTTGATTCAGAAGGTTGAAATATTGAAGATGGCGCCCAAGATGGCCGTCATTTGGTCCCCTAAGACCTATCTGACCAAAAAACGCAATAAAAAGCATTTTAATGTTGACTTTGTATGGCTTTTTAGAGTCTAATTGACACAAATGATTAAAATGGAACATTGTTTGATTCAGAAGGTTGAACTGTTTACAATGGTGTCCAAGATGGCTGCCATTTTAATGCAAAATCCCACTTGAAACCAGAATCACAGTTAATAACCTTTTTCTGATAGTTTTCAACAGTAGTTGCATTTGGCGAATTTGACTGGCAGGATGTTGTTGTGTTTCAGCGTTGTAAAATATACAAGATGTTGTCCAAGATGGCAGAGATAGTAGGATGTATATTGTGGAATCACATGGGTTTTTATTATACACTGCACTGAAAAAAACGGACTTATTTTTTTTATAATGGTAATGTTTTTTGTGTGTCTTTGTTCTGGTAATCGTATCCATCAATCCATGCATTACTTTTAAGACTACCTTTGGCTGACTCTGATAATACGAACCTTAATATCATATTATTCTCATAAAAGTTCCTACTTTGGGCAAACATTCTGTCAAGAAATAATGAAGTGATAAATGCCAGGGTATGCTAAACGAACGATATCACTGAAAACTCTGTGACAGCGTGCTTGCTCAAAGTACACACCTTTTTATAATCAATATGCTGGAAAAATCAGCTTGAAAGTAGTTTATGGATGGATTGTTAAAAAATCAAATTACCAAAAATAGAGGGAAAATACTATTTACTTATGGAGTGCAGTGTATAACAAACCAACGAGTGAGAGATATATCTGCATGCTGCAGATGTTAATTACCATCATGACTGCTGGTTGGGTGTAACCATTAAGGACATTTCTGCTGCTTAGGAGAAACTGTAAAATACAGGCCTGTTGGTCAGGTGCAGTTGTAACAACCATTACTACTATACTAGTCTGGTGCAAGTGCAACAGACAGCACAGATGGTTGGATATTTCTATAACAAATATGAATACTAGTACTGGTCCGGTGCAAGTTTTTAAGACATGCATGCGTGTAGGTGCAAGTTTAACAGACTTGACTGATGGTTAGGTGCAACTGTTAAAGACATGACAAATGGTGGGAAGCAATTGTTACAGACATGGCTGATGGCTGGGTGCAAATATAACATTCATGGATGCTGATAAGATGAAACTGTAAGAGACGTGCATGCTGATTGTATGCAATATATAAAGACATGAGTGCTGGTCAGGTGCTACTGTAACATACATGCCTGATGATCTGGTGCAATTGTGCTTAACAGCCCATTGCTCAGGTACAAGCATAGAAGACATAACTACGGGTCTGAGGCAAGTGTAACCGGCATACCTGCTGGCAGTTCTCCACAATTACAAATGTGTTTGCAAATCTTACAGAAATGCATGCTTGTATTCGATGTGCCAAATACCCGGGTGCAACTGTCACAAACATGCCTGCTGTTTCAGAGCAAAGTTTAAAGACATGGGTACTGCAACAGGCCTGATAGTCTCTTGAGGCTGTTACATATATAACTGCTGGCCTGGAGTCTTGGTTTCAGACATGTGTGCTTAATCAAACATGGAAATGGTAAAGATGTCTACTGACCCTGTGGCAATAATGGCTGGGTTGAGGGTCTGGTACAAGTATAACAGACATGCACACTGATCGAACGCATGAGTACCCTGCATTCCTGTTAGTTGGGTGCAATTGTAACATACATTATTGACTGTGTGATGTAACAAACACACATTCCTGCAGATCCTGCTTCTCGGCAACAGACATACATGTGTGCTGTTTCAGTACCACATAATTTGCATGCGTGCTGGTAAGAATGTCTGATGTGATGGCCTGGTGGCAATACATGGATGCCGTTCGATGAAACTTCAACAGATATGGCTGAGAACTTGGTACCATTCAATCAGACATGTCTCCTTTGAAAATCAAAGAGAAAAGCTACTCGATTGATGCCCCTCCATCAGACATGCCAACTTAAACTGTGAAACTTTAGTAGGCAAGATTATTGCTACGTTGTCAATGCAAGATACATGCCTGCTGGTCCAGTGAGACCCCATTGCTATGTCGCTGCAGCTGCAACAAATATGTATTCTGGCCTAGTGTAACTTCCACAAACACCATTGCCGTTCAAACATGCCTACTGGTTGAGTGATGTGCAAGATGGGTGCTTGCTGGACCGTTGCCACTCAATCAATATGCCTGCCGATCTTTTACCACTCAATCAGTATGCCTGTCGATCTTTTACCACTCATTCCTGCATGCTTGTTGGTGTTGTGTATCTCTATTTGCCATACCTGTGTGTATGGTGTCTCATTATCAGCCGTGCCTGCTGGTGTGGAGCCTCACTATAGGTCATGCCTTCTGGTGTGATGCCTCATTATCAGCCATGCCTTCTGGTGTGTTGTCACACCATAGGCCACGCTTTCTGGTGTGGTCCCTCATCATCAACCATGACCATTGGTGTGGTGCCTCACTATAGGCCATGTCTGGTGGTCAGTTGCCATGCAACCAACATTTTACTAGTTGAGTGCAGATAGGAGGATGTCTACAAATATGGTGCTACTTGTACAGAGGTGTCATCACATCAGACATGTTTGCTGAACTGGGCCCAAAATTACAATGCTTCCTTAAAGTTAAGGACGACTTAAGTGAAGTATTGATATTTCAAAATGCTACATTAATTGTTTAATAAATTGCCAGGATCGATGCAGTATGTATGGTCAAAGACACCATTGTGATCTACAGAAAAAAACGAAACTATTTTGATTTTAATAAATTCGAAACGTTATTTTAATCAATACTTAACTTAAGTCTTCCTTAACTTTAAGGAAGCATCGTAATTTTGGGCCTTGGTGCCATTCTCAGATATGCCTGCATTTACAGTGCAATTGTATTATACACGCATATCAGGTTGTTTATTCAGATACGTGTGTTTGTAAAGGCATCTGGTCTGTTACAAATCCATCATTATGCCTACATGTAGGTGCCGCTCCCACGATTTGTTGGCTACGATCTTGGACGCCATCTTAAATATGTCAAATGCTGAGTGATAGCATCACTGGGGTCACAAGGATGATGTCTGTAATTCAAGAATCAGTAAAATAAGCATTTTGCATGCAAATCCCTGCACTTTGTCGGCCTCAGGTAAGATTTTCTTATACTTTTTGTGATAAACTGCCATCTTGGCGGCCATCTTGTCCGCATTCTTATTTTATTTGGTTACAAGCTAGTGTGTTCAGTTAGATTCCAACTTCATAGCAACAACTTAAGAAAGAAAATGGGTTTGAAACATTATTTTCCGTATCACACAATTTTTCTCTTATAATTGTCCTCCATCTTGGATATATCGAAATGCTCAATGATGCCAGAGTGGCATCACTCGGATTTTTCAAGGACAATGTATGCACTACCAGAATCAACAAAGAAAAAAAGTTTAAAAGCAAGTTCCAGGTCCCCCTAAAATTTGCCTGAATACTGCCGGACTAGCAGTCTCAGCAATTCGTTTTCATGGCTGCTCAATGTTCATCTGGGTTTTTTTTGTTTGTTTGATTTGATTTTTATGTCCCAGTCAACAATTTTTCCGTTATGTTGGGACGGGTCTTCCTGGGTTGAACCAGTACTAAGCAAGAATTAATGTGTCTTCACAGGACAAAAATTCCACTCGACTCGTCTGCTCGTAATTACGAGTGAAATCTAGTAAGGACAAGTAATTCTTTGCAAAGCACTCGTCCTATAAGACGAGTGCTTTGGGAAGAAATACTCGAGGGTGAGGGTGAAAAAGCTGAGGGTGAAACTAGCATTTTCTGAGCATTGACTGTTGTCATGATATGGGATGCAGAACTTTCTGAAACTAACTGGGTAAATATCATTTTAGCAGTGATATAAGGAACTTTATAAGTCATATTACATATTACTCCCTTATGTTCTCTATTGCATACGCTTGTGAGGACAAGTGCATATGTTTGAAGGACGGGTGAAAATTGTAAGTCACTCATCCTGCAGGACAATTGCATTATTGAAATATTTTTGTCCCCTGGTCTTGCTCAAGGACACAACACAGTGATGCCGGTGAGGCTCGAACCAGCTGCCGCTCAGTCTCGAGTCAAGCACTCTCCCATGTTCATCTGTAAGCCAATATGTCCTGTAGACCTGTACATATGGCGAACTTTCTACATGATCTGGGTTTCCTAAGCCCTTGAATGTATGGCTATGCATCTGTCAGCTGTAATCAAATTTTGGACCACTTGAGGTTTTCTTGTGGCAATGCCCATATATTTCTATTACCTTCAATGCTGGAGAATCTGACAAAAAAATTCTTTCGGGAATACCATCAGAGTCAAACAGTTTGGATCCAGATCAGGACCGACATAATGTCGGTCCTGATCTGTGTCCAAACTGTTTCATCATCATCATCATTGGATTTTTGATTAACATGCAGGTGCAGGGGCATCATCCACATCAATGGACCCCCTTCCAGGTAACTGGCTAGCTGCACTCATAGCAGATCTCACACCTGATCTTCAGATGCTCCTTTCTTGAGGGTCAACTGTTGTGAGCTTCCACTCAGGCAGTCTTTCTCCGTCAGTTTCTTCCATGTTAGCTTGGGCCTCTCTGCCCCCAAACTGCCATCAATCTGTATATCACATGCTGTTCTGACTGCACCACAAGAACGCTCCACATGCCAAACCAGTGAAGCCTTCTCTCTCTCAAAATGAGGTTAAGGTCCTCGAGCTCAAGTTTTGCCAGTAGCTTGTGTGGCCACATCAAAGGTTATCAGAAGACAAAAGTCGCCCCTAGCAAGGGAAGAGTTAATTACCTTCAATGCTGGAGAATCTGATCTCATCACAGGTGTATTGCGGCCACTACCGGTACCTCCCCTGACCATGCCTGGTAGTACAGGAACTCCCCCAGGGATAGAGGATTTCCGTTTTGATGGTGGCACTAAAGCTGCTGATAGCGTTGCTGGTATTACTTCTTTAGCCATTCCTTTGTGAACAAGGTGCATAGCCTAGAAAACAAAAACACTCAAAATTGTAAAATAATTTCTGTATTCAACCTCAAAATTTGACATGCTAAAATATTTACATTTTCATAGAAAGCCGTTAATGAATCTTAGATTTTTGCAACCGTTCATAACCTCATGAAAGTCATAAATATGATCGACAACTGCCAAGCTCATTTGCCCGTGCAATTATCTTCGAACATCAAATTCATTCTTCAAGTGTCACTGTTGTTGTAATTGACAGCAAGCCATCCTGATTCGCACATGCAAAACAAGCCTCTTATTTGCTTCATTGGCTGTCCGCGTTCACATTGGCTGTTACACTTTTCCGTTTTGTACTCCAACGAAACAGTTACCACAATTACATATCAAACACAAAACTCTTTCATTTCCTAAATTATAAATAATTTCTCTTTATTAGATGTTTTTTATAAAATTAAATATAAGTGATAAATTCAATTTTTGGTCTGTTCATGGAATCACGAACACATCGGGCCTCTTGCAAGAGACCCAATGTGTTCATGATTCCATGAACAGACCAAAAATTGAATTTCCAAGAGACCCATTGTGTTTATGATTCCATGAACAGACCAAAAATTGAATTTCCAAGAGACCCATTGTGTTTATGATTCCATGAACAGACCAAAAATTGAATTTATTTCATAAAAAAAAAGCACACTGTGTACTTTATGGCTTGTGTGCACTTTATGGACTTTTGATTTCTAGCCTTGATTGAGTTGATGCTTCACGTTCCAGTCAACAATTTTTCAGTCATGTTGGGACTAATTATAAGGAGATTTAATGTGTTAAACCAGCACTAAGCAGAGGATGAAGTATCATGCTCGTGGGCAAAACAGTTTCCCTTAGGCCCTAACCAGCAACCCCTCAATCTCGAGTAGAGTACTCTACCACAGGCCTCCAGGTAAGAGTGCGTACCAGATAATTATTTTTCTTATTTCTTAACCAAAACATATGTTGTGGGTACTCAAAAGAACCGTCTCGATGAGACGGTTCTTTTGAGCACCAAAACATATTTTCAAACTGACGGGTAAGTAAATAATTTCAATTTTACTCTAAAAAGGTGCTTAACTGGCCCTATGCTACCACTGAGCCACTGCACTCTCCTGATTTCCAGTCAATGCAGCAGTGCTATTCCATGGGTGAAAGTTCTAAATTTCCAAAATCCTGACCTTTCGAAACTCTGATCTTAAAACTTGCAGTATGCCCACTAAATATTTACAATTATTCACAATTGAAGTTTAAATGGTCACATAGACAGACTGAATATAAATCAGAGAACCTATTATTATCTCCCTAATTCAGCATTTTGAGGCTGACTTTCTATGGAAAGTCAGCCTCAAAATCCTGAATTCAGGAATAATCCTGAAAACTTTCACCCATGTCTTCCATTATAAATATAGATTCATTATGTGGATGAAAACAAGTGTGGAAATCTGATCAGCTGGCTTTAATTTATTAGAAGCCAGCTGATTTGAATATACACTGTTTTCAAAGAGGATACAAAATTTTGAAAAATATTCAGCATAGTTAGCTTAGTGATTAAATATGGGAGACATTCTTACCTGATAAAGTGATAAGAGATTATTTCCTAGATTAGAAAATTTTATCATACAGGAACTAAAAATGCAGGAATCAAAAGGCATGCTAGAAAAGTTTATTTTCTTATCTCTCAACCAAAACATATGATATGGGTTCTCAAAAAAACGGTCTCACTGAAATGGTTATAATTATTTTTCACACCCGAAACATATGTTTAAACTGATTGATAAACAATAATCAACCTTAATATATTCAAAAACTTGCTCTTAACTGGACCTAAGTATGACATAAACAGTTTTTCTTATGACATGGCTCATACATGCTTGAAAGGTGTCTTTTCATGTGATAATATATTTTCAATACTCAAACAATGGTTCCCAGCTTATAAAATGTAAAGTCTAACTTACCACAGCAAACTCATCCCTATCCAGGAAACCATCTTTATCTATATCACTCAAATCCCAGATGCGACCCAATACATCTACTGGTAATTTGGAGTTCATCAGTACCTAGTGAAAATATATTATGACGTCCATAATCTAATATGACCATTTTTATTATACGTCTTTTTAAAAAGGATACCTTGCAATGCAAAAGTTACTTTTCAAAAACTTCAAAAACTTGAATCTATAGCAAATTACTCATGGAAATTGTCTCCGGTAGAGAATTCCCATTCATAAGACAATATCCATGACAGGGGACAAAAGTATTTCAATATTGCACTTGTCCTGCAGGACCAGTGACTTACAATTTTCACTTGTCCTGCAAACACATGCAGTGTATGCAATAAAGAACATAAGGGAGTAATATAAATTTATTAAGTTCCTTATATCACTGTTAAAATTATATTTACCCAATCAGTTTCATACCTACATCCCATACACTGACAACAATATTTCACAGTCAATGATCATCCAAGTTCAGAAAATGCTAGTTTCACTCTCAGATTTTAGCACTTGTTCAGTAGGACATCTAGAAAGGACAAGTAGTTCTTCCCAAAGCACTCGTCCTACAGGACGAGTGCTTTTGGAGGAATTACTTGTCCTTTCTAGATTTCACTCATATTAAGAGCGGATGAGTGGAATTTTTGTCCCCTGCATGAGTACCAACAAAATTTGAATACTTCAAGTACATATTTGTTGTCATTATCCATTATGTAATGGTAAGAATACTCTCTGAATGCAATCTCTTTCTTACAAAGGTAAACCTTGATATTTTAGGTAAAAACTGAGGTGTCTTGGTTTCAAACGGAGTATTACATCTTTGCATGCTGGCTAATTTTGCATGCTTTTTGTCATCTGTAGACTTTTTTAACCATCAGATTGTTAAATAGTATGAACCCAGATCAGGCCGGACATTTTGTCTGGCCTGATCTGGGTCCAAACTGTTTGCAAAGCAACAAATCAGCAGGCAATAAAAGTCAACATTAGTGGAATAAACTACAGCTTCACCCCTGTCTGGTAAGAAATCAGGGTTCCCACAGAAATTCAAAAAACACAATTCCATGATTTTTCCATGATTTTCCAAGATCAACAATGTTATTTCCATGACTTTTTAATGCACGGCCTGCAACCTCCCCTTTTAGTTGCATCTTCACCACCCTGAGCATAAATGTGGAATGCAGCAACAATAATGTATTTAAATAAGCATGTTTGTAGACCATGCATGCTTTTTGAAAACAAGTAGCCCAATGGGCAACGATAGCTCACCATGGAGCCAGCATAATGTTTGGAGACACCATAATTTACGATGCTCAAAGGCAGATAACTCTGCACTGGATACAGTGACCAGGAATTAATTCAAAAACATTATTATTATGATGGTTCTAGTTATCTGCAAGTAAAAAAAAAGATCTGAATAAAATTTGCATTGGAAACCTGGTGAAAGTGTAGTTTTCAGATACTCAAGGGCAGCTTACTCAGAAGTCAGTTATGTGATCTGACTGAAATTCAAACTCATCTATACTTTTATGTATGTCCTGGATGAAGAAAATCGAATAAAAAATGAAGGTCCTAGAGTGGTAACAACATTACATAGTTATATTTTAGAGGCTCAAGGGCAGCTAACTCTGTTGCTGGTGGATGGGTGTGGCGGAAAATCAAACTCATTCAAACTTTTATGGAAGTCCTTGTTACCTACAAATGAGGAAGACCCATTCAAAAATGAAGGTGCTAGAGTGGTCACAACAGATCTCCCATTGTAAGTCTATGCAGATTTTTTATGATGCTCAAGGGAAGTTAACTGCACAGTCTAAAGTTAGTTCTACTTTAAATTAAACTCATCCAAGCTTTTATGGTTGTCCTTGTTACCTGAAAGAATGAAGAAGATCCAATAAAAATGAAGGCGCTAGAGTGGTCACAACATTATCAATCAATTTTTAAGATGCTCAAGGGCAGCTAACTTCATAATAGGTGATGGGATCTTGACTGAATTCAAACTCATCCAAGCTTTTATGGTTGTCCTTCTTATCTGCAAGAATGAATATGATCTATTGTAAATTGATAGCACTAGTTTGGTCACAACAATTCTCCAATTATAAGTCTATGGGGAAAATTTAAGACGCTCAAGGGCAGCTTACTCCTCAGTTGCAGGTCTGAACTGACCAAATTTTGAACCCATCTAAGCTTTTATCGTTGACCTTGGTACCGGCAAGAATAAAGAAGATCCAATTAAAGATGAAGGCGCTAGAGTGGTCACAACATTTTCCATACATTTTTAAGATGATTAAGGAGGGCTAACTCCATAATAGGTGATGGGATCTTGACGAAATTCAAACTCATTCAAGCTTTAATAGTTGTCCTTCTTATCTGCAAGAATAAAGAAGATCCATTTAAAAATGAAAGCACTAGAGTGGTCACAACGTTTCTCCCATTATTAGTCTTTGGGGATTTTTCTAGATGCTCAAGGGCAGCTAACTCATAAGTCCTTGGTGGGATCCTGCAGAATTTCAAACTCATCCAATCTTTAATGAGTGTCCTTGATACCTGAAAGAATGAAGATGATCCAATCAAAAATGTAGACACTAGAGCGGTCACAACATTATCCATCAATTTTTAAGATGCTCAAGGGGAGCTAACTCCAAAATAGGTGATGGGATCTTGACGAAATTCAAACTCATCCAAGCTTTAATAGTTGTTCTTATTGTCTGCAAGAATGAAGAAGATCCATTCAAAATTGAAAGCACTAGAGTGGTCACAACATTTCTCCCATTATAAGTCTATGGGTATTTTTCAAAACGCTCAAGGGCAGGTAACTCATAAGTCCCTGGTTGGATCCTGCTGAATTTCGAACCCATTCGAGTTATTATGGGTTTACTTGTTGCCTGCAAGAATGAAGAAGATCCAATCAAAAATGAAGGAGCTAGAGTGGTCATAACATTATTCATTAATTTTTCTGACGCTCAAGGGCAGCTTACTCCGAAGTCAGTGATGGAATCTTGCCGAAATTCAAACCCATCCGAGCTTTTATAGTTGGTCTTGTTATCTGCAAGAATGAAGAAGATCCAACCAAAAATGAAGGTACTAGAGTGGTCACAACAATTTTCCCATTATAAGTCTATGGGGATTTTTCCAGACGCTCAAGGACAGCTTACTCATTAGTCCCTGGTCGGATCCTGCCGAATTTCGAACCCATTCGAGATTTCATGGTTGTCCTTGTTACCTGCAAGAATGAAGAAGAACAAATCAAAAATGAAGGAGCTAGAGTGGTCACAAGATTTTCCCCATTATAAACCTATGGGAGCTATCTGTTGCCATGGAAACCAGAGTTCTGATCCGATCTAGCCGAAAACCTAATGCAGTCAATCCCCCACCCCAATGATGCTTCTGATGAAATTTGATTATGATTGGCCAGCTGGTCTCAGAGATATTAATGTTTGAAAGTGTGGACGGACAGACGCACGCACGGACGCCGGCTCGAGTCCCATACTATAAGCTCATCCTGAGCCTTCGGCTCTGGTGAGCTAAAGATAAATCTTGAAACCACCAGTAGCCAGAAAACTAGCTGTCAGACACACAAGTTTTGTGTGTCTGACTGCTAGTTTTCTGGCTACTGATGATTTCGTCAAATTATTTCACAAAATTCCATGATTTTTCCATGATTATTCAGGTTTTTTCAGGTTTTTTCAAAATACATGGAACTTTTGTAGTGATTTTCCTGGTTTACCATGATTTGCAGAGCTTGTGGGAACCCTGTAAGATATAGGGTACTTACTGGTCTGACCTTGTCACCTGCCAACATACCATTCACCGGTTGAAGACTGTCAAACACCTGATCATATTTTGATTTCTCACTCGTCTGTAAATATAAACATAGGCCATTATCATCTTCATAAACAGTACAGCCCCTGATATAATAAGGCATTCTGTGGAATCTCATATAGCTCTACACTGTTTGATATTGGTTTCTTAACTTTCTTATCACTGCCCTGATAGCTCAGTTGGTGGAGCTTCCGCTTTCAGAGCGGGAGGTTGTAGGTTCGAATCCTGGACACACCATACCAAAGGTGTGAAAAATGGTACTAGCAGCTCCCTTGCTGACGCTCGCATAAAAGGGGTTGTGCTAGGAAGATAGAGTAAGGCAGGTAAGTATCTGTTAAAAAGATATTGTTATGTCGCAATAAAAGCTCTACTGAGCTTATGTTATTTGTTTCAAATAAGCCACGTTAAATAAAGCTTCTTTATCTTTTTCTTTAAGGAGTCATAACTTAAATTTTGAACGGACGGACGGACAAGCCCAAAGCAACCCTTTCATACTGAAAGATTTTTCCATACATTTAAAATAAGAATGGGATCGTCCGTTATATATTCACCGGGGTCACTGGTCCCTGTAGCCCAGTCGGTAGCAAGTCTAGCTGCAGATCCATATTTTCGTGGAGATTGATGATGAAATAATTTCTAAGGTCATTCTCCTCCTTCTGCTGATTCAAGAAAGGTTCTTGTCAATTACAAGCTTGAAGTATGTGCATGAAGTACTGGTTGACTGCTTAGTCAAGCTTGCCTAGGATAAAGACTGGTTACGTCAACTGAGCATCTTGACATGACCATAGCTGTAGACTGGGACAAAAAAAATCAAACCAAACAAACAAACAAATAAAGGAATCACAGGTAAGAATTAACAATAGAGGAGTTTCCCATTATCGGATTTTACCTATATCACGTGACATCGGCTGGCCAGTCCAGCATTTGGACTACTTCCGGTATAAATTAACATATACTGACTGTTTATCTCACTTAATAGAACTTCTATATATCGGTTAAAATTTTATTTAAAAAAATAAAAAACGGCAATTATTAATTGAAGAGTCTGACAAGACTGCGTGTCACTATGGTCATTTATGGTTACATCTATTCACTGTCCACTGAGTGATAAGATACATGTTATTTTGTGCTGGCCCAAATTGCATTCGATTCTTCATTAAGTACCCGCGGGCCCTTTGAAAACAATAAAATATTGCACACGTGTCTTAAGAACTTCGGCACGCATGACCAGTCGCTTTTGTTTTAAGTTGATAAGAAGCCCAGCTAGACGTCTACTTAACACATATATGTAAAAGCCTCTAAAACGTACACAAAAACTTAACTTATCCAGCAGAGCTTGAGGCTGAGTCTTCATCTACACCCATAATGTGTGTGTGTGTGTGTGTGTGTGTGTGTGTGTGTGTGTGTGTGTGTGTGTGTGTGTGTGTGTGTGTGTGTGTGTGTGTGCGTGTGTGTGTGTGTGTGTCCAGGGTAGCTCTTCTAGAAAAGGCTCTGGTGTGTGCGAGCAGCATAGACTCGCGAGTCTCTGCGCTCTCTAGATTCCGCTTTAATCTGCATCGATTTTTATAATAGTTCGAAATCAAAGTATGTTTTAAACTTATTACATGTATAGAAAAAAATACGGAATTCTTATACAATGTATATGAAAATCTAAATTTATCTTTTTTCGAGAACAAGAAAGGTAGCGATTCCCTTCTTAAGTTCTTAATAGCTGGACTACAGTGGATTGGAATTTTGGTGCGTGACATTCAGTGGCCCAAAAATAGTAAAATGAATACATATTGATGTTTCTTTGAAACTTTTAGATGAAATTAGACATTTATAGAAATTCTACCCGAAAATTCTTTAAGTAAATTAATAATTAAGATCTGTAAATGTTCCCAAATGACTTACAACGGGAAGCTATGAAAACAGATACTGTAGAAACACTTTTTAAAAGTTTCTATTAACAATCGCGGCGGCGTTCATACGTTTACAAATGCAATAACAATTTTACCAAGGAAGGATATGAGTTACCTGACATTAAGTTTTGGGCGTATATGCGGTACCAAATTTCAAAACCTATGCCTTTACGTAACTAATTCTCTACAAATAGGGACTCATTTAAATATTCACTCTTTTCAACTCGAAGTGCGCGCGGGTTTCAGACTTTTCACAGCGAGCTTTCAGTAGTTTGAGCTAAAAGGAGTTTGCTTGCAAATAAAATTGAATCAAAAAGTTATTATTCTCCTCTTATCTTACACTCGGTCAGAGTCTTACAAAAAATATGCGTTTGAATACACAAAAACAAGCGTTTCGATGAGACGGTTCTTTTGAGTACCCACGAAACATTGCATATTAAGAAATATACCCTATACTATATTCGGAATCCAATGTTTCTTATATTCTATTCGACTTATGCGGATGCTCCAATGTACCAAGGTTCGAGCTGTCGAGGTTTTACTAAATTGCTGCAACATCTAAAAAGTAAGAACAGCGTATTGACTTCTAGCCCGAACATGTCCAAATTATTACTTTAACTCAGATGATTTTTGGCTAAAATGAAAAAAGTCAATAAGCAATGCTTATTAGATACCCCCCGCACAGTAAGATTCAGTGAAAAAACTTGGCAAGTTATAGTTCAAACCAGCAGACCTAAGTTTTGAAAAGAAGATTTCAGCAGAATCTGTGCAAACGAAAATTATAAACTCCTTCATGCATATGTTCAATGTGTCTACATTGTATCCGCAAAGTATCAAATTGTTCCATCAAAAGCTGTGGTAGGAGTTGAGCGGCCCATAAAGGCACTATCCATGCATATACAAAAGTCATATAAGGTAATAATTGTCTAAGTTCTAATAGCTGTCATTTTGTAAAAAAATTAAAATTATAAAACCAGACTCCTTCATGCATATGTTCAATGTGTCTATATTGTATAGGAAAAGTATCAAATTGCTACATTAAAAGCTGTGGTAGGATTTGATCGGCCCATGAAGGCACCATCTATGCATATACAAAAGCCTTATTAGAGAAAAATTGTCAAAGTTCTCACAGCTGTCATATTGTCAAAAATTATTTTTTCTGAGCCAAACTCCTTCATGCATATGTTCAATGTGTCTACATTGTATAGGCAAAGTATCAAATTGTTCCATCAAAAGCTGTACTAGGAGTTGATAGGCCCAGGAAGGCACCATCTATGCATATACAAAAGCCCTATTAGGGTAAAATTGTCTAAGTTCTCACAGCTGTCATTTTGTCAAAAATTATTTTTTCTGAACCAAACTCCTTCATGCATATGTTCAATGTGTCTACATTGTATAGGCAAAGTATCAAATTGCTCCATCAAAAGCTGTGGTAGGAGTTGATCGGCCCATGAAGGCACCATTATGCATATACAAAAGCCTTATTAGGGGAAAATTGTCTAAGTTCTCACAGCTGTCATTTTGTCAAAAAATATTTTTTCTGAAGTAAACTCCTTCATGCATATGTTTAATGTGTCTACATTGTATAGGCAAAGTATCAAAGTGTTCCATTAAAAGCTGTGGTAGAAGTTGATCGGCCCGTGTATGGCCTATAATAGCATAAGCATTAAACCCTATATTAAAAGCCATTTAGAACTACAAAGGGAAATAACTCTAATAGAATTGGCCCCTAGCCCTTACTTTTTTGTCTAAATTATTTGTCTTGCATACCTGTATATGAACATGTTTGCAAGGTTTGATGAAAATCTAGCAATGACTCTTCAACATATTAAAAAAACAAAACGTTACGGACGGACGCAGGCACGGACAATGTGAAAACAGTATACCCACCACAAACAAAGTTTGCAGGGGGTATAATGAGACGTTTGTGAAACAGACAGACAGTTCCCTATTATTTCCATTGCTGATGAAGACCTTGGAGAGATGTGTTTCCCCGCGGGTCTACACTATCCATTCATTCTCCCTTTTGGAAAAGTTCGCATATATGGCGATATAAAGACATCCTTTCTCGAAAAAGTTTGCATAAAGACACATCGATTTCTGTGATATTTCGGACATTCTTGATGGGAAAGTTAATGAATAGTGTACACCCGCAGGAAAATACATACTCATCAGGGCCTTCGTCAGCAGCAGCGGAAATGGTTGTCGAAATATATGCCGGTACGCGTACCACTTGAATAAAAGTCTTCAAGCCTTCGTTCAGCGTAAATTAGATAAATTTGAAATAAAATTAACTCTTTTTGTCATCATATGTAAACGTGGCACATATAATTGCCATTTTTCTTTTGTTTGGTGTTTTAACCGTTATGAATATAAGTGAAATGCACGCAAAATTAGTAGTAAGTTATTACAGCTTCATATACCAGAAGTAGTCCAATTGTTGGACTGGTCAGCCGATATCACGTGATACAGGTAAAATCCGATAATGGGAAAGGGGTCTATTTAAGATGTTTTGTCTGGCCATGAAGGTTGCTTTTAGCTTATCAAACAGTGTAGGCCCTGATGAGATGCCCCAATCTGCATTTCATCTTGGTCTTCACGGTTTGCCAAATACCCTGTTTACTGGTTTCCTGAACATATGCTGCACTAAATAGAGGCTTAACAATTTTATACTGATCTGATCTTGGATTAAATATTACAGTAAAGCCTGTGTAAAACAGCCACTCTCAAAAAGACCACAAATTGGCTTTCAAGACCAATTAATGCAGGTCAAAAGTATTGCAGAATGCTCCAAGGGGAGCATTCTGCAATACTTTCGACCTGCAATATTAAAGCTACCATTTGTCATGAAGATCTTTGTTTTGTCTACTTTTGAGTGGCCGTTTTACACAGGTTTTACTGTACAGAATTTAAAAAAAAAAAACAGTAAAATGTAAGTCCTTTTCAATGCCTTAGAGCTTTTTCCAGGACTTTTCAAAGAAAGCTCTCCATATTCAAGTACTTTACAAGACAGTGCAGATCCTTTGATTTGTTTGATTTGATTCTTTGTGTCCCAGTCAACAATTTTTCAGTTATATCGGGATGGGTCTTCCTGGGTTGAACCAGTATTAAGCATAACTTAACGTGTCTTGCTCAAGGACACAACACAGTGATGCCGGTGAGGCTATAACCCACAGCCCTTCAGTCTCAAGTCAGGCTCTCTACCGCTGAGCCACTGCGCTCCCTATGTGCAGATCCTCCCTTTACCGCTAAAGATTTACTTACAGAAATAGCCCAGGGTCCAGCAGCTTGAGCAGTGGGAGGGGCTTCTGTGGTAGCAGTTTCCACTGGTCCCTAAAGACAGACAGAATATAAATTACGGTAAATGTTCTAAAAGTTCGAACACTAAAAAATAATTATTTTTTCCGCTGTTCGTAATTTTAGAAATTACGTTTCAGAAAAAGTGCTAGTGTTCGTAATTTTAGAATGTGGTCTTTATCATGAGCAAAAACGGTATATATGCATGCAAAATGTGGTAGAAACGTGTTGAAACACGGCGATATGATTCTGCGCTATCTTCTCATTTTTCTTTTCAACCGACGCTAAATTCTTGCTGAGTGAGTCAGTAAAATGTCCAGCGCGTGCGGTAATTGCCAAGTCGAGAGCCAGGCACGTGCATGTTATGTCACTCAATTTACTTACAAGTCGTATAAGTCCACTTATTTAACCTCGGACTACCGATGAATCGCTACACTTTCGTTCTTCCTTCAGAAAACCATAACGCTTTTCGCTTGCTCTCCATCTGCGCAAATGCCGTTTATAATGTAATACAGTCACTCAAGGACATCTCGTCGATCAATTTTTTTTTGCAAAGATATACACGAATCTTTGAAATAGGTAGACGAGCTCTCTGAGTAAATGACGAAATTCAAAAAGAACACGCATCTCTCTCTCCACTTGTCGATCTATAGAAAGTACGCAAAGTGTCGTACAAAAGCCGATGCGCACGATAAACTGGGGTTTCAGTATATCTCAATAAGTGTAGACATAGTCCGGTCCCATGCGCGGATCCAGAGGGGGACAGGGGGTCCGGACCCCCCCCCCAACACGTGAAAAATCACAAAAACATAGAATTTCTTAGCAATACTGGACCTGATCCCCTGAAATTCTCAAAAACTACCAAGCCAGCATTCAACGTTGGGTCATCATCAGCACGCCAGCGAAACGCCATTTAAAAGGCGTTTCGCTGGCGGGCCGATGATGGCCCGCTTTTTGTGATATTTGGATCCTCTCTCCCTTAAAAAAAAGAAGAAAAAACGTTGTCAGAGTTCGGATCCAGATCAGATCCGAATGGAATTCAGGAAAGAATGTTGCGTCAATTTAAACATTTGGGCATGCGATAGAAAGCATGCAAAGCGTCAATACTGTCGAATATCCGACTTTGTCGTGCAAAAGCCGATGCGCACGAGAAGTATCTCCAAGTATCATTTTCGGCACCCTACTGATTACATGATATTTTTCGAGATTAAAAGAGATTCGTATGCAAGCGCTGATCTCTCTCCCTCTCTCTCTCTCTCTCTCTCTCTCTCTCTCTCTCTACCATCTGCTTTCAAAGTTTGCAAATAGTTTGGATGCAGAAGATCTCCGACGTCTTGCCAAACCAAATCAGGGCAAACAGGCATACCAAGAATTAATAATGAAAGCGAACGTCCGACTTTGCGTCCGATGCCTCGAAAGAATATAATTGAGCCGTGACGTGAAATTTCCAACAATGTGGTATGTGAGACCAGCAAAGCCTCAGATCAGCCTGCGCATATGCACAGTCTGCTCAGAGCATTTGCTAGTCGCTTGAATATTCTATGAGTGTTAAGCTACTGACTGAACATCGTTTGGAGTTTGTAAGCTTAAAAGGAGGCTACACAGGCCCGTCTGAGTCTACACTCGTCAAAATGCATTGTGTCGCGGCCTTATTTATGATATATTGGCTTCGAGCCGATGCGTACGATACGCTGGGTACATTCATATCTCAAAGAAAAGGAAAAATTCAGACAAGTACCACAAATCTAGTTTTTCATGCATGCAGTGCGCCGTCTCATGCTCGAGTTCATTGAAATTGTTTTTTTTTATTTCATGCAAACCCATGAAATGGAGACACAGCTAAGCCATTATGTTTTGTGTGCTAAGTCCGCTTTCGTGCGGCCGGGCCGCCGCGTGCTACCCGAGTCTTAAAACAACAACAACATGTGGTCTGATAGTCGGCTTCTTTAATCTCAAACATGTCCGTGAACCATTACCCCGTCCCTTTGTCTGCTGCTGATACTATTAGCAGTGCCGGACCCAGGGTGGGACCTAGGAGGCCCCCCCTCCCCAAAGAGGCTGTGACGAACTAATTTAGCAGACAGTTTGGGCCCAGAACTTGCCCGACAAAATGGTTCATGTTTTGTTCTAGAAACAAAGGTGCTGAAAAGACTGTGTGGTGCGCAGGCTGATCTTCGCATGAAACAAAGTCGGGGTACATACTTCTACAGACGTGTGGTAAATAAAGCGAATTCCGAGATGTCCCGATCATCTCAAGGGCTTTACTGATTTTAAATTCACAGCCACGGCATGCACTTTCATTGTGTATGTGACAAGGCGCTGGCGATTTTCCGCGGATGCGCAGGCTCGTCTGAGCCTTCGCTGCTCGCATATGCGATAGGTACCATAATCTTATGAACTGGCTTATTTCATGAAATTAAATATGTAAATATTAAATTCATCAAGATGCAGAATCGTGCTACAATCAATTTATTTCTTGGTACATGTATGTGCGTCTGACGGTAATGTACTTGTAGGACATTCCATGTGCAGTTTCATGCCCCAGTTTCATGAACACAAACAGACACGCCGCGATCGGCTCAACAGTTTGTTAAAATGTTCCATTTTGAGGAATTTGATTGATAGGAATAGCCATTATTACATGTACCTAGAAAACCGCCGACAAGTATTTTAAAGACAACGTACGTAGATGTCTAGATTTTTTATTTGGCTCGAGTCTTCATCCTGTTTAAACTAGGTTAGTGAGCGAGACCCTGACGAGATTGTGCAAACACACATGCTCTCCTGAGCCTTCGCTGATCACATCTGTCATAAGTTCCAGCAGGGTCTTTACCAGGTCATATGGGGCTCCACGCAAGTTGATTTCATGCTCGGGTCCGAGTTATTTTCAAGAAAAGAGCGCACGCATAGACTGATAGAATTGCCCTCCGTGTCGCACGCGGCTTGGACATATTGCCGAACTGGGAAATCCTTTAAAGGGGGGGGGGGGGGGGGGGGGGGAGAGTAGGGGTGTCAGTCTCATACATATTTAAGCCTTAAAGTAAGTTTACGGTAAAGTACCGTGAATAAAAATGAGATGATGACCACGTGTGAGTTCTTGCAGGCATGTCGGTAAAAATATTAAATATACGGTGGCTTTATTTTCCGCATTGGATGTCTCGGTGAGAAAAAAACAAACGTGCGACTTGCACGATTTTCTCTGCATTTTGCACGAAACCGAATGACCCCTTGTGTTGCAAACGTCCACGGCAATCACTATACATCAACTTATTTTATTCTCTCGTCTCATTTTCCGCAACTCTCTGTCTCTTCGGGGCTAGTATTTTAGAAAAAAACGAGCATGTGTACAGCACACTATTGAGGATTGCAACGTGCATAATTCACATACAATTAGCCGAATCGCGGCCTGAAGGTCAATGTTTGGTCAGTAATAAATAATGATCTCAGCCATTTGGGTGGATACATATACTCAATAGGGTTAGTCAAAGCAGTTCCGGAATCGTTGCAGGAACTTTTCCGTGCATTAGGTTCGTCATTGCTGGTGACCTTGAATAATGTATAACGTCGCGCGCTGGCATGCGAAATAGAACGTCACGTGCCAGATTACCCATCTAAGTAGAATGGAACCTTCCAAATGTCGCTACCGCTCACGCGCTGTACGGTAGAAGTATACCGAACACAGATGGGACACAAACAGATAAACGGACATAGATTTTCCGCCGAAAATACCGTGTGTTCGTAATTTTAGAAATTCATTTTCCCGAAAAAGGGCAGTGTTCGATTTTTTAGAATGTTTTAAAAATTATTTTCGGTGATAATTTTAGGTGTTCGTAATTTTAGAGTGTTCGAAATTTTAGAACATTTACCGTACTTGAGAAGAGTTAGGTGAGAGCATGGGGGTATGGAAATACAGGTCAATTCCGCTATTTCAAACTTGCTTAGTTCGAATACACAGCTTATGTCGAAGCGATCATCTATCCCCAAACATTTCCCCTATATTGCATCTCAAACTTGTTTATGTCGAACTCGATTATCAGGAAAACTCAGCTATTTAGGAGATGTTTTTCATTCCCAAAAAGTAGTTTTCCACTTGTTTACCACTGCTTTTGTGGAATTGGTAAAAAACAAAACGATCGTGAATGTCAAAGTAATTACCTTCTATCATCGAACAAAACCTTTGAATTCAGCCCAGTTTAATCCATTTTTGCGAGTAATCTCCAATAAGTTATAGCCTGGAGGTGAACATTGTTCATTGATCAGCTGTTTGTGTAAATTGATTGACCAAATTGACCTTGACATGCAAATTCATTTGATTTGAACATCAGAAAATTAGCAGTGCCTTACGGTATATTGTTTATCAGCGTATTTTGTTGAGATATCTTTTCAACAGTCTTAAATTGTTTTTCAGGTTTGTTTATTTATTTTACAACGTAATTAAAATGGAAATAAACAAACTTTAATGACTTTTCCGCTGTCTTTATTTCTATCCCGTTTTCAGTAGAAACAGTTTTACTCCCTCTGTACTTCAAAAGTATGTTGTGAAGAAATTGAACATGTACATTGTATTTTGGCGAACCCAACTTTTGCTTATGTCAAATTTTGGATATCTCAAAGTATTTTCTATATTTCCTTGGACTTTGGGATAATGAGGTTGACCTGTTGTAAAATTTTATACTTGCCCAGGGACAAGTAAATGACCATACTGTACTTGTCCTAAGATAAGAAAATTTTACAAAAGAATAGCTTTATCTTACTGTGCTGAAACAATATATAACCTCTTTTGAAAACAGAATGAAACAGATATAAACTCTATTGTAAACAGTGTAGATCCAGATCAGCTGGCTTCTTCATAAGCCAGCTGATCAGGATCCACACTGTTTTCCATACATGTTAGTTCATAGTAATAAGTCAAAATACGAAACACAGAATTGTATTAACTTTCTTTATACTTTTCCAAGGACAAGCAACTATAAAATTTTTTCTTGTCCAGAATGAAGTGAAATGGGACCAGGTCCGACAAGTTGGGCATAATATTTCCACAGCCCTGGATGAGAGCATGTCAGAGTATGTGTATGTTTGCATGGGTGAAAGTCGAGGATTTCCAAAATCCTGATTTTTAGAAATTCATAACTTAAAACTTTCAGTATGCCTATAAAAATAATTTGTTTCAAGCTTAAACATTAAGTTGTCTTTACATAACCTATAAGTAAGTCAGGAAATCTATTATAATCTGCCTAATTGCGTTGAGACACAAACCTGCAACCCCTTGGTTTCGAGTCAAGCACTCTAGTGACTCTACCATTGCCACTGCGCTCCGAGTTTGACAGCTCTTGAAATGTCTGGGAATTTGACTATTGTAATATAACCCTTCATGAAATGCCTAGCATTCGAATGTACGGTAAAATTCAAATGTTCTAAAATTTCAAACACTAATTTCCTGACAAAAAGGCTTAGACAAACAGCACAGACCCAGATCAGACTGCTTCGGAAGAAGCATTCCCTGTTTGCTATGTTCAGTATTCTGACAAGCAACCAACATTTTCCTTGAGAACAGAAAATGAAAACTGTTAAAAATTTTAGAGCCTTCCTTAGGTATATGACTAAGAATGTAACCAGACCTTTAGTTAAGAATGCATACCAAAAAATCAAATTCTTATTCCATAACCAAAACATATGTTGTGGGTACTCAAAAGAACCGTCTCGATGAGACGGTTCTTTTGCGCACCCAAAACATATATTAAAACTGATGGGAAAGAAAATATTTACAATTTTACGCTAATTTTTTTTGTTAATCAAAACGTGTGATGTAACCAAGACTTACCAGATTAGGCTGTGGTGATTCTGCTGTGAGTTTACTGATGTTAGGCTCCTGACCATTTTGTACCAAAGAGATCATCTTCAGAGCCACAAAGAAGCCAGTCTTCTCTAGATAGCCTCTACCTCCAGGGTCAGAATGTAACCAAGACTTACCAGATTAGGCTGTGGTGATTCTGCTGTGAGTTTACTGATGTTAGGCTCCTGACCATTTTGTACCAAAGAGATCATCTTCAGAGCCACAAAGAAGCCAGTCTTCTCTAGATAGCCTCTACCTCCAGGGTCAGAATGTAACCAAGACTTACCAGATTAGGCTGTGGTGATTCTGCTGTGAGTTTACTAATGTTAGGCTCCTGACCATTTTGTACTAAAGAGATCATCTTCAGAGCCACAAAGAAGCCAGTCTTCTCTAGATAGCCTCTACCTCCAGGGTCAGAATGTAACCAAGACTTACCAGGTTAGGCTGTGGTGATTCTGTTGTGAGTTTACTAATGTTAGGCTCCTGACCATTTTGTACTAAAGAGATCATCTTCAGAGCCACAAAGAAGCCAGTCTTCTCTAGATAGCCTCTACCTCCAGGGTCAGATAGGTCCCATACCTATAAGACAATCACAACTTATCAAAACTCATTTATAAATTGGTCCAGGTAAGCAAATATTTTGAGCGTTAACTTGTGATTATTTTCTTATCTTTCCAATTTACTGTAAATACGGAAATTTTCGCGAGAATTTTATTTTTGCTAATAGCATTAAAAGACATATTTGTGACGTTAAAAATTCGCTACTAAGGCATGATTAACCTAGATCAGTAAACGACAGAGTGATTTTGCCATTTCACGAGGATTTTATTTTCACAAAACTTCGCATATGCGAAGCTTCGCGAAAATAACATCCTCACGAAATTTTCCGACTTTACAGTAAACATGAGTTTTGGGTGCTCAGAAGAACCATCTCATCAAAATATGTTTTGGTTGAGAAATCAGCAAATAATTTTATTTTAATCATGAGCTCTTATCTGGAGGCCTGTTCATAATGTACCATAATGTGTAAGATAACCCATGTGTGTTCACTGGTATGTTTAATAAGAGAAATTTGATTTTATGACTCTTCTGTAGATATGAAACAATGCATAGTTGAAGTGTATATATGTATTTTCTAAACTTTCTATAATGTGAATTGGTGAATTGTTATTCCGTCAAAAAATACAATATCTTTTTTAAATTATAATCTGACACCCCTAGATATGTACAATGGACTATCCCAAGTTTATTGTAGCGAACCAGAAGGAAGAATCCATCAGTTTATACACAGGGTTAAAGCACATAGCAGTCTAACCTGTGAGAGAACTTGGTCTTTCAGTCCAGACTTCTTCATAAAGGTAGCAGCATCCAAGGCTCCAACACTGCCTGTATTATTGGGATCAGCCTGAAAACAACAGAAAACATATACAGTAAAACCTGTCTTAAGCGGTCACTCAAAAATAGACAAAACAAAGGTCTTAAAGACAAATGGTAGCTTAATGAAGGTCGAAAGTATTGCAGAATGCTCTCTTGGAGCATTCTGAAATACTTTTGACCTGCATTAAGCAATAGTTGGTGTTGAAAAACAATTTTTGGTCTTCTTATTGAGTGGCCGCTTAAGACAGGTTTAACTGTACCAGATTTGATGCAGGCCTCCAGATAAACTTAAAATTATTAATATTTTGTTATCCATCAGTTAAAACATGCACAGGTTTAGATAAGCAAATTTTTAAGCTTAAAATTATAAATATTTTCTTAGGCATAAGTTTTAGCTTATGTTTTGGGTGCTCAAATTAACCATCTCATTGAGGCGGTTCTTTTGAGTACCCACAACAAATGTTTTGGCTGAGAAAGGCCTGAACATGATTTGTTTTGGATACTCAAAAGAACCGTCTCATTGAGCTCAATTCTCCTGATTCATTGAGCATGCTTGCCACTGGTTCAGATGATGCTGCTTAAAGACATTTGGACCAGTAGTTCAGGAGGAGATTTCTTATCTCTGGCAGCCCTCCTGTTCGTTGGAGTGGAACCATTTGTGCAACATTGAAAGAGGGCATCATGGGGTACATTCATGTGAAGTTATATAAAATTTGGACCAGTGGTTTAGGAGGAGATGTCGTTTAAAGAAAAAGTTTGTGGACGGAAGGACGAACGAAGACCAATCACAATAGCTCACATTGAGCCTTCGGCTCAGGTGAGCTAAAAACAGGGGACGGGAGCGGGGGTTCGAGGGAACCCCTCTTGTCCCACAACTGATGAGGCTTACCTGTTTGAAGTAGGCTTCATATACTTGGCCATGACTACCGACAATCTAAAAAAGAATACCATATTCCACATAATACATGTAAGATCACTGTAAGCATAACTGTTTACAAAATTCTATACTTGAGGCCTCTTTTAGAAACAATGTCCATCTAGACCAGCTGGCTTCTGATGAAGCCAGCTTATCAGAAGCCACACTGCTTTTCATCCACATGGTGAGTCCATATTTATCCCCACGCTTTTTTAAAAAAGCGAAGGGGATATTGTAATCGCCTCCGACCGTCCGTCTGTCTGTTATGCCATCTCCTCCTAAACCGTTGGACGATATTAAACCAAATTTGGTTTGTGAGTTACTCACATAAATGGGGCGTGCAACAGCAAAATAATTTTTGACCCCGCCCCCTGGGGCCCTGGGGAGGGGTCAAAAGGTCAAATATCATTTAATTTCAATTACAAAGTCAATTTCAAAGATTTTTATAGCAAACTTTGTGTTTGTTCTCAAAAATGAAAGATACAAAACATATTAGATGGGATTTTAATTCTGTAGCCTGGGCTATGCCCCAGGGGTCGGACCTAGGGGCGCTGGGGTGCCTAAGGGGTCAAAAAACTTTTTTTCAAACATGGTAATTTGGCATATCAAATCAACAGGGATGACGAGGGGAACAGAATGCAAGTAAAATTTCCATCCTAGGATGAAACTGGTGACCTTGGGGTGAGGCCAAAAGGTCAAATATCATTAAATTTCGGTTTATAATATGTCAATTTCAAAGATTTTTATACCAAACTTTGTGTGTTCTCACAAATGAAAGATACAAAACATATCAGACGTGATTTTCATTCTGTCACACTGGTCATGTCCCAGGGTGGGACTTTGTAGCGCTGGGGGTGCCCAGGGGGGGTCAAAAAAAAAATTTCAAACATGGTCATGTGGCATATCAAATCGACAGGGATGACGAGCAGAACAAAATGCAAGTAACATTTTCATCCTAGGGTCAAACTGGTGACCTTAGGGTGAGGTCAAAAGGTCAAATATCATTAAATTTTGGTTACCATGTCAATTTCAATTTTTTATACCAAACTTTGTGTGTGTTCTCACAAATAAAAGATAGAAAACATATTGAACAGAATTTTCATTAAATTGCCGGGATCATGGGCCAGGGGTGGGACAAGGGGTGCTGGGGGGTCAAAAACTTAAGCGTGGGGATTTGCTATGGCGCCCCATCGACTGTGCGTTCTAGTCAAAAAATTGTGCCCAAGACTTGACTGAAGCTCCTACAAATGTATATTGTAAACTAGAATGCACAGTCGATGGGGCGCCATCACAAATCCTCACACTAAAGGTTTTGACCCCCCAGCACCCCCAAGTCTCACCCCCGGGGCATGATTCCGGCAACAGAATGAAAATTCTGTTCAATATGTTTTCTATCTTTAGTCAACAAGTAGTTTTAGATGGTCAAGCCTCAGTCAACAAGTAGTTTTAGATGGTCAAGCCTCAGAACCACTCCCTGTTTTATCCGGTGTACCCCAGGGGTCGGTCTTAGGACCGATCCTTTTACTAATTTTCATTAATGATTTACCGGATAATATCAAGTCTTCAGTTTGCCTGTTTGCGGACAATCTTGTCCTGTATAGGAACATTCATTCATTGCAAGACTGTCTCATTTTGCAGGAAGATCTTGACAGTCTTGGGCTCTGGGAGGCTGATTGGCAAATAGAGTTCAATGTTGCCAAATGTCACTCTATGAGAGTGACTCGGCATTACTCACACTAACAAATCATTCATGACTACACTCTGCATCAGTAAACTTTGGAAAACATTCAGTCGGCGGAATATCTTGGTTTAGTAATCACAGAGAACATGGATTAGGGTCAACATATCTCTGATATTTCATCAAAAGCAACTAAGAATTTAGGTTTCCTTTGAAGGAACTTGGCTTTCACACCTAGGAGTACTAAGGAGGTTGCATACAAAACTTTGGTATGCCCTAAATTGGAGTATGCAGCACCCATTTGGAGCCCTTATTGTAAAACTCAGATTCAACAAGTGGAGAAGGTACAGAGGACGGCAGCCTGCTGGACCTGCAGGAGGTGGCGCAACACTAGTAGTGTTGGAGAGATGCTCGGTGAGCTGCAATGGACAACTCTGGAGGCCCGGAGGGATCAGTCCTCTCTGCTTTTCTTTCTCAAGATTCATTGTGGGATTATGTCTATTGATAAAGACAAGTACTTGACCCCGTCTCAGAGTACAAGATCTACCAGGTCTTCACACAACTCACAGTATTGCAGGCCCCAGACTTATAGTGATGCCCTGAAGTTTTCTTTTTTCCCAAGAACTATTCCTCATTGGAATTTGGAATAGTCTGGCTCTATCTGTGGTCGCAGCTGAGACCACAGAGGAGTTCACGGCACTCATTTAGATGACTCAGCCAGAAGTTTATTTTTATTTTCTTCTATTTTGTTACTTCAAAATTCTAAAACACTCACCTCAGATAATGATCATATATGGTCGCCTGAGTATCAGAAGATAGATAGACCTCATTTCAGGGTTTCAGCTGGACTAAAATTTACTTCGGACATTTTGTCCAAGCAGCCCCAATACTGTTCGGACATTTTGAAATTTTTTAGGACATTTTTTCAGACACTCATTTTTACCACCATAAATGGAAATTGCTATCTGCCCTTCTCATAATGAAACCAGGGTTAGTTTTGCTACCATTTCGGACGGTAAGTTCGGCCTGATTGATTGGCTGGCTTTTTATTTAATGAGGAGACTGGAGTTGGTTGATCGGTGGAAGTGGGTGGGGTACTGTTTTTTTTTGCTGCTATTTGCGGTCGCTGCACGACTCATTAGTCGCAGAAAGTGGCTGTTCAGGTAATGATGGAGTGGGAAAACTGTTTTGGGTTATAAAAAAACTTAAGTTCATGTTGTTTCTTTGTGGCAATTAAGTATTTTAGTCATTTTATTGGTGAATGCTAATGCAAATGTGCTGTCCTTTTTGAGATGAAATCAAGGGAAGATAGTTAACAGGATGCAATTGACCAATCAGGCGCCGCTTAACTAAACGCTATGACTGGTTTGCTTTAGTGAATAAGTATTTAAGGGGTTAAATTAAGGAACCAGTCTGACGCTTACAGAAATTTGGCCAATCAGCGATCATTTTATAGAACAAAAATACTTTTGACTCACTGTGCATTATCGTACAGTGTGCGAGTCCGAAAATCGTCTCCGATAAACTGTCCAAACTGGAAAGCAAACTCTCGGACATCTGAAACTACTTTCGGACTATGTCCGAGGGCCGACGCCAAACTGAATCCCTGCATTTTATGGCCGTGCTAATTAAGTAAACTTGTATCTATCTATCTATCTTCCTATACTCAGGCGATCATATATGATCATTTTCTGAGGTGAGTGTTTGTTTTTTGATATTTGAAAAAAAAAAAAAAAAAAAAAAAGCTTCTGGCTGAGTTATCTAAATGAGTGCCCTGAACTCCTCTGTGGTCTCAGCTGCGACCACAGATGGAGCCAGACTATTCCAATGAGGAATAGTCCTTGGGAAAAAAGAAAACTTCAGGGCATCACTTTAAGTCTGGGGCCTGCAGTACTGTGAGTTGTGTGATAACCTGGTAGATCTTGTACTCTGAGACGGGGTCAAGTACTTGTCTTTATCAATAGACATAGTCCCACAATGAATCTTGTGGAAGAAAGCAGAGAGGACTGATCCCTCCGGGCCTCCAGAGTTGGCCATTGCATCTCATCGAGCATTTCTCCAACACTACTAGTGTTGCGCCACCTCCTGCAGGTCCAGCGGGCTGTCGTCCTCTGTACCTTCTCCACTTGTTGAATCTGAGTTTTACAATAAGGGCTCCAAATGGGGGCTGCATACTCCAATTTAGGGCGTACCAAAGTTTCGTATGCAACCTCCTTAGTACTTCTAGGTGCGAAAGCCAAGTTCCTTCGAAGGAAACCTATTTAAAGTCTTAGTTGCTTTAGACGAGATATCAGAGATATGTTGACCCCATTCCATGTTCTCTGTGATTGTTATACCAAGATATTTCCCGGACTGAACGTTTTCCAAAGTTTGCTGATGCAGAGTGTAGTCATGAATTATTTGTTTGTGTGAGTAATGCCGAGTCACTCTCATAGAGTGACATTTGGCAACATTGAACTTCATTTGCCAATCGGCCTCCCAGAGCCCAAGACTGTCAAGATCTTTCTGCAAAATGAGACAGTCTTGCAATGAATGAATGTTCCTATACAGGACACAATCGTCCGCGAACAGGCGAACTGAAGACTTGATATTATCTGGTAAATCATTAATGAAAATAAGGGAAAAGGATCGGTCTTAAGACCGACCCCTGGGGTACACTGGATAAAACTGGGACTGGATCTGAGGCTTGACCGTCTAAAACTACTTGTTGACTGCGCCCAGAGAGCCATGAGCTGATCCACTTGTGGGTGGACCCTCGTATCCCATAGTAGTCGAGTTTGTGTAATAGCCTTCTGTGTGGGACCTTGTCGAATGCCTTTGCGAAATCCATGATGATCAAATCTGTCTGCTTATGCCCCCGATTCATCGCACCATCCAGGTTGCTGACGATATCGTGCACAAACTGAACCAACTGGGTTTCACAAGACCTCCGACTTCGGAACCTATGCTGACAGTCAGCAAGTATGCTATCTAAGGCTAAGTGCTTGTTGATGTTGCTCACCAACATATGCTCTAGGGTTTTGCAACAGATGCAGGCTAGTGACACCGGTCTGTAGTTCCCAGCATCATATTTTTTTCCTTTCTTAAAGACCGGGGATACATTTGCGTGTCGCCAATCATCTGGAACATTGCCCTGAGCTAAAGATTCATTATAGATAAGTGCTAGGATAGGTGACTCTTTGAGCACTCTGGGCCAGGCGCTTTATGCACATTGAGTCCATCCAACAGTTTAGCGACCCCTTTCGGGTCAACTGTTATTTCCCCCATGGAGGAGAATGGACTAGCCCCTTTTGAGGGCGAGTCAGAATCTGCCTCACGTGTGAAGGCAGATTGGAACTTGGTGTTAGTAGAAACTAAACAAATGGCTATATCTACTGAGGGCTAGATAATTTAATGCCGTAACAGGCACTGCCCTGTAAAAATACAGATACCAACAGTGAGTGTGACAATGCTGGATTCACCGGTTTTGCACTTTCACGGCTGACAGATCGTGCCCCACCCACTCAAATCTCTAGTGATGTTTGGGAACCTCATATTATTTGACAATTTGCATGCATCGCATCTATATATAATAAAAACGGATGGTTGTAAATCAAATTTACTTGTGAAACTCTTTAACTAATGGAATAAAACTATCTTAAAATATCCATTGAAGCCACAGTCAAGGAAAATTCGAAACATACTTGATTGATCGGTGGAAACGCGGCCATGTTGTCTAGATATAAATTCTCCCAATGTTGGGACACCTCGTTTCCGAGTGGAACAAATTATTAATTCAACTATTAGAACTAAAGTGTTAATGTAAAACGCTCCCAGCACCAGAACTGTACAATATATGCAATGTCCATTCACAAAACTATAACCGATACACTATACAACACAGCCACCAAGGTCCTACATGTTGAATATTCAGAGTGGGGTTAAAACTTTGCACAAAGTAAATGTTACAAATTATTTTTATTATTATTATTATTATTATTATTATTATTATTATTATTATTATTATTATTATTATTATTATTATTGTTATTTGTTGTTGTAGATGTTATTCTTCTGGTGATATAGCAAGTAAGGGTGCAAAGATCAGGAATCGATACAATCAAGTACCACACCTGGCCCAGGATACCAATGGGAAAGTGACAAACTCACAGTAGACACCACAAACGAGAGCCAAGAGGTCAGCCCTTTCCCAGCAGGTGACCACAAAGCACATATAAACAGACGCGCACAAAGACATAGCAAACACAAGACAGAACAAAAACATAAAAGATCCACAAAAGAAGTACCGCCTTGGAACGGTCAGTAAAATATTTTACTGGAGGGCTTAAACTGGTTTAACGGTTTAACGGCGCCAACCTCACCCTTAATTCAGATGTGGATCAAGACACACAGATATTTGGTTTGCATGAAAGAACCCTAACTTATCGATGCATCATCTCCTAAAACATATAAATCAAGATATAACAAGGAGATAAAGCAAGGATAAGGACTCAACAGTAAATTAAATTGAAAACAGGAGCAAAAGAAATCCAACAGGTAAACCCCGGTGGGCCCGACAAACAGCCAAAGCATCAGGCCCCTACCATCTCAACAATAGATAAGTCTTTAAGTCGGAACCATCATAGAGTCTGAAGTCCGACCCTCCTTATGGTTTTAGTACGGAAGGCTGCAACATACCTGGGCGCTGGTTGACTTATTTGATGAAATCCGCGAGGATATCTGTCAAAAAAGGTCTAGGTACCATACACTTATAATGCATATCATCTAATGTAAAATATATCAAATTTTATTGTACCAACTTTTATATGCTTGATTCTATCTGGATTGTTAGCATACATTTTTGTGCTACCACCTCCAACACAACATTTAGTTAAAACATTTTTTGTTACTGTAGATGAGTCTAAATATACAAGGAATACTAGCCTGTATCGTGTAATGTTCGTATAATATGAACAACAGTTAACTGGTTACACTAAAATTATTTGGTTGCTGTTAAATAAGTAATTGAATTAAACTTAGTACCAACAGTCTTCATTTAAGTATTACAGTGCTAAATCTACCTTATATTACCATTTCAGACTCAATTTTATACTGTCGCAGGCAACATTTTGAACTCACATAGTACCTTATGATATAATTTATATGGTAATATGCGTTACTTTAACAGTTTTGACAAAACGTGGGAATGCATTCTTATTCAGCAATCACTTGAGAGCTCAAATATTCTTTGTTAATGAAGTATATATAAAACCTATGAATTTTGCCAAATAGACAAAATACTTTGTTGTTCTAAAAAGTTCAAAAATATATTATTTCACAAAAGCAAATATGTTATGACAATTTGACATAGTCTCTTAATAGACTAGTACAAATAAGGATGAAACTAACGACTATCGACTAATGACTAAAAACCAAACTCACTGTGTATAATAGTGTACACTGTGTAACTAATTGTACTGAAGCGAAAATGAATCTAAACACAAAAAAGCGACAGCTACGTGCTACAACCTTTATAGTGTAGCGGCTAGCAAACATGACTCATAGGCTTGTGGTAACGGGTTTGAGCCTCATGACGGACAATATTGGACCGCTTATATACATACTGATAGGGATTAAAACGAACAGCTATTATTAAAGGATAGTGTTCTCTTTCCACTTTTACTGTTATGCCAGCCAAGAGTGACAGTGACGTCATGTTTTGTTTACAAAGTTATCAGGGAATAATAACCAGTGGATCACTTGTGTATTAATCCTATCCGCAGGATAGGATTAATACACATGTGATCTATCGATTCCCGTTAGCTCAAGTGCAGTGTACAAATTAATGGTGAACTTAACAATTGAAAACAAAATATTACGTCACTGTCACTCTTGGTTGGCACGACAGTAGATCGAGCGACTGCATGATTGACCAACTGTTTTAAAATGACAGATTAATTCTATCGAAGTTAGTTTGATCGCCATTCAACTAAAAGAGGATGGATAGGCACACTAAGTTTACCTCCCCAATGAGAGCTGGAGTCTTAACTTTCATAGGTATTGTCGGGTAATGTAAAACGTGTTGTACAGAGTATCTACCTTCTTTCTGGAGGAAAATCTGCCTTTCCAAAACCATTTGTCCGTTCCTGATAGACCAACAAGTACTCATGATGTAACACGGGGTGCAACGTTTGTCTGCTAGGAGTCAACTGTTTTCGTTTTATTAAAATTAAATTTGTTTGGAAAGGTCTTGTTATATATTTACTAGTGAACGATTTGTAGAGTATTTGGTCTTTGTTACATAGGTAAAATGAATACAAATGTATCGATGTATGTCTGAACTATAAGACGCCCAGAAAACTGCATATTGAAGTTTTTAGAGGATCACACATATTCAGTCCAGACTTCAAGATACTAGTAATGTATTATAGCAGTCTCCACATCGTGTATTAGGTCAAATAAATGACAACATCTACTCATTCAAATTTGATATGAAAAAGCAAAAATAGTAAGTGAGTATGATCAGGAAATACCACAATCACAAACTGCAGACAACCCCGTGGCACCGCGAGGAAGAGCCGCTCAACCATCACGAGACACCAGGAAGACAAATTAAGCAAAGCAATCAGCTCTCTCTTCCCCATCAAGATGATTGCAATACTAGAAAGGACATAAAGTAACGTACAACAAAACATAGAACAATAACAGACTCCCACAATGGGAGTAACAATAAACAAAAAGTCAACAACAACAGAACCACCGCCTTAGAACGGACAACAGCCTAAGCCACCGGGGGGCTGAAATGCATTTTACTGGTACCAAATCTTCGCCCTAGATTCTGATGTTGTTGGAGTACAAGAAATGTTCAGCTCGCATGGAGGCCATCTAAATAATGCAATGTATCATCATGGAAAAAAACACTCTAATCAAATTACTACACCATAATGAAACAAAGAAAAGGGCTCATGACTCACAGATAGTCAGAGCTCAAGAAAACCTCAAGTTGAGCCACGGTGGGTCCAGCTACAGATAAGCATCAGGCACCAACCCACCGATTAAAGCTTTACGTCAGAGCCGTCATAGAGTCTGAGGCCTGACCCACCGTCGTGCAATTAAAGAGGAAACCATAGCTATAAACCGTGATTGGGTTTAAAACGGTGGACCTCTAAATCACAATATGCTGCACCCCGTGATAAGTAACATGATCAGTCTATCAGAGCCTTTAATTACAGACAAATATCCAGGTTCATTGGTTTGTTTCTCTGAATAGAGGACATCGACTTCCTGAACAACTCGGCTAAATTGAAACAGGATAGAGAGACAAACTTACTCATAAGGCTTCTGGGTTAATTCAAAATTAAGTAACTCAAGAAGACCCTGTCTTTTCTGTTAAAATTATTACAGCTCTACCAATAAGGCGGCGATCACGAAAGCTCTGATTGCCCAAACCAACGGCTTCGATCATTTACCAAAGTAGAAGAATGTTGACAGAAGTACGGCTTTACTGTGTGTGACAAGCCAGCACACAACTCAACCATCACGGTTACTTTTCTCCTAGGGTAGGGCAAAAAGTTCCAATAAATAAAAAAAAAGTTTCATATATGAAATACCATATTTAATGATTATTAAGCAATATAATGATTCATAGCAATATAATTATTCAGAAGTTAGATATATTAGCCGAATTCAATGCAATTAACGATGGCCAATTGTATATATATTGAGGGGCTACAAGTTATATTTTGAAAAAAAATGCATTCTCTCACTGACGATCGATTTTGTCTTAGCAAACAGTGTAGACTCTGATCAAATGCGCATCTGGGTCTGCACTGTTTGCCAAAATACGGATTTAGGAGCCAATAGTAGATAAAGGGATATTAATGTCTGCGAATAATTTGGTGGTTTTATTAACACTTCCTACACTTAAACCAATTAAGTGAGTGAAGAGCTATTCCCACAAAAAGGAAACGTGAGAGCAAGGTGTGTTCGAAATGTCATGTGTGTGGTCAAAAAAAGTGAGTATGACCAGGAAAGCATAGACCACAAGCTAACCCTCGCCACCGTGAATTAAACACAGACCACTGACAGCTACACGACAACCGTGAGACTGCATTTTAATGAAATGTTTAGGGTAATCTCTCCAGATGTAAGTGACCTCACACCGGATGGCGTGCGTGCGTGCGTGCGTGCGTGTGTGTGCGTGAATTTCCGTCTACAGCTTAGGTCAAATGGAGCCAGTGTCATGGCTTAAAGCCGCATCTGACAAACTGAAGAAGCCAGATAACCATAGTCGAAATGAAGTCTATAATCGATATTTCGATAACTCTCAGCGACTGCTATGGTCAGTCTAAGTATGGGCTCTCAATCCCAACCCCATCCCATTCCCTTACCGTCAAACACACGCACGTACGTGTTTGTTTTGCATCTCCATACCCAACAAAATTATCAACGAAAAGCATTTACAACTACATCACTTCGCCTGGCATATGAAAAATAGTATCGGCGTTTGTGTTGGTGCGTGCACTGGGTTTCCTTCGATTAAACTTGACTTGTCCAATGGATACCAGGGCTATTGTATACAAGGCACTGTTTGGGCCCAGGTTTCGGGTGTGCAAGGACTGTTTTGACTCCCTGTCTGACAGATGCAGTGATGAAAGGTGTGAAGGTGCGGGGAAGACTGCATGTGAGCTCTTGTACAGCCAGAGTCGTGTTGGTGTAGTGGGATCTCAGCTGTTCAGAGCTGCAGGGAATACAGAAACAGGCTTCTCTAACCTTATTTCTATTGCCTTTATAGCAGCCTGGCAATCAGTTATCAAAGTGGGTGCATGTCAGGGCTAGTGGGGTTTCCGTCCATGTGGGTGTCGCCGCCCGATTGCTTATTTGGACGGTTTAATCTTGATTTGGGGTTTAGGCTGAAGATGTCATTGCGGAGACGTTTGTAGGTTAAAGCTCGAATACACTACCTTCTGGGTTTTGGCCGAGTCAGGTGGTATATATTTTCTTAGGGACTTCTCATAAATTGAACAGTTTTAACTGCAGATCGCCGATATAACCATGAGTAGTATCTGCATGGCCACTTGTTCAAGACTCAACAGGGCCAATGTGTTGTGTCCTTTAGGAAGACACTTTATATGTTCTGCTTAGAACTGGTTTAACTAAAAAATTTATGAAACGTCCCGATATGACTGAAAGATTGTTGACTGATGAGTAAACCATCAGCGCAGACAAAAAGACATTTCGACATTATTTGAACACAGTTATTTTAAAAGCCCAATTAATGCCTAGCACCCATACATTTTATAAAGGAATTTGACAAACAGTGCAGATCCAACATAGACACAAGGCAGATGGTGAATGAAATAATGTCTGATAAGGTCTACGCTGTTTGCTTAAATGATACAATAATTTCTGTAAAGTGATAAAGCAAAACTGAAGACCCTATAATTACAGATCGTCCAGTCAGTTTAAATGGATTGAAGACTCCAGTGGGCATAAATGGATTAACCGATCTACACTGTTCAATACTTAATCAATATTGAGTGCTCTAATTGAGACAGCGGAGAGGAAAGGATGACCATAGAGACTATTTTTAGAACGAATTTCTACCAAAACGGGGTCTCTGAATTGGCAGCCAAGCACATTGAGGATTGCACCAGCGGTCCCACCAGTGTGTGGTGAAAAACAGGTCTTTTCGACATACCAAAGTGTTTCTAAAACTATATAATGTTATTATGTGATATCATATAAAACATTATTTTGGGACTACATGTACATTGGCACATTCTACAGTCCCAGTGAAAGAACAAATAAAAAATAAAAAAAACACTTGAGCGTTAGACTGGGGATCGAAAGGCTAATGCCAGTTAGAGACTCACCGCCAGCACAGTCACTATTACACACGTTATACACTTGCTTACTACTGGTTCACCCTATGAAAAGAGGAAATCGTCCTGACATTACTGAAAATTTGTTGACGCGGACGTAAAGCTCCAAAAACAAACAAAGAAAAACTTGAAAAAAAATATATATGATAGGTAGGAATCGAACCAGCGACCACACGTACATGAGTCAGCTGTTCTAACCACTAGACCACAGAGTCTGGTGTATTGTATGAGCCTTATTTTGTTTTCATATTTTAAACATGTTTGTAACTTTAGACGAGTACATCTATCCATAACAGTGAATATACGTCATTGTATGCGCATGAATAATTTTCTAAGCAAGGCGGATCTAGTTTCCATTAATATTTGTTTCAATCAAAATTACAAATAAACATGAACATTTTCAAGAAATACACTGGAACTAATGATACTGAAGTTTGGGCTCTTATTTACACGAGCAGAAGCTGGCGATGTAGCAAATTTGTTGTGTTTTAAAATGTTGTTAAGTATAAGTTGAACCTGCCACCATTCCTTAGTCATAAACTTTAGTCTTAGTCGTTAGTCAATCCTTATTTGTACTAGTCCAATACGAACTGATAAATTTCATTTCAGACAAACTATTATCTTTATATCTATTCAACACACACACAAAAAAAAAGTTTTGAAATAAAATAAAATACCCGATGGTGTATCATTTAGGATATGAAGCAATATATAGAACGCCTTGAAGTTTGTAACATACATTACATATTGACAATCAAACTACAAAATGATATTTTACACCAGAAACAATGTTTAATATCCCCTTTCAGTCTTGCTTATCAATACAATGCTCATATATGATGTTTAAAAGCATACAGATAGGATTGCATGCTGTATTTTAAAATGAAAAGATTCTTACCTTACATAACATTTTTTAATGGTTGTCACTCTTAGAGATTTTGTGATAGAGGTAATCTGTTTGCAGTTTTGGAATAGTCATTAAATTGTCGTTTAGCGACATGTTATTTTAATCTAAAATATTTGTTGAAAAATTTATCAAATGAAACTATTTTACAAAAGTTCAATGATTTTATAGGGTGTAGTTGAAAATGTAACGCAAATGACACCATAATGGGCCTAAATAATTATGACAAACATCAATATCTGCAGGGTATTAACCGTTCTTGCATATTACATGACTGTTTAGCCAGTTGGAATTGTTCAAGTACTACCTTAACGTCCTTAATTACATATTTTTGTTTTTTTAAAAATGAGGGGTAACGTAATTAACATGCTTTAACACCCAAACGCCCCAGCTGCCAGAGGGCAAACATGTTTCATTAAGCTTGATACGCTTTAAGAAAAAAAAAGGTCTACAAAATACCCCCCTGGGGGGGGGGGAAGCCTCAATAGCTCATGGCCTAATATATTCTCTCTTGCCGCTGGTAGAGTGTCTCAGCTATTGGAGCGGGAGGTCGCGGGTTCGAATCTGGCGGCCGCACCATTCTAACGGTGTAAAAAATGGTACAAGCAAGTAAGGCAGGTAAATATCTGTTAAAAGATATTATCATGTCGCAGAATAGCTCGTGAGCTAATGTTGTCTGTTTCATTACAAGCGACGTTAAATAATGCTTCTTTATCTCCCTTTAGAAAGGGTGACTTAAAGTGAAAATGCACACTTTTTTAAATGCATTTATTATAGAGCTTACAGTATGGTAGGAATAATCCCTCATGAAATGTTTGTGAACGCTTTTCAATCAGCCTGTAATTAATTATTGTCACTTGCCCATGGAGTCTGATCATTTTTCAGGTCAATGAGCTCTCCACACAAGAGAACCGGAATCACTATCACCTGCTTACTCACTATCGTGAGCAGAATTATAAATCTTTGATAATGGCTAAAATTCACAAAGTTTCAGAGTAATATTTTAAGAAGTGTGTACATTGATGGGTATATTTTGATACCTGGCCCATGTTTAATAATTATTTCTTAAAATTTAACCATTAAAGCACTAATTATTACTATAGCAGACAACCTATTTTGTAACAACTTTCTTCATTTTGGGTACAAAAAGACAGAACAAAATCAAATGAATTTATTGGAAAACAAAACACTTTTCTTTTGATAGTCATAACATTCTAATTTGCATTGATCTGACTGTTGATTGTAACTAAAACGGAATATCCATTATCCGAAATTGAGATGAAGAAATGTATGGAACCACTGAAAAGTGCTGATATGAATCATGTAGGTGACCTGAATAGAGGTTAATGTGTATCTGTTTAATGCCAATTACTGCAGGATGTCTGCCTCCAGATGTTTTATAAAAGCAATAAATACTGCTGTTATTAACTTAGCAGATGAAAAAGTGATCTGTGAAATTAAATCAGTACATCAGTACATAATGAAATATTACTTTTGATTAAAGTAAAATGTTCAAAATCATGAACTTACACTTTAAATGCTTCGAAAAGATATTCCCGATCTTAGTATTTAAATTAAGCTGAGCATAAACAACAACAACAACAACAACAACAACAACAACAACAACAACAACAACAACAACCAAAGATTCTTTGTTTTTCTATATTTAAATCACGTTGTCTCATTTATGCTCATTTTCGATAAGCGGCATATTGCTTTCAAAAATATGTCTGCCAAAGAAAGTATAATTTCCATTCAACCCTATAAAATCTGCAGAATTGCAGTTTTGCAAGAATACATTCACTTTTTATCCGTATAACTTGAAAGCATTGCCTTTGCTAATTTTGTTAAGCGAACTGCTTTTACGTTTTTTTTATTTGGGACACTGGTCAGGCTATCGGAGGCTGTACCTATGCGACCGTTTTTTCGAGTTAAAAATGGCGGAAAATTAAGACAAGAAGACCCACAGCCTGGAGAATAACGGTTATTACTCTTCAATAAGCTTGGTTTCAGTTATCCAAATACTAGCCAGTACTAAATAATGGATTGGTTATGTTCCCATATGTAGAATTAGTTCGAGTTTTGTCTCTAAATTCGATATTTGCCACGGAAACAAGTGTACTTTCTCTCTGCTCAGTGAAACACCGCTACATACACCGATTTGCAAGGCTGTTTTCAAATGATTCCATTCGAAATCACAAAGTAAATACCTGATTTTTCCGTAGTTAAACACTATATGTGTATGGTCATTCGCACCATTTATCTCTTTTTGGTTTATTTTGTAGGTCTCAATCATTTTATACACTGTACGCCACACTGTTTTTTCCATTTATACTGTAACGTTTTTCGAGCAAGGTTAACATTCCATTGTATGAGTATTTCGAGCAAAATAAAGCCACTGTATGCGTATTTTGAGACCAAAATTATTGGACGGGTATTCTGAGCAGAACCTTGGTGGAAAAAATAGAGCTAAATGGACCAAGCATGTGTCTGCTCACATTAGGCTGGTAACATTTCTTTAGCCCAGTCTATCTGTGAGTCTTGGGCCTTTTTCTTTGTTTCATCAGAGTATGCTAATTTGATTAGATTGTTTCTCTGTTATGATACATTGCAATAGTTAAAAAACCTCCATGCCATTTACACAGTTTTTGTTTTAACAACAACAGAATCTAGGGCAAAGATTCGGTACTAGTTAAATGTACCTAAGCCCCACTCCAGTGGCTTATGCTACAGTCTGTTCTAAGGCGATGGTTCTATTTCTGTTGAATCATTGTTAATTGTTGCTCCCATGTGATCCCTTGTGTCCATGTTTTGTTGTGCATTGCTTTGTGTCCTTAATAGTTTTGCAATCATTTTGATGGGGAAGAGAGAGCTGGTCGCTTTAATTTGTTTGTCTTCTTAGTGTCTTGTGACTGATATGTCTGTGACTGTTCCTTAAGGTGCTGTTGGTGTGATTGTGGTATTTCCTGATCATGCGCACATCATTTTATAGCTGTGTGGCGTTAAGTCAACAGACTGGGTCACGCTATTTTTTATTTAACCTATGCTTCTTTTTGAAATTAAGCAAGAATGAGTGTCGAAATTCAACCATGTAATTGTTGGTATTATGATATAATTCTAACATTTTATGTCATAAATAGACCAGGAGCTGATTTCTATATGAGCCTTAGTATTTAACTGGCACAGCTTACCTGTCAGATCAGGTTTGACTGCAAAAACACAAGCATGAGGTCTTCTGCCACATTGTTAGTCAATTAGTATTGTCAAATTGCAGTAGCAAATTTTCTGCTGGACGTGATCTTTATATGTACCCTATGTTGCATAGTGGTAATAAGATAATTAGAGAAAACAGGCAAGATGTTTGCCTATTGCTGTTCTTTTCAAAAAATATTTTCCTTTAAATGTGTGTTTTATATCAATGCACTGACATAAGACAGTAAAACAATATAAACTTTTTAGACAAAAGACATATCAGGCGCAAAAATGCCATATGGAAGGGATGGATATACCACCACCACCCTAATATAACGGTATCATAATTTGAAAAAAATGTAGTCTTTCCTATTTCTTAATTTATCAAATAAAAAAACATATTATACATCAATTTTTAGCTTTAATCTTATGGTATGTTTTAAGTGTTTGACATGCAACAAAAACAAAAAAAAAACATACCATTTGAACTGACAGCCCAAGAAAGCATGTATTTCTCAAAGAGTCAATTTTAGTGTACATTTTCTGTTGCAATATTTTGTATCTTTGACCTTTATTTAATTCTTATATATCGACATGAAGCTTGTCTTAAAAGCATTTAATCAAATGCAAAAAAGGGTTGGTATGTGATTAAACAGTAAACCATATGATTTAACAGTTATATACGTTACTTATTTTCAAATGCATTACTAGTTAATGCACTACAATTATTAGACCATGAGCTGCCAAAACACCTCCAAAGATGGAAGTTGTTGACTGTGATTTTCTAAAACCTCATATTTTAACCACAAAATAAAGTATGTTTGCTCTTCATCAGTTTTAGAGTTACCCTGCAATAGTAAAATTTACTATGTTACCCTGCAAAAAATAGGAATTTATATAACCTTAATATCAAATGATCTTTTTTCTTGCATATCGATTTCATCTTTAAATTGAAAGCAAATTACTAGCAATACAATTTTAACTAATTAATTTAGGCAGACTGGTGTTACTGTTATATATTTTACTTTCTTTTAAATAAAAAAGTTTATGCATTTATGACACTATATGAACGAGTACTACTAATTTATGTAATGTACTGTCATTGGAGTGGGCAGTAAAGACAGAGAGAAATGATGAAATTTGTATTTGACACAAAATGCAACTAAGAATATACTCAAATAAAACATGGTTGATAAAAGCACTTAAAACTGTAATCACTTAAGACACCACTTCAAGTCAGAGTGTGTTATCAAATTTGTAAGCAACATATAAAACACACAAAAAACTACTTACTTTTATGATCAAATAATGCTTCTTAAATGCTTATATGATAATCTTTCATCCCTCTGAAATGTATATGTTTGCTTCTTTTTTTATATAAGCAATGATATATACAATACATTTTATCACTAACTACAGCCTAATTTAGATTTAAAAAAAAATGATATTAAATGATTGTAGTTGCTTAGTAAGATCTGACGCCCATTGTGTAAGCCACCAAAATACATATATTTATAGCATATTAGCTATGATTACACTAACTGTATTCATAACATTTGGGGACAAAAGCTAACCCATAACTCCTAAAATTGCCTAAAATATGTATTTTAAAATATAGGTCATAATTAAGAAATGAAAAGAAATGAAATACTAAAGCAGACATTAATCCTTGTCATAAGAAAAAGAAACTGATTTTTTATCATAATGGTTTCTGCCCCATGCATGAAACATGACACGCCTATCCCTATGGTAATAATCTCTTTATAGGTTGGTGAAGAAAGAATGCAAGTTAGGGAAATGATTCTCTTAAATAGGATATCTTATAAACTGCTATCAGCTTAGTAAATGATCAGAAGTGCAAAGTTGGTGTGATAAACGCTTCCATTAGATATTCTGAAAATAAACTTATATCAGTTTGAAAGCTAAAACAAGTAAAATGTCATC
Organism: Loripinus fragilis; assembly: GCA_964019695.1. Classification (NCBI taxonomy): domain Eukaryota; kingdom Metazoa; phylum Mollusca; class Bivalvia; order Lucinida; family Lucinidae; genus Loripinus; species Loripinus fragilis. The sequence goes on from OZ026518.1 coordinate 76,146,532, forward strand.
ATCTGCATATGCATAGAGATTTCAGTATGCAATGTAATTTTGAGACAGCCTCTTTCAAAATTAATTGATTACAGACACGTATTATGCATACTATCTAATGTTACATGTATCAAATTTTATTCTACCAACTCTTAGAGGATTAATTCTATCTGGAATGTAAGCAAAGATAAATTGTATGCTACCACCTGCATAAAAACTTTAGTAATTTGCAGTCTTCTTATCGTAAATTAAAATAGATATACAAAGAACTAGCATGTATCATGTTAGGAATTATGTTTGTATATTATGAACAGCAAAACACTGGGTACACAGTTTGTTTTAAATAACTGATTAGATTTCTTTCAATTTAATTAAACTTAGCTTATTTCAGATAAATATAACAAAATCTTCATCCAACATATATAAGCTTTCAGATCCAATTATATACTGCCTTTGACAACAATTTGGACAAATATAAGACCTTGCGCTATATTTTTATGGTTATATATGTTACTTTGATAAACTTGATAGAAACTGAAAAAGTATCTTTCTACTATTACTGAAGTGCTATCCTTTTCTTTGTTTATGAGTTTTAAAATATTTAACTTTGGACAAATCCAAATAATATGTTCTAGACATAAAACGTTCAGATATTTACTTTTTCAGAAATGTGTATATATATAGTTTCTTGATAAGAACTGATAGTTATCTTAGGACAAACTGATATATTGTCATAAATTCAACACATAAAAACAATTTTCGGATTAAATAAAGTATTATATGACATAAACTATAAGGTATTAAGCAATATATATAGTAATTCTTAAAGTCTGTAATGTATGTTGCATATTGACATACAAGCAACAAAAGGACTATTTTACACCAGAAACTATGTTAGTTATAGCTTATCACTCTTATTTATCTGCAGAATGCTCATGTATGGTTTTGTTTCTCTGACAATTAGAGAATATTTTTATTGTTGCGTTTAACTACTGGATCATCAATAATGGGTATCTAAGATAAAGTGTAAGGACTAGCCTTCTATAACATTTCTAGGCACCAAGATCAGTTGTTGATTTTAAAAAAATGTTTTTTTGCTTACCTGATTAATTCATAATAGGCAAACATGTTAAGGATACATGGAGCTAGGCTGATGACATCCTATAGCTAGACATATATCTTATTTTAGATGTAGTTTGTCAATGATGACAAGCATTCCGTTTAAATACCAAAGCAGATTGATGGTAGGCATACCATGTTTTTTTCCTTCATACCTTCAATGGGTTATGATTTTATGTTTAGTGATATAAACATATTTTTGTACAGACAATGTAATGGTGGCTTTATAGACATAAGCCATGTGTATGTCCAATAAATCGAGGTGCAATAGCTAACATGTATCTTAATTGACTTTATATTAGGCCTTTGTTTATTATAGCATCAATAAATGAATAAGAATTGGGACATTCCATAAAACTACAATATAAAATTTGTAAGTGAACTGATATCTATTCTGTTGGTGAACTATCTTGTCAGTGGTCTTGATTCTCATTAAAAACAATAGAAGTAGCGTAGTTTGCTGTTTGTTTGTCCTTCTGTCTGATTGCCTCTCTAGATAGACATGCTATGACTCAGAATCGCCAAAGGTTTTGCTACTCGAACTACCCGTAAAGAAATTATGCTCAAAATACTCATCCAGAAGCATTGCATAACTCGAAATACCCATCCACCTCAACTCGAAAAACGCTACAGTTTATACGCCGTGTAAGTGGAACTTTTGGTGTGCGTACAGTCTGGAAATGGCCATAAGACTAGGGTTAAGTTAAGAAATAGCAAAATGTTGGGGATATATATTAATTTTTCACTTTATGCCACGGGTTTAACATGAAGAAAATATGAAATAAAAACTATCCATTCATGACAAAAATGTGAATTCAATGACCCAAACCCAGGCAAATTTTACTGAGCAACAGCCATTTCAGCAGCATTTTTATTCATAACAGCAAAATAAAACATGTAAAAACGAAAAATAAGAAACATTTTAAGAAAAATTCTATATTGGAAGCGGAATGCGCAATTAATCTGTTAAATCAAATAGACAAAATATGCATTTACCTCGCAAATTTCTCCCACTGGTGTGGTTCATCCTCCAACGTCCGCCATTTTTTGCTCGAAAAAACGGTCGCATAGGTACAGCCTCCGATAGCCTGCTGGTTGTCTTGAGTATGCCCGGTAAATAGGCACTCTGGTATGACCTTGGAGACATAGGCCAACTATTTGGTATCTAATGTATAAAATGTGGACATTGGCCCCGATTCTCTATATATTAAAATCGCTCATATGTCGTATTATTACTTTCTTCGAGCTTTCATCACGCTAACAGATATCTTGTTTGCTTGCCTAAAAATATGTAGCAACTTTTGATTACATTGAAAACCGTTTGGACCCAGATTAGGATCGACAAAACGTCGGGCCTGATCTGGATCATAACAGTATGACACCCTGCTACTATTCCTGAAAGATTCTTTGTTTAAAAAAGTTAATTTATGTAAAAAAAAAATAATAAAAAAAGAGAGCAGCTGACGACCTTGAAACAAGCACGCAAAATACAATCGATAAGTTAAATATAAGTATTACTTCATTATCTCTCTTATCCATGTTTTCGATTGAAAAAAAGCTATTTTAGAGATTGGAAATACCCATAGTATCATGATGCTAATTGAGCCGTGGCATGAGATTTCCAACAATGTGGTGTGTGCGACCAGCAAAAGCTCAGACCAGCCTGCGCATACGCGCAGTCTGATCAGAGCCTTTGCCAGTCGCTTACATATTCTTTGAGTTTTAAGCTACTGACTGCACATCATTTGGATTTTCAAAGCTTAAAAGGGGGCTGCACAGGCTGGTCTGAGTCTACACTTGTCAAAATGCCACATTGTTGGAAATCTCATGCCGCGGCTCATTTTGTTTTACAAAGTTGATTTTGTAAAAAAAGAGAGCAGCTGACGACCTTGAAACAAGCACGCAAAATGCAATCGATAAGTTAAATATAAGTATTACTTCCTTTCCTTGGAACATTATCTCTCTTATCTATATTATCGATTGAAAAAAGCTATTTTAGAGATTGGAAATACCCATATAATCATGGTAAATATTTTATTTGCGCAGTTCGGAAGTGTCTCAGCAGGTAAGACATTTTGATATTGTATGGAATTCAGTCATAGCTATTGTTCTCGTGTCCACTACGGTATAGGCAGGTTTAAAATTATATCCGTTCTAACGTAACTTAGTATTTTTGGTATACTTTTACCCCGTTCACCACATTCATTAAAAATGAATGAACTCCAATTAATTTATGTTCAAACGCGGTTTTAACCGTAACATATATGATAAGTTTTAACTTTAGTCTTTTTGTCTACGCCGGACGTTTAAGAAAAAAACTAACAAAAAAAACAACAACAAAAAACAAAACAAAAAGCAAACAGTGTTTTCAGAGGAAAACTATTATATATGCCCCACCCCAATTCGATTTTGATAGAAGCATGCTACATAAATTCTAATCAGCTCGTTATTATGTCATTGTAAGACAGGTTGAAACCCGTCATTTATTCCAAGAGATAGCATGCGGACATACAATTCTGGTCAAAATTTAACAATACAATGTACTGGTGTAACCTTGAAAATAAGGTCATGGTCACCAAATGTAATGAACTCTTTCCACTCTCCCAACAATGTACTAGTATCTATGCAAGTCTGGTCAAAATCAACCCACTGGTTCAGAAGATAGAGTGCGGAAAAAAGACTGATTTTTACTGACCTTTAAAATAAGGTCAACGTCATCAAAATCTAATAAACCCGAGAATCCGCCACTCTGTTCAAGAGATAGAGCGTGGAAACCTGATTCTGTTCAAAATTTGACATTTCAATGTGCTGGTGTGACCTTGAAATTATCCCCCCTTCCCAACAATGTATTTATGCATTTTTTTTTTATCTAAAACCCAACCACAGGTATGGAAAAGGCTGATTTTTACAGTCTATATATAATGGTGACAATTAGGCCAAGTTCACCAAAATCTAATCAACTCTGTATTGTGTTACTGTGAAACAATATAAGTTTGGCCATAATCCGACAAGAGATAACGTGCGGAAACCATATTCTGTTCAAAATTGCTGGTGTGACATTGAAATTAAGGTCAAGGTCAGCCAAAGATAATCAATTTACTTCCCCCACTCCCTCTCACAACAATGTACTTATGCAATGTTGGTAAAATTCCAACCACTGGTTCAGATGATAGAATGCAGAAAAAGCTGATTTTTACAGTCTTTATACGATGGTGAATGTAGGGTAAACCGTGTGTGTGTGGGGGGGGGGGGGAGGGGGGACAATTACATGAATTCAGATTTTGATCCCTCTGACTTCACCTCCGGTCGGCCATAATGGATGGCTTCATATCCGTCTGCCATGTTGGTGGGCCATCTTGGTTCCAGTCGGCCATGGTGGATGACCTCAATTCCTGTCCGCCATGTTGAATGATAGGTTTTCAGGTCTTTTGACTGGAGTGTCTGGAATGTGCACGTCTGTTTATTTGTACCTTGTGGTCACCTACTGGTAAAGGGCTGGCCTCTTCGCTCTAGTTTGTGGTGTCTCTTTGTAAGTTTGTCACTTTCCCATTGGTATCCTGGGTCAGTTGTGGTACTTGATTGTATCGATTCCTGATCTTTGCACTATTACTTACTTTTATCGGCGATATTTATATTAACTTGTGTAGACAGTGAGTTTTGAGAATTTGTTTTTTCACAATTCTTCCAGGACACATTTTATACATGGAATACCCATTTAGGCACTTGTATGGTAGAAATTATTAAGCCCAGTTGTCAAGCAAAAGCAAGCAAACATAAGTTTTTTTTATTTGAATAATAGACTGAATGCTCCTCTAAACTAAAAAAGAATATTGAATACTTATATAGGCATTTTCATTAGAAATACACCCGTTTTAGGTCTTAAAATCAGTTAAAGGGGGTGGGTGTGTATTTTGGATCGCTTTGTTAAGGTTATGCTTTAAATAGCCATTTTGTCTATTTGATCATACCAAGGACACTTCCGTTAATTATGAGAAAGCAAAAGTTGTTTGTTTTATTTATATGCAACCTCAAAAAGTGACATTCACATTTGTTCAAATAAACATGAAACAGGTCTCGTCTAGGTTGGCAGAGTTCATAGCAGTAGGCAGAACAAAGAGAAGTTACAGGTTCAAAGAGAAAGTTAATGTGTTGATAAATTATGTTTTGATATATAGCTTTATAAAGGCCCAGAATATACCATAACTCATTGTTATTATGAAGCTTAAATGTTAAATTTGCATGTACATATTTTTACACATGAGTCTATGTTCCATAACAAAAACGAATTCTAGCATTTGTTTAGTTAAATAAAATTGGTGGTGAGACATACCTAAAGATCATTATTGATGCTGGTAAAGCAGGAATAATGTAGACTCAATAACACCGAGTCATTTCTATATACTTTTTCTTGCAATGTTGACATTGTTGGGTGATTTTTTATTGGCAAAAGGATTCTGTCCAATAGGCATGCTCATTTTTTTTCTTTTATCATTATTTTTACTTTAAACATTCTGTCAATGTTTTAGTACACCCATGTTTCGCAAAAGTACTTTTTAAATGATGGTTTAAGAAAAACAACAAACTTGCAGCTATTTTCCGTAGCAAATGTGAAATGTGAATAGCTCATAGCGGTTTCCACTTTGAAACACCAGATGCAGTGTTTTAAAGTCCCATGTCTTGCCACTAGCCAATATGATAATCTTTGTTTTTCTTTTCAGAACATTTGATTAAAAATCAAATAAGTTATGCAGTGGTCTATACAGTTTCATTTAATCACAAACCGATGAACATTTCAATGTTTAATCATTTACTACTGATCCTAATAAAATGATATCTAGCTTGTTAGTACCATGATTCCTTGTTTTATACGATCAAACATTAGTTTTACTGCATAGTATCGAAATAATCATAGCAGTGCATATTCAAATCTAAATAACTATGTCATATGCTCCCACACACAGGTTCCATTTTTGAACTTTTGTTATTCATCAACGATGTAAATGGTGTGGGTCATATTTATACACGTTTTAAGTTCCCTGACATCAAAAGCATGCTTATCCAGAAAAGTTCATTTTTTCACAATTTTACATTTTGAAAATGTATCAGTTTTGGTAGAATGGCTAATTAGAGGTGTTCTAGGACTATTTCGTCTCGCAAAAAAGTAACAAAGGCGGGCCCTGGACTAAGCTGGGAGAAGGAAGGGGTTCCCCCTCATGGTGAACAATTGTTCTGGAATGTGACCTCCGACCTGAGGGTATTTCCGTATTACGTAATGCTATTTTCGCCAGGGCGGCGCAACAGCCTAAATCAGCGAGCCTCGTCTCATTAGGGGGTGCTTGCTGAGGACTGCTACTTTTCTCGCATTTTTCTCACTTCTAAAGAAATGCCCTTATGCCCGTCACGTATAAATATACTACGTCGTGGCCTTCTATGGCCGCAGAGAAGTACGGACGCGAGAGGGATGTGCTGGTATGCATGTCAATTCTTCCCACCATCTGTCGCAAAAACGGTCGCAAAAAGGCGCACCCTGTTCTATGCTATAGCCTGTCGAGGCTAGAATGTGGAGAAAATGTGGAATAATGAGGAAAATTATGAAGAGAATGTGGAGAAATGTGGGAAAATGTGGAAGAAGGTGGAATGAATGTATTTATCCGCACACCTACACCATCATAGACGCCCAGAGGGGGGGGGGGGTACTCTCAAATTTTCTTCATACATATGCTTGGGCCCAGCATCTACCCTTCACCCCCAAAAATATCAGGAATTTCAAGAACCCCAAAAAAATATTTGAAATTTTAGCAACCCAAAAAATATCCCATTCTGTACAATGACCTTAAGAAAAGAACCTAAAATGCATAGAAATAACCCCTAAATATAGTCCAATTTTGTGATGACCCCCCAAAAAACTGACAAAATCTTCATTCCCCAAAATTTTTTATTTTTCTGAAAACCCCCAAAATTAATGAAATTCAAAATTTTCAACGCAAAAAATTGACCAGAGCCTACGTATGCATGAAAATATCAGAGTACCCCCCCCCCCCCCCACACCGGTCATAGACGTTCCGTATTATAAGGCAGGGCAATGATGCTTTTAGAGACTAATTGCAGTTAAACTGAAAAACAATAGTTAAGTAAGGCTGACTAGAAAATCATGCTATACCTATTACGCAAGTTTAAAGAAAAACTAACCGAAAACAAACTCGCAAGATTCAAACCCTTTATTAATACTCGTTCAATAACAAAGACAATATTACAGACTCAAGTGTATTTAAAAACACGTCAGAATCACTTTTCTTAATCAAAACATCATGTCTCTCTTTGCTTCTTCTTCTTCTTCATCCTCATCATCTTCTTCATCACTGGATAATGCTGGCTCCTTGTATTGTTCAAACTTAATTTCTATCAAGTGGCGGCGTTTCCTTAAAGAGACTAAGTCTGCAACTATGAACATTTTTCGAAAAAAAAATATTTTCTTTTTAAATCATTTGTAAAAGCAGAATTAAGTTAAGTTTTCAGAATAATAAATCTGTTCACTATAGCTGAAAACTGCATGGAAAAGTGAATTATCTTATAAAAACAGGTGTTTTTTCTTTTGCGTCCCTCCAATAATTATAGATAGTCAAGTTTTAACATAAATGCTGTTGTTTTGATGCTGATAATTTGTAAAGATTTACGAAATTGGTAAAATGTATACCTGAATTTTAGTTTTTTTATCTGTGTTCTTGAAAAATAGAAACATTATTTCAAAAATTAAAAGATCAAAAGTTACAGACTATGCAGCTTTAAGGCTTTCCTGACTGATACGTCCTAATCTAGATTGTCATCAACCCTAAAACACTTTGCTGTCTGCATGACTTTCTTGAAGACATAGTCTTATTTAAACTCTAGAAAGGTCTCTACCGAACCTCTGAATCTCTCAACTAGCTTCTGTTCATATGCAGGCTTTAATATGTCAAAAGTCATTTCCATGGCCTATTCGGAAGTTAATTTGGAACTTAGACGCATCCGTTCTCACACCTCTTGTTCAAACTGATCTCACATCTCGTCGCACGTCACTGTTCCATATGTCGACTTTTTTGTCTTCTTAAGTTCCTTTCAGTTTTCTATGCCATCGTCTTCTACAGATCCTATATTGGATGACATGTCGTCAAAGATTTCGCGTTCTCTTTCTGTTTTTGACTCATGATGGGCCCTTTGCAAACGTTTCTGTACCTTTTTAAACTGTCTGGATTGTACTCATTTGTATGGCTTCTCTCTGAATGATACTATTTTGAATGGAAGCAATATCCTATAGTCTTTCATAAACTATCTGACCTACGTTTTTGTAGTCTTTCCACCGGCCGCGTTCGCTGCTCCACCTTTTTGCACTATAACAGATATATTAGCCTTTCTTAGCCACAAAACATCATTATTTCTTTTTCTCAAGGACTTCGTAGTCTCGCCATGAGGCTTTAATTCCTCCTTAGCAAGGGCCACCACTTCCTGTACTGATGAAACGAGGTAAGCAGCTGGCCAATTGACTATTCTATGCAGAATATTCGTTGTTGACAGATGAAATGAATTCATGGTTGGTGTCTTGGGGGTATAACGATCTTTCGCTGATCCGTAGGGTGTTGAATTCGTCAAGATACTCATCCTCCTAACAGAATGATATTTTGTCTAGAAAGTGAAGAACTAACTCTTTTCTTTGTTTGCGTCTGCATTTATAAGTGAGATGGTCGCATACTTAAAATTGATCACGAGGAGATAAAGAGTCATAGAAGAGGAGAAGTTAAAAGACAAGAAGTGACAATAAGTCATATATAGTTTTTCAGTTTAACCTCAGTTCATCTCTATAAGCGTTATAACCCTGCCCATAATACCTTCCAATTTCTTCCTCATCCATATTCACTCCACAATTTTCCACATTTCTCCAAGTTTGCCACACAATTTCCCACATTTCTCCACATTATCTCCACAGTCAAGCTACAATAGGCCATAGCATATTACAGGACACACCTTTTGTGACTGTTTCCAGTGAAAAGAAAACAAATGGTTGGGAGGATCGGCATGCATCCCAGCACATCCCTCCCATGTCCGTACATCTCGGCTGTCGCTGAAGGCCACAATATAGTAGGGCCATAAGAGAATTTCTTTAGAAGATGGAAAATGTGGGAAAAGGAGCAGTCCTCCACAGGCAACCCCAAATGAGACAGGACTCACTGATTAAGGCGGTTGTGTAACCCTGGCGTAGGTAGCTTGACGACAGGAGGAAATACCCTCAGGTCGGAGGTCGCATTCCAGAACAATAATTCACCACAAGGGGGAACCCCGTCCTTCTCTCGGCTTTGTAGGGTGACGTGTTACGTTTTCGCAAGACAAAATAATCCTAGAACACCTCTCATATGTAAATATTTGATTAGAAAATGTCATAACTTATATAGGGTAAATATTTTGATTCAGAAAAATGTCTGTCTTCATTGTTTGAGACTCAGCCTGCTCATCTATAGAGACTACCTAGAATATTGAAACTTTGCGTATAGCAAATGAGCTATTATTCTTTAAAGATAGCGAATAACAAAGGCACTGATGAGACTGGGTGGATGCGCTGTCTGGTCTGGATGTTCGCAAGGATTATAAAATTAGGATTTCTTGCACAGAGGCTCAATTAATATGTATAGGACGGACAGCAGCCTAAGCCACGGGGTGGAGTGGGCTTAACATATATTAGCAGGATAAATACAACATATGAGAGCTTTAAAGCAAGAAAACTGTTTTTAGGGGTTGAGTTGGTATGAGCTGTTGAAATTTCATGTTCAGTTAAGTTGAGAACTGTTAATCAAAATATATCCATTTACATGTTAATTTCCAGTTGTTAAACGGATTTGATTTATTTCCTGCATAACATGCGCCCAATGCAAGAAAACTGGTTATGATCATTGTATTACGGATTCTTAGGTGATTACGTTTGTTTGTGTTGTTGTTTTACGTCCCAGTCAACACTTTTTCAGTCACATCAGTACGTTTTCTTGTCCTTTTGGGCTAAATCAATAATAATTAATCAGAGGATAGTGTGTCTTGCTCAATTACACAACGCAGTGCCTCCAGTGAGTCTCGAACCAGCGATTCATCCGATCTCAAGTCTAACAATCTACCAGTGAGTCACCGCACTCCTCTTCCTTCGTGCTAGGTTCTAAACACTAAGGATAAAGTGTCTTCTTGCTCGAGGACACAACATAATACCTTCTGTGATTATCAAACCTGCGACCTCTTGATCTCAAGTCGAGCACACTACCATTGAGCCTTTGAGCCCCATAGTGCCACAAGAAACCATGATTTTGACGATGTTATGTTAGCATGTATAGATAATTTTCTTAATTATGATTTTAAGCAAATTCTCTATGTCGAAGTCGGAGTTGCACTATGCTGTGATGGGATGTCTGGTCGAGGATGAAAACGGGAGAGTATATGGTGTAACGTGCCAACATGTGACTGGTGCTGCAGATGGAATATTTCATGTTGAAAATGAGTTCGGCAAACTGATTCAAGTTGGGCGTACCATCCAGTTTCGCAAAGACGATGCGTTAGAACACGATATCGACATGATAGAGTTAGATGACGCCGTGCAAGCAATATGCAATACAACATATCGAAATTCACAGGGAAAACCGAGTTCGTGTAGACTATACGAAGGACCAATTAAAAAGTTATACGGGAAGGAGGTTTTCCATTGCTTTGTTGAGAGTGAGTCAAAAGGAGATGCAGGTATTTATGGGAGAGTTTGTGACGCTAAAACACATGAAAAACATTCTGATTTGATCAATCTTTCACATAACTTTATAGTTGATGGTTGTAATTCCCCTTTTGCGAAAGAGGGAGATAGCGGAAGGATTGTAGGCACAATCAGTAGCGATGGGGTCCTTGAACTCGTTGGTGTTGTAGTAGCTGGCAAATTTGAACTGGCAAGTGAGACTGTATCCAGGAATACTACCCTGTGCCTCCTTTTAAATAGTGGATTGAAAGTGTTAAGTAAATATTACAAAAAATCTTTGCGCCTTCGAAATATGAATTCAGAAGTTGCTAAAACGAATAAACTGAAAGAAGGAAGTATAATTTGGTTCAAAACCCCTGAACAAATAAAACTACCAGATTTCGATTTATGTGAACACTTGGAAATGTTGACTGCCTGCTTTAGTATTAAAGAAAAGCCAGACAATGTACAGATGCTAGTTAGTTTCGAAATCAAAATGAGTAATAAGGTATTTTCACGTGAAGACGTTGCATCAGATGAATACACATTCGACCAATCTGATCAAAACTGTGTATTTAGATCCATGCTCGCTTGCCAATATATGTACGAGAAACGTTTTAAAGAGGCAGAAGAGCATTTAAAAACTGCCTGCAGGATGGTAACAAGTAGAAGCAGATTCCCTGTCAGACTGCTCTGTAAGGTTATTAGTTATGCAACCTGGTTCTTTCTGGATATGAACAAACTTGATGAAATGAAGTTATTGTTAGATGCTGGGCTAGAATTTATGGAAGAAACGCAACATTTTCTATCATTTCCAACAGAAAGTATAGGCTATCAGTATTATGATTACTCAAGATATTATCTTAGACTAAACGAGACAGATAAAGCTGCTGAAATGGCGCAGAAGGCTGTCACATATTTCAGGGATGAAGAAAGAAAAGACGACAGATCGCCAAATAGGTTGATCCTAGCCATTTCACAACTTGCGCTGATCAAACTCGGATGTGGTGAAGAATTCGAGACGTGTGACCGTGAAATAACAAGGAGTACCATAGACGAAGTCGGCGATTATCTAAATGAATTAGAAAGTATTGCGGACGAACAACCTTCTGTGCAGTTGACAGATTATCTAATAGCTCATTGTGACTGGCAATTTAGACTTGGCAATATTCCATATGCTTTAAAATCCGCAAGGAAATGTCTAGCGATTGCTGAGAAAAACAGTCTGAAGGATGAAATATTGTGGTCAACAAAACGCATAGTAAAACTCCAAAGAATGCAGCGTTGATTCTTCATATGGTTGGAATATAAACACTGCAATCATGCGCGGATCCAGAGTGGAGGGGACAGAGGTTCCAGACCCCACCCTGAACGATCACAAAGCTATAGGGTTTCTAAGCAATACTGGACTGGATACCCTAAAGAATTGCAAAGATAACAATTCAGCTTTCAATGTTGGACAATCGTCCCCCTGCCAGCGAAACACCATTGAAGTGGCGTGTTCGCTGGCGGGCTGATAATGGTCTGCTTTTCATGGTATTTGAAACCTCTCTCTCCTCATCAACTAATAACACACAAAAAACAAAAAAAAACCCGTCAGAGTTGGGTAACAAAAAAAACGTTGTCAGAGTTGGAAGTTGGACCCTCTATGACAAAACTTTCTGGATCGCGCATGGCAATGACAACATCAAAAGTGTTTCTCTTGCGAAACATGTTATTCGAGTAGCATTGTCTTTCATTAGGTACTAAAATATTACTCCTGTTACTTTTTTATTCATTACGTATGAACAATTTTACAACATGTTCAGCAACTTTTTTCAGTCCAAGCTTGTCTAGTACTGTTTTCTTTGATTTTTAGTGAAAGATATCTTAATTTGATGTTTTTATACATTTTATATTGTGCCATTTTTTCGCGAATATATAAAAATAAAAATAAAGTTAATGCAATGGAAAATGGCGCGTTCGCTTAATGTCCATATACTGTTAGCAGTCAATGTAATTTGTAGAGGGTGTATGCAAGAACTGAGGTATGGTAATGACTCTTTTTCTGAAAACGTTTCTATGTATCCAGCTTCACCTCAAACTTACTTGTTATAGCTACAATGTATACATAATAGCTTTCGCCAGTATTTGACAAGATTGAAACATTTTTTTGCTGCATTGAGAATGTTTTTTTTTATAATGTGCAGAGTGGTATTTGACTGCTAAGTTATTGAACCAAAGTTATTGATATCATAAAATTCGTAAAGCAGTTTCTAAATTCTACCACAGACACTCAGAGTTGATTGTTAAGTACTATATTGGTATTAAAACTATTCTGTAACAGGTCATATAAGAGCAAGTATTTATGGTGGTTTAGTTTATAAGTTCAAAAGATTGTTGGAAAACCTAATTTTAATGATCAATTCAAAAAGATAATTAAACGTCATGAAAAAAGTTGTATATAACATGGTTATCATGCGACAGTCTGCATAAATAGTAAGTGAGTACGATCAGGAAATACCACAATCACAAACTGCAGACAAACCCATGGCACCACATAGAAGAGCCACACAACAATAACGAGATACGAGGAAGACAAGCTTAGCAAAGCAACCAGCATATGTCTGGTGTCTGGTTGTAAAGTAAGGAAAAGGGCAAAGATCAGGAATCGATACAATCCAATCACTGTTTATTTAATTATAGTTATGGTTTCCTCTTTTATTGCACGACCGTGTGTCAGGCCTCAGACTCAATGACGGCCCTGACGTAAAGCTTTAATCAGTTGGTTTGTCGTTGATTCTTGAAAAACTCATACAATTTCAAAAGCAAAAAAAGAGTGTAAAATGAAGAGTCTTTTGAAAATATGCAATATTTTGACAATGCAATATTTTGACACCCGATATACACCATTTCAAATATATTTGAGTTACAGACTGTTGAACGTACTCGTTACGGAGGAGAGATTCAGTGTTTGAGCTATGCTTAAACACTAAGTGTATACTGAAACCAAGTTCTAATCGGCCACCTTACATTTTTACGCTAGTTCAGAAAGTAAAACATAGGGTATACAAAATTCAGTCTTTTATAAATGAAGCAATACTTTGCCGAGACTCTGCAAGTTATTTCATTTAAAAATGATGTGTAATTCTTGCACGGACGAAGTTAGAGAAAAGGTACTCTCAATTCAAAAAGTCACATTTTTTCTATGATATAAAATATTCAACAGAGACGTTATCAAATTTATGTTTTTGTTTGTTTGAAGATGTTACTGACTACCGTGATTTAAGAAGAATGAACCTCAAAAGTTTTATTTTGATAGGACTCTTCGTTTTTTCTACACAATAACATAAGACAAACACTTTAAGCAGCTTAATCATAGAAATTCAGCTTTAAGCTTGCAATTTACATACAAAATTTGCACTGCTCTGTACGTTTTATTATCAGCGACACAGGATTGAAATTTTAAGCAATTATTTATTATCACCAGACGTCACCGTTCTCTTTTGAGAATTGAAAAAAAATATACTACTATCAAATTGAATTTTAAACTTTCACATTGAAACCAGAAGTGTGCAGTAGCCATAAAAATTTAATAGTCAAAAATGTACTAATCATGTTCTACTGTGTTTGGCATACAGTGTTCAGATAAAATAAAGTGCATTTAATAATTTTAGCATGAGTTATTGATGAATTTCAAAAATCTCAAAATTTTCGAAAAATGCAATATTTTTAAAAATGCCTAAAAAATTACCATAAGCGAAATTTCAATTCTTTAGTGTTTTTCAAGTCGAGTAGACTAGTTTGTAACCACATACACTTCATTTTTTAAAACTACACTCAAATCCATTTTTTCTTAAAAAGTGGATTTTTGTATCCAAAACAACGCTAAACTTTTGCCCATTAAAATACACATATTTCGGCAAAAATTCATTTCAATGGCAGAAATAATGAGTTTGAAAAGTGACCGATTAGATCTTGGTTTCAGTGTATTTATTGATCTTGCAAATGAACAATAATTAACTGTGCTTCTAATCATCTTTCTGAGTAATTCATAGTGCTCTCTTCCATGACGTTTCATCTAACTTCCATAAATTTTTCTCCGTAACGACAGAACATAGCAAAATTATGCACTTAAACAGAAAACAAAAATGTTAAACTTTGGTTTGCTTGTAGAAAGGGGTATGATTCGCAGTCAATATACCCATAATTGTTGCGATACATACAGTGGTTTCAGTTTCACGTTATGGAGGTGCGAAGTTACGGAGGAGAGCAGAAATTTTGTTAAAGAGTTGGTAAACTTGCAATTTTGTTCCAGTCACCTGTTAACCATTTCATATCATCTCACCCTGGCCCAAACTATTAAACATTTATGAGCCGCAACATGAGATTTCCAACAATGTGGTATGTGCGCCCAGCAAAGGCTCAGACCAGCCTGTGCATACGCACAGTCTGGCCAGAGCCTTTGCTAGTCGCTTGAATATTCTATGACTGTTAAGCTACTGACTGAGAATCATTTTAAGGTTCTAATCTTTCCAGGAGGCTACATAGGCTCGTCTGAGTCTACACTTGTCAAAATGCCACAATGTTGGAAATCACGTGTTGTTGCTCATATGTCGAATTATTCACTACTCTCCCTTTTCTGCTTAAAAGCACTGTTATGGAGGAGAGTCTCTGAAAGGTGACAAATAAACTACACCCTATTAATTGTGATGATATGTTAATTTCAATCCAGTAAAAGGAAGGTATAGTTTTATTAATCAGCAAACTGACAGGATGTAGGTCCGTTACGGTAGGTGAGTGCAGTTCTGGTGACACTGTAATTTTTGCAATTTTGTCTAGAAAAAATAGAATACTTGGCTATAATTTCTGCTGTTTTGAAAATAATTTCACAGAAATGTTCCCCATGATGCCCTCTACCAAAATTGCACAAATGTTTCTACTCCACTGAACAGAAGGGCAGACAGAGCTCTAGATAAGAAATATCTTTAAACAGTATCTCCTACTGAATCATTGGTCCAAATTCAAAATAATATCACAGAAGTGTTCCTCATGATGCCCTCTACAAAATTGCACAAATAATTTCTTTAAACAGTATCTCCTACTGAATCATTGGTCCAAATTCAAAATAATATCACAGAAGTGTTCCTCATGATGCCCTCTACAAAATTGCACAAATAATTTCGCTCCGCTGATCAAAGGGGCCGCCAGAGCTGTAGATAAGAAATATCTGTAAACGCCATTTTCTCCTGAACCACTGGTCCAAATTCAAAATAATTTCACAGAAGTGTTCCTCATCCAAAACTGCACAAATGGTTCTGCTCCGCTGAACAAAGGGTCACCAGAGTTCTAGATAAGAAATGCCATTAAACGGTATCTCTTCCTGAATCACTTGTCCAAACTCAATATTATTTCACAGAAATGTTCCTCTTAATGCCCTCTATTACAATTGCACAAATGATTTGGCTGCGCTGAACAAAAAGGCCGCCAGAACTCTAGATAAGAAATACTTTAAATGACAACCCCTCCTGAACCACTGGTCCAAATTAAAAATAGTTCCCCATGATGCCCTCTACCATAACTGATCAGAATATTTAGCTCGGCTGAACAACATGGCCACCAGAGCTAAAGTAGAAATATCTTTAAATGATATCTCTTTAGCCACATGCCAATACATCATCTCCTCATGTGCCAGGATTCAGATGAGTGATCTTGGGCCCTAGGACCCTCTTGTTTTGTTGTGCCATTGCATATAAAAGCAAGAATGGTTACAATTGTCTCAGGACCAGTAACATGCTATTTTGTCCTTATGGGAGCTATGCCTGGCGACAGGGCAAAAATGCAAACCCCAGTGCCATATTACTGATACTTTATTATTCTTAGTATATAGCATTGATATTACTATAAAAAATTTGTTTCTATATGTGTCTCTTGGGTTTGGAGCATTTTCATAATTGTACGATTTTTTCAAGAATCATTGTGGTGCCAGATGCTTTGGTTGTCTTTGGTTGAGCCCTTAGTGGTTTAAAGCTGCATACTCTGTAACTATGAACATTTTTCGAAAAAAAATATTTTCTTTTTAAATCATTTGTAAAAGTAGAATTAAGCTATGTTTTCACAATTAAAATGTTCAGTATAGCTGAAAACTGCATGGAAAAGTGAATTATCTCATCAAATAGGTGTGTTTTTCTCTTGTTGGTAATTATTTGCATCCCTCCAATAATTCGAGACCGTTGAATTTTAACATAAATGCAGTTGTTTTGATAGTGATACCTTGTTAAGATTTACGAAAATGGTAAAATGTTTACCTGAATTTGAGTATTTTTACTATGTTCTTGAAAAATAAAAACATTATTTTTAAAATTAGAAGATCAAAAGTTACAGACTATGCAGCTTTAACTTGACATTTTCTTTAGCTCTTATTAAATATATATGCGAGTCGAGCCCTTTTTTGTTACATCAAAGTGTGTTAATTTTATTCGTTTGTTTCTCTATGATGATAAAATGCAATAATTAGGAAGCCTTCGTGCGAGCTAAACACTTTTTGAGTTTTAACAACAAAAGAATCTAGGGCGAAGATTTGGTACCAGTAAAATGCTTTTACGCCCACCCAGTGGCTTAGGTTGCTGTCCATTCTAAGGTGCGTGGTGGTTCTGTTGTTATTGGTTCATTGTTTATTATTGCTCCCATTGTTTGTAGGTTTTTGTTTGTTTGGTCCTAGTTTTGTTATTCAGTACTTTGTGTCCTTCTAGTTTTGCAATTATCTAAATGGGGAAGAGAGAGCTGATTATTTTACTTTAATTGTCTTCCGTATGTCTTGGGACTGTTAGTGTTCTGTGGCTCTTCCTCACATACTGCAGATCCACTCACGGTACCGTGAGGGGAGCCACTGCAGAACATCAAGAGCCACAAGACATCAGGAAGACAACTAAAGCGAAACAGCCATCGTTGTTGTTGTTGTTGTTCGATATAACTTCCGCCGAATCCGACGCACCTCTTGTAGAATAGTATCATCACGATGACTACAAAACCAGCAAGGACACCAAGCAACAGAACCCCCACAAACAATGGGAGCAACAATACACAATGAATCAACAACAACAGAACCACCGCCTTAGAACGGACAGCAGCCCAATCTCCAGGCCCTAGACCCCGTCGTTGAATTCTGCAACTGCATTTTACCAGTACGAACAGTTTTGTTTAAGTGTATTGGGATTTATCATTTACAGCACAGATGAAATCGCCTCCAACCAGGCATCGAGGTTATAAAACTTAGACTCAAAATAAAGCGCAATGATTGGCTGCTTGCAAGCAGCCAATCATTGCGCTTTATTTTGAGTCTGAGACTGTACTCAAGTGGTCAGCTGAACATGCATCTGCTTCTGCTATTAGCAATAGCCTCCTTCAACTTAGTGAAGATTATGCTTGTAGGGAGTTGCGCAATCACAAGGAACAATTTCTCTATCAAAGCAGACACGTTTTTGCAGAAGGTAAATTAGGCCTATATGTTAAAGGCGTCTTCACCCACTGGCCCTACATGGTCGACACTCTGGCCTTGAAAACGCATGGTGAGTCCAGTTCCTGTATGTCTGGTGCCACGTGGTAGCTCCATCTTTCTTCTGACTGTCTTAATACAGCCATGTTCCAAGACACTATATCCTTGAGTACTGGCTAAACGTTGCAGGAAAACGACCCGATATGACTCAAACTGTTGATTATGACGTAGGCCCTATCACACGTGCCTCTCATGAGCTTTTGTACAGACTTACCAGGCATAAATGTAATATTGTTGGGCTAGCTCACGAGATTTCAGCACATATCATATAGCCCAGCAATGAAGGCTCAGGCGAGCCTGCGCAAATGCGCATTCTCGCCATAGCCTTCACAGTTCGCATACACAAAGTATGAATGTAGAGAAACACCCAGATCAACCTATATTCCCACTCGATACGCAGCATGGACGTTTACAGGCGGCTTTTGAGCATATGCGATAAGCATCAAAATCTCATTTTCTAGCCCAAGATACCACAGAGTGGGTGATCTTGCATCATCAGGCGTTCGTACAGTTACGGAATTCAACTTGAGTCAGACCAGCGTCCGTCGTTGTCATGGTAGTTGACAAAATAGTCCACACAAAGATGATTTTGCTTTCATCAGCATAACAAACATACACCAATGCTTAGTCACGGGCAAGTTTAAAGTCCAAAAGAGCACCCATTCACTAAATATAGGACACAGATACTGCGATTTACATTTTTAAAAAGGTACTATTTTCGTGGGCTACCAAACTGGATGTTTTGTTTTGGGAAAATGATAGAAACACAAGCACAGCTTTACAAAAACATGCATAACAAACATCACATACCATTCTATGGCGTCAAGAGAAGAAAATGACAGAAACACACAGACAGATAAAGACATCCACATAAAGCAAGAACCAATCAAGAAAGGCAACAACCTGTTGTTACTTTCTTCAAGAGGGGACGGGGAGTGGCGAGTGGCTGCCAAACTATTGATGCACAGCTAGTTATGGCCTAGGCTACCCCATATGTTCGGTAGGAGGATAAGAAGTTGCCGCTGAAAATGCAGTGTGATAATAACTATGGTCATAGTGAAGAGCCTTGGTGAACGCTACAGTATCTTTGATAGTCTGTGCAGACTGATCTGCGTGTTTGTTCTTTGCTATTGATAGGTATAGTATTTAAACTTGTACATGAAATATTTTATTAGTCTACTTACTAGGCTCTGAGACTAGACATGCTGGATTAAGCTTTATGTTGTTGTAAACCACAATGGCTCGTTTTCTCGTGGTGAGACTCATATCTACTTAGTATTTCTTAGACATAAATGAATAACGACCATTATGTTTGGTGCTTACTTTCATCTACCACCATACTTTTCACGTGTGATCAATGAAGGTTCGAAAAAGACTCTGCAGAAGTGCACTCTCATTCAGAAAGCTGCGTATCGCCCATGACCTATGTGCTTTCTCATGCGATTTTACATGGTAAATGGTGCTGTCTACGTTAAAACGATCAAGGTATACATCTGAGAATTCATGTCAGAGCCTTTACAGAACGTATCGATTAACTAAATAACATTTTAAACGAGGATACAAAAACTTTCAAGTGAGGCTATAAGTCTAGTGTTTGTTGTATTATAACCTACGCACTTTCTCGCCCATGAGCTTTAATTTTTTTACATTTAAGCTGAAATCGCATGTGTCGCCCATGAGCTTTGAACTCTCTTGTGTTAATTGTTCTAATTGCATTTATCGACCATGGGCTCTGATTTCTTGTGAAAATTTAGTTCTTATCATATGTGTCGCCCATGAGCTACAAACTTTCTCGTGCTGATTTAGTTCTAATCGCATGTGTTGCCCATGAGCTATGAACTTTCTGGGTGATTTAAGTCACTGCATGTGTCGCCCATGAGCTTTGACCTTTCTTGTACAATAGTAGTTCTACTCGCATGTGTCGCCCATGGGCTATGGACTTCTCACGAGAATTAAGGTCTACACGCTTGTGTCGCTCATGAAATATGAACCTTTGTGCGATATTAGTTCATAATCACATGCATCGCCCATGAGCTATGAACTTTCTTGGGATATTTTAGTTCTTAGTTCTAATCACATGGGTTGCCCACGAGCTAATAACTTCCTCATGTGATTTTAGTTCTAATCTCATGTGTCGCCCATGAGCTTTGACATTTCTTTTGAGATTTTAGTTCTAATCGCATGTGTCGCCCTGGGGCTAATCTTCTCTTGAGAATTTAGTTCTAATCACACGTGTTGCCTTGCCAGGGGGCATGAAATTTCCCGCAAATATAGTTCTAATCCTGTGTATCGCTCATAAGCTATGAACTTTTGTGTTATTTTAGTTATATCCCACGTATCACCCACGAGTTATGGACTTTCTCGTGAGATTTTAGTTCTGATCGCATGTGTTGCCCATGCGCTATCTATGAAATTTGTTGTGAGATTTTAGTTCAAATTGCATGTGTCGCCCACAGGCATTGAGCTTTCTCACGAGATTTCTTTTTCAAATTACACGCTGAGTCCATGAGCATTGAACTTTCTTTTTGAGCTTCTAGTTCTTAGTTCTAGTCGCAGTTGTAGCCCATGAGCTAAGAACTTTCATTTGAGGTTTTTGTTCTTTTTACATGCTGATGTGTATTCAATAAACTATGGGTTTTCTAGTGAGAGTTTAGTTTTAATTGCATGGGTCGTCTTTGAGATTTGTGTGTTTCTTGTGAGATTTTAGTTCTAGTCGCAGGCTCATGGGTATGAAGTCGTAAGGTTGTAGTTCTACATGAAATTGCAAGACTTAGTGTAAATCATGCGCTATGAGCTTTTTGCGTGAGATTTTAGTTCAAATGCATGTGTTGCCCATGAGCTCTAAGAATTTTCTGATAAAATTTTAGTTTTAAACGCATGTACAGCATATGTGCAAGGGCTTTCTTGCGAGAATTTAGTTCTAGTTGCGTGCGTAGTCTTTGAGCTATGAGATTTCGCATGAGATTTTAGTTGTATCGCATGTTTCGCCAACGAGTTATAAGCTCTTTTGTGAGATTTAAGTTCTAATTGCATGTGTCAACCATGAGGTATGAGCTTAAACGTGAGAATTTAGGTGATAGGCCTATCACACGTGCCTCGCATGAGCTTTTGCACAGACTTACCAGGCACAAATGTAATATTGTTGGGCAAGCTCACGAGATTTCAGCACATATCATATAGCCCAGCAATGAAGGCTCAGGCGAGCCTGCGCAAATGCGCATTCTCGCCATAGCCTTCACAGTTCGCATACACAAAGTATGAATGTAGAGAAACACCCAGATCAACCTATATTCCCACTCGATACGCAGCATGGACGTTTACAGGCGGCTTTTGAGCATATGCGATAAGCATCAAAATCTCATTTTCTAGCCCAAGATACCACAGAGTGGGTGATCTTGCATCATCAGGCGTTCGTACAGTTACGGAATTCAACTTGAGTCAGACCAGCGTCCGTCGTTTACATGGTAGTTGACAAAATAGTCCACACAAAGATGATTTTGCTTTCATCAGCATAACAAACATACACCAATGCTTAGTCACGGGCAAGTTTAAAGTCCAAAAGAGCACCCATTCACTAAATATAGGACACAGATACTGCGATTTACATTTTTAAAAAGGTACTATTTTCGTGGGCTACCAAACTGGATGTTTTGTTTTGGGAAAATGATAGAAACACAAGCACAGCTTTACAAAAACATGCATAACAAACATCACATAACATTCTATGGCGTCAAGAGAAGAAAATGACAGAAACACACAGACAGATAAAGACATCCACATAAAGCAAGAACCAATCAAGAAAGGCAACAACCTGTTGTTACTTTCTTCAAGAGGGGACGGGGAGTGGCGAGTGGCTGCCAAACTATTGATGCACAGCTAGTTATGGCCTAGGCTACCCCATATGTTCGGTAGGAGGATAAGAAGTTGCCGCTGAAAATGCATTGTGATAATAACTATGGTCATAGTGAAGAGCCTTGGTAAACGCTACAGTATCTTTGATAAACTCTTTATATTCTAATGGAACACTAAGTGTGGAGCTGTCTTGTTTGTACTTTAAGTGGTTGCTGGTCAAAGTTTCTATAAAATATGTATTTCTCTCCTCGAAGATTGTTTTCATCATTCCAAACAGTGCAGACCCTGGTGAAATATCGCATTATGTGCCATTTCATCAAGGCCTTTACTGTTTGTTAAAGTACCTTTTATAGAACGAACTTATGGTATACAACCACATGAACTATTCAAAAAGCAAAACATTTGCAATTTGCAAAGGATTCCTCTTTTGTGCATTCGATGCAAGTTTAACAAATGTATAGAACTATCAATGGCATTGCACAAAGTGTATTGTTTTAGATAAAAAGTCAGCTCATCCTTGAAAGTATTGGCTAAGTGCATATAGGTTTCTCCCATACTGCTTAGTGAAGTCTTCCATAGAAATTCAAAAATGTATCTTTGGCCTTGCTGCAATACACCAGTACTGACTGACTCAGTTTCACAAAGCTTTTCTGAATTCGTAATTTTGGGATTGTGCAATTTTAGTTGATTTTGTAGTTGAATAAAGTGTTTTGCACAATTCCATAGAAAAGGTTACCTAAGCTACTCATCTACCCCTGAATACCAGTACTGATTACCAG
This sequence comes from Loripinus fragilis, assembly GCA_964019695.1. Classification (NCBI taxonomy): domain Eukaryota; kingdom Metazoa; phylum Mollusca; class Bivalvia; order Lucinida; family Lucinidae; genus Loripinus; species Loripinus fragilis. The sequence goes on from OZ026518.1 coordinate 76,169,525, forward strand.
TACTGATTACCAGTACTGACTGGCAGGTTTTACCCCTTAACTAGGTCCCAACCTTAAACCCCCACCCATAGCAATGGCCCAAAAAAACCTGGGAGCCCATATGGAGAAATTAAAAAAAAAAAGAAAAAAAAAAAAAAAAAGGGAGCTAACTTTGCGAATCCTCCCTAGGAGGAATCCGCTTGTTGACGAGCCAGCTTGAAAACATGGTTCGTGGTGCATAACACCTAGAGGAAACAAACTTAAAATGATCAGCTTTAGCAAGGTTATGTATAAAACATATATTAAACATGCATGGTTTTTGTTTATTGAGAAAATATCCATATAGTTTCCAGAGACGATTGCATTGTTTATTTGTAGATATATATTTTACACAGAATGAAACTTACACATTGTGATAATGCCACTTGGCTAATTGACCAAATAAAACTGTTTTTGCTAAATGATGTTATTTTCTATATCATGAAAAGTAATGTCCCTTGAACACCAATCTGCGACTAAAAGTAATGCTAATCCTATAGATTAATGAGCCGAATAGTCGAGTGGTCTAAATGGTTTTCACCAGAGCATCTATAGGACATTTACCTGTGGGTTCGAAACCTGCAAGCTCCTGATTTATAAAACAAATATTTTTATTCTTATTTACTTAAGATTTTTTTTGCATAATCTGATGATTTTTGAACGTTTGGACAGATGATTAATCAATTAATATCTTCAATTACAATATCCTTATTGCATATTGACATCTTCACAAGAAAGCCTGATTTTGTTGTATGTCGGTAACAAAGCCGCAGACCAGCATGCCCATCTGTGCAGACTGATCTGCGTGTTTGTTCTTTGCTATTGATAGGTATAGTATTTAAACTTGTACATGAAATATTTTATTAGTCTACTTACTAGGCTCTGAGACTAGACATGCTGGATTAAGCTTTATGTTTTTGTAAACCACAATGGCTCGTTTTCTCGTGGTGAGACTCATATCTACTTAGTATTTCTTAGACATAAATGAATAACGACCATTATGTTTGGTGCTTACTTTCATCTACCGCCATACTTTTCACGTGTGATCAATGAAGGTTCGAAAAAGACTCTGCATAAGTGCACTCTCATTCAGAAAGCTGCGTATCGCCCATGACCTATGTGCTTTCTCATGCGATTTTACATGGTAAATGGTGCTGTCTACGTTAAAACGATCAAGGTATACATCTGAGAATTCATGTCAGAGCCTTTACAGAACGTATCGATTAACTAAATAATATTTTAAACGAGGATACAAAAACTTTCAAGTGAGGCTATAACTCTAGTGTTTGTTGTATTATAACCTACGCACTTTCTCGCCCATGAGCTTTAATTTTTTGTGATTTAAGCTGAAATCGCATGTGTCGCCCATGAGCTTTGAACTCTCTTGTGTTAATTGTTCTAATTGCATTTATCGACCATGGGCTCTGATTTCTTGTGAAAATTTAGTTCTTATCATATGTGTCGCCCATGAGCTACAAACTTTCTCGCGCTGATTTAGTTCTAATCGCATGTGTTGCCCATGAGCTATGAACTTTCTGGGTGATTTAAGTCACTGCATGTGTCGCCCATGAGCTTTGACCTTTCTTGTACAATAGTAGTTCTACTCGCATGTGTCGCCCATGGGCTATGGACTTCTCACGAGAATTAAGGTCTACACGCTTGTGTCGCTCATGAACTATGAACCTTTGTGCGATATTAGTTCATAATCACATGCATCGCCAATGAGCTATGAACTTTCTTGGGATATTTTAGTTCTTAGTTCTAATCACATGGGTTGCCCACGAGCTAATAACTTCCTCATGTGATTTTAGTTCTAATCTCATGTGTCGCCCATGAGCTTTGACATTTCTTTTGAGATTTTAGTTCTAATCGCATGTGTCGCCCTGGGGCTAATCTTCTCTTGAGAATTTAGTTCTAATCACACGTGTTGCCTTGCCAGGGGGCATGAAATTTCCGCAAATTTAGTTCTACTTGTGTGTATCGCTCATAAGCTATGAACTTTTGTGTTATTTTAGTTATATCCCACGTATCACCCACGAGTTATGGACTTTCTCGTGAGATTTTAGTTCTGATCGCATGTGTTGCCCATGCGCTATCTATGAAATTTGTTGTGAGATTTTAGTTCAAATTGCATGTGTCGCCCACAGGCATTGAGCTTTCTCACGAGATTTCTTTTTCAAATTACACGCTGAGTCCATGAGCATTGAACTTTCTTTTTGAGCTTCTAGTTCTTAGTTCTAGTCGCAGTTGTAGCCCATGAGCTAAAAACTTTCATTTGAGGTTTTTGTTCTTTTTACATGCTGATGTGTATTCAATAAACTATGGGTTTTCTAGTGAGAGTTTAGTTTTAATTGCATGGGTCGTCTTTGAGATTTGTGTGTTTCTTGTGAGATTTTAGTTCTAGTCGCAGGCTCATGGGTATGAAGTCGTAAGGTTGTAGTTCTACATGAAATTGCAAGACTTAGTGTAAATCATGCGCTATGAGCTTTTTGCGTGAGATTTTAGTTCAAATGCATGTGTTGCCCATGAGCTCTAAGATTTTTCTGATAAAATTTTAGTTTTAAACGCATGTACAGCATATGTGCAAGGGCTTTCTTGCGAGAATTTAGTTCTAGTTGCATGCGTAGTCTTTGAGCTATGAGATTTCGCAAGAGATTTTAGTTGTATCGCATGTGTCGCCAACGAGTTATAAGCTCTTTTGTGAGATTTAAGTTCTAATTGCATGTGTCAACCATGAGATATGAGCTTAAACGTGAGAATTTAGGTGATAGGCCTATCACACGTGCCTCGCATGAGCTTTTGCACAGACTTACCAGGCACAAATGTAATATTGTTGGGCAAGCTCACGAGATTTCAGCACATATCATATAGCCCAGCAATGAAGGCTCAGGCGAGCCTGCGCAAATGCGCATTCTCGCCATAGCCTTCACAGTTCGCATACACAAAGTATGAATGTAGAGAAACACCCAGATCAACCTATATTCCCACTCGATACGCAGCATGGACGTTTACAGGCGGCTTTTGAGCATATGCGATAAGCATCAAAATCTCATTTTCTAGCCCAAGATACCACAGAGTGGGTGATCTTGCATCATCAGGCGTTCGTACAGTTACGGAATTCAACTTGAGTCAGACCAGCGTCCGTCGTTGTCATGGTAGTTGACAAAATAGTCCACACAAAGATGATTTTGCTTTCATCAGCATAACAAACATACACCAATGCTTAGTCACGGGCAAGTTTAAAGTCCAAAAGAGCACCCATTCACTAAATATAGGACACATATACTGCGATTTACATTTTTAAAAAGGTACTATTTTCGTGGGCTACCAAACTGGATGTTTTGTTTTGGGAAAATGATAGAAACACAAGCACAGCTTTACAAAAACATGCATAACAAACATCACATACCATTCTATGGCGTCAAGAGAAGAAAATGACAGAAACACACAGACAGATAAAGACATCCACATAAAGCAAGAACCAATCAAGAAAGGCAACAACCTGTTGTTACTTTTTTCAAGAGGGGATGGGGAATGGCTGCCAAACTATTGATGCACAGCTAGTTAGGGCCTAGGCTACCCCATATGTTCGGTAGGAGGATAAGAAGTTGCCGCTGAAAATGCAGTGTGATAATAACTATGGTCATAGTGAAGAGCCTTGGTGAACGCTACAGTATCTTTGATAAACTCTTTATATTCTAATGGAACACTAAGTGTGGAACTGTCTTGTTTGTACTTTAAGTGGTTGCTGGTCAAAGTTTCTATAAAATATGTATTTCTCTCCTCGAAGATTGTTTTCATCATTCCAAACAGTGCAGACCCTGGTGAAATATCGCATTATGTGCCATTTCATCAAGGCCTTTACTGTTTGTTAAAGTACCTTTTATAGAACGAACTTATGGTATACAACCACATGAACTGTTCAAAAAGCAAAACATTTGCAATTTGCAAAGGATTCCTCTTTTGTGCATTCGATGCGAGTTTAACAATGGTATAGAACTATCAATGGCATTGCACAAAGTGTATTGTTTTAGATAAAAAGTCAGCTCATCCTTGAAAGTATTGGCTAAGTGCATATAGGTTTCTCCCATACTGCTTAGTGAAGTCTTCCATAGAAATTCAAAAATGTATCTTTGGCCTTGCTGCAATACACCAGTACTGACTGACTCAGTTTCACAAAGCTTTTCTGAATTCGTAACTTTGGGATTGTGCAATTTTAGTTGATTTTGTAGTTGAATAAAGTGTTTTGCACGATTCCATAGAAAAGGTAACCTAAGCTACTCATCTACCCCTGAATACCAGTACTGATTACCAGTACTGATTACCAGTACTGACTGGCAGGTTTTACCCCTTAACTAGGTCCCAACCTTAAACCCCCACCCATAGCAATGGCCAAAAAAAACCTGGGAGCCCATATGGGGAAGTTAAAAAAAAGAAAAATAAAAAAAGAAAAAGGGAGCTAACTTTGCGAATCCTCCCTAGGAGGAATCCGCTTGTTGACGAGCCAGCTTGAAAACATGGCTCGTGGTGCATAACACCTAGAGGAAACAAACTTAAAATGATCAACTTTTTGTTTATTGAGAAAATATCCATATAGTTTCCAGAGACGATTGCATTGTTTATTTGTAGATATATATTTTACACAGAATGAAACTTACACATTGTGATAATGCCACTTGGCTAATTGACCAAATAATACTGTTTTTGCTAAATGATGTTATTTTCTATATCATGAAAAGTAATGTCCCTTGAACACCAATCTGCGAATTAAAGTAATGTTAATCCTATAGATTAATGAGCCCAATAGTCGAGTGGTCTAAATGGTTTTCACCAGAGCATCTATAGGACATTTACCTGTGGGTTCGAAACCTGCAAGCTCCTGATTTATAAAACAAATATTTTCTACGGCGTTACTTATTAATGCATAAGTAACTAATATTAGTTCATTTATGAAACAGTGGTTACTTAGCCTATAATTGTAATTGGTTTTGAAATGGACTATTCCGAAGAGGGGTGTGATCAAAGTTATTGTTCAATGAATAACGTTTAAAATGAAATGTTTCGTTTTTCAAATGGCAAAGTAAAAAAAAATGTAGACTTCTCTTATTAAAAGAGTATTTAAAACGTCTAAAATGGGATGTCTTTTCAGTGTAAATGTCGGATGTTCAACTCCTGTATTACCCACGGGCTGTGCCTACTTTTCCCTCTTCAGCTGATCGAATGGTCTAACTTAGAATAACTTAGAATTGCAATTATTATTTTTACCAAGAAAATATTTCCAATTATGTGTTATCAGCGGTTTTCTGGGGCGAACTTATTGATAAATTCATAACTATAGATACGAAATTCTTTAATAAGTATATAAAGGCCCTATTTATAAATCATTGTGACGTCATTCATTCTATTTTTATCAGTGTGCTCAGTTAAATCATAAAACAGAAACGAACTTTTCATTTTAATAGAAAATAGGAGCAAGAAAATGTTTTACAAACAAACAGAACGGACAATAGGCCTACAAGCAGAATATGAATAAGCAGAGAAAATAATCTAAGAAAGAAAAGATTAAAGGCAACACGCGGAAAATAGGTCACTCGATGTTGACTTTCTTTCCCCGCTGAAGATAACAAGTATTGATTTTCATAAAAGATCATTTTTAAAGGAATTTTCCCCCATAGGAAGTCTAAACTTACAAATGCGACATACTGCTGATTTTTCTTTTATAATAAGTGGGTGTCTTCTTATCATGCTAGTATGCAATTTTTAAAGCATGTAATGTAGTGGAGCATGGATTGCGTGCTGTGTTTGGAGTGATCTGTCTTTTAGTTTCTCTAAGATCAATACCCAGTCACATAGAGGTCTTCTGACTTTTTAGAGGAGGGACTATGTATTTCACTTATAAAAAGATAATAAATAAATAAATACGCCACACACAACTCCTTATACCGTTACTCTCCTAATACCATTCCATGTTTAAACATAAGACTCCTGTCGATATGTATGAATCAAGGGATTGTTTTCAAAGCTGTGTTTTGTGTAATATTTTGAACACTTAAATGTCTATCTAATATTTGATCGGCCCACTTACAGTCATGTTGAGGAAGAAGTCTAATATTTATGTATTCATAGTCGAAGGGTCTCGGTGACGCTGTGGTTTGAAAACAAGCATAAGCTTTCACAAAAGCTTGCTTCCTCATCACCGTCTGATTGAATAGTTTATTAGCGAAACGTCAAGCATTTAATGACTCATTTCAAAGCCGTTTTAATGTACATGTATATCTCATTGCGAAAAAATATTCATATCCTTTATCTATTATTACTCATAAGAAAAACGCCGTTTATAACATGTAACACATGTTATAGTTTTTCTTGTTATTCTTGTTTACTTAAGATTTTTTTTTGCATAATCTGATGATTTTTGAACGCTTGGACAGATGATTAATCCATTAATATCTTCAATTACAATATCCTTATTGCATATTGACATCTTCACAAGAAAGCCTGATTTTGTTGTATGTCGGTAACAAAGGCGCAGACCAGCATGCGCATCCTTGACATCTGCGTGTTTGTTCTTTGCTATTGATAGGTATAGTATTTAAACTTGTACATGAAATATTTTATTAGTCTACTTACTAGGCTCTGAGACTAGACATGCTGGATTAAGCTTTATGTTGTTGTAAACCACAATGGCTCGTTTTCTCGTGGTGAGACTCATATCTACTTAGTATTTCTTAGACATAAATGAATAACGACCATTATGTTTGGTGCTTACTTTCATCTACCGCCATACTTTTCACGTGTGATCAAAGAAGGTTCGAAAAAGACTCTGCATAAGTGCACTCTCATTCAGAAAGCTGCGCATCGCCCATGACCTATGTGCTTTCTCATGCGATTTTACATGGTAAATGGTGCTGTCTACGTTAAAACGATCAAGGTATACATCTGAGAATTCATGTCAGAGCCTTTACAGAACGTATCGATTAACTAAATAACATTTTAAACGAGGATACAAAAACTTTCAAGTGAGGCTATAACTCTAGTGTTTGTTGTATTATAACCTACGCACTTTCTCGCCCATGAGCTTTTATTTTTTGTGATTTAAGCTGAAATCGCATGTGTCGCCCATGAGCTTTGAACTCTCTTGTGTTAATTGTTCTAATTGCATTTATCGACCATGGGCTCTGATTTCTTGTGAAAATTTAGTTCTAATCATATGTGTCGCCCATGAGCTACAAACTTTCTCGCGCTGATTTAGTTCTCATCGCATGTGTTGCCCATGAGCTATGAACTTTCTGGGTGATTTAAGTCACTGCATGTGTCGCCCATGAGCTTTGACCTTTCTTGTACAATAGTAGTTCTACTCGCATGTGTCGCCCATGGGCTATGGACTTCTCACGAGAATTAAGGTCTACACGCTTGTGTCGCTCATGAACTATGAACCTTTGTGCGATATTAGTTCATAATCACATGCATCGCCCATGAGCTATGAACTTTCTTGGGATATTTTAGTTCTTAGTTCTAATCACATGGGTTGCCCACGAGCTAATAACTTCCTCATGTGATTTTAGTTCTAATCTCATGTGTCGCCCATGAGCTTTGACATTTCTTTTGAGATTTTAGTTCTAATCGCATGTGTCGCCCTGGGGCTAATCTTTTCTTGAGAATTTAGTTCTAATCACACGTGTTGCCTTGCCAGGGGGCATGAAATTTCCCGCAAATTTAGTTCTACTTGTGTGTATCGCTCATAAGCTATGAACTTTTGTGTTATTTTAGTTATATCCCACGTATCACCCACGAGTTATGGACTTTCTCGTGAGATTTTAGTTCTGATCGCATGTGTTGCCCATGCGCTATCTATGAAATTTGTTGTGAGATTTTAGTTCAAATTGCATGTGTCGCCCACAGGCATTGAGCTTTCTCACGAGATTTCTTTTTCAAATTACACGCTGAGTCCATGAGCATTGAACTTTCTTTTTGAGCTTCTAGTTCTTAGTTCTAGTCGCAGTTGTAGCCCATGAGCTAAGAACTTTCATTTGAGGTTTTTGTTCTTTTTACATGCTGATGTGTATTCAATAAACTATGGGTTTTCTAGTGAGAGTTTAGTTTTAATTGCATGGGTCGTCTTTGAGATTTGTGTGTTTCTTGTGAGATTTTAGTTCTAGTCGCGTGCTCATGGGTATGAAGTCGTAAGGTTGTAGTTCTACATGAAATTGCAAGACTTAGTGTAAATCATGCGCTATGAGCTTTTTGCGTGAGATTTTAGTTAAAATGCATGTGTTGCCCATGAGCTCTAAGATTTTTCTGATAAAATTTTAGTTTTAAACGCATGTACAGCATATGTGCAAGGGCTTTCTTGCGAGAATTTAGTTCTAGTTGCATGCGTAGTCTTTGAGCTATGAGATTTCGCAAGAGATTTAAGTTGTATCGCATGTATCGCCAACGAGTTATAAGCTCTTTTGTGAGATTTAAGTTCTAATTGCATGTGTCAACCATGAGGTATGAGCTTAAACGTGAGAATTTAGGTGATAGGCCTATCACACATGCCTCGCATGAGCTTTTGCACAGACTTACCAGGCACAAATGTAATATTGTTGGGCAAGCTCACGAGATGTCAGCACATATCATATAGCCCAGCAATGAAGGCTCAGGCGAGCCTGCGCAAAGTATGAATGTAGAGAAACACCCAGATCAACCTATATTCCCACTCGATACGCAGCATGGACGTTTACAGGCGGCTTTTGAGCATATGCGATAAGCATCAAAATCTCATTTTCTAGCCCAAGATACCACAGAGTGGGTGATCTTGCATCATCAGGCGTTCGTACAGTTACGGAATTCAACTTGAGTCAGACCAGCGTCCGTCGTTGTCATGGTAGTTGACAAAATAGTCCACACAAAGATGATTTTGCTTTCATCAGCATAACAAACATACACCAATGCTTAGTCACGGGCAAGTTTAAAGTCCAAAAGAGCACCCATTCACTAAATATAGGACACAGATACTGCGATTTACATTTTTAAAAAGGTACTATTTTCGTGGGCTACCAAACTGGATGTTTTGTTTTGGGAAAATGATAGAAACACAAGCACAGCTTTACAAAAACATGCATAACAAACATCACATACCATTCTATGGCGTCAAGAGAAGAAAATGACAGAAACACACAGACAGATAAAGACATCCATATAAAGCAAGAACCAATCAAGAAAGGCAACAACCTGTTGTTACTTTCTTCAAGAGGGGACGGGGAGTGGCGAGTGGCTGCCAAACTATTGATGCACAGCTAGTTATGGCCTAGGCTACCCCATATGTTCGGTAGGAGGATAAGAAGAGTCCGCTGAAAATGCAGTGTGATAATAACTATGGTCATAGTGAAGAGCCTTGGTGAACGCTACAGTATCTTTGATAAACTCTTTATATTCTAATGGAACACTAAGTGTGGAACTGTCTTGTTTGTACTTTAAGTGGTTGCTGGTCAAAGTTTCTATAAAATATGTATTTCTCTCCTCGAAGATTGTTTTCATCATTCCAAACAGTGCAGACCCTGGTGAAATATCGCATTATGTGCCATTTCATCAAGGCCTTTACTGTTTGTTAAAGTACCTTTTATAGAACGAACTTATGGTATACAACCACATGAACTGTTCAAAAAGCAAAACATTTGCAATTTGCAAAGGATTCCTCTTTTGTGCATTCGATGCGAGTTTAACAATGGTATAGAACTATCAATGGCATTGCACAAAGTGTATTGTTTTAGATAAAAAGTCAGCTCATCCTTGAAAGTATTGGCTAAGTGCATATAGGTTTCTCCCATACTGCTTAGTGAAGTCTTCCATAGAAATTCAAAAATGTATCTTTGGCCTTGCTGCAATACACCAGTACTGACTGACTCAGTTTCACAAAGCTTTTCTGAACTCGTAACTTTAGGATTGTGCAATTTAAGTTGATTTTGTAGTTGAATAAAGTGTTTTGCACGATTCCATAGAAAAGGTTACCTAAGCTACTCATCTACCCCTGAATACCAGTACTGATTACCAGTACTGATTACCAGTACTGACTGGCAGGTTTTACCCCTTAACTAGGTCCCAACCTTAAACCCCCACCCATAGCAATGGCCCAAAAAAACCTGGGAGCCCATATGGAGAAGTTAAAAAAAAAGAAAAATAAAAAAAGAAAAAGGGAGCTAACTTTGCGAATCCTCCCTAGGATTAATCCGCTTGTTGACGAGCCAGCTTGAAAACATGGCTCGTGGTGCATAACACCTAGAGGAAACAAACTTAAAATGATCAACTTTAGCAAGGTTATGTATAAAACATATATTATAGTCTGGTTCACGAAAAGTGGCAGTCTTTTACCATTAGCAAAGACTAGTTCATTATTCAAAACCGGAGCTGAAAAGTAACTGTAAATTGCAGGTTGTTTGGTAAGTGTACCTTCGAAAATGATATCAGGTATACAATCCATGAAAGCGCAGTCGGGAACGCGGTGGATTAGCAAAGGTCTCTTTTGTTTAGCTTCAGTTTTACTTTAGCCATAGTATGGTTGTAACGAAGGTGTCTGCATAAATTTTATTCATTTGTAAATTTAAAAAATATCACTCCCTGGCATAATGATGTTCCAAACGGAGCTAGCCAGTAACTGTAGATATATACAGTATTCGAACCGCAAACTTCATATAGTATTTAGTTAGTAGTAATTTGACTTCTGCGGACTTCTAAAATGGAGAAGTGAGTTCGAACTCTGGTCGGGCCACATCCTTTTGTTGCGATTGTATCTACCAGTGAGAATATAAATACATTAAGTATAAGAAACCTTTCATAAGAAGCCTGTCTGGCAATCTGATAAAAGCGACCTTACGCCCCAACTACGTTACAACAAGCACATAATGCATATTAAAGTAACCCAAATAAAGAATTGTCAGTTTCTTCCTTCAATGTATATATTTTATGTTAAACGTTTTGAGTATTTAGCAATTGCAAAAACTTACTAGTCAGAAATGGGAACAAAAGAACAAATATTAAACGAAAAGGAAAAAAAAACTCCAGAAAGATGGTGTCTTGCTGGGATACGAACCTCAGCCCCTGAGTACTATAATTGCCCGCTTTATCCGCTCAGCTATATATCGAATACGTTTCGTGTTTCTTAATAATTACAATCATTGTTATGATATTAATGCGTCTTTTTAAATATACCTGTGTCTCCTATTTACATAAATGCACTTGTCTTGTATAACAGTAAAATACTGCCAAGTTTCGTGAATCTATCTATAAACATGCATGGTTTTTGTTTATTGAGAAAATATCCATATAGTTTCCAGAGACGATTGCATTGTTTATTTGTAGATATATATTTTACACAGAATGAAACTTACACATTGTGATAATGCCACTTGGCTAATTGACCAAATAATACTGTTTTTGCTAAATGATGTTATTTTCTATATCATGAAAAGTAATGTCCCTTGAACACCAATCTGCGACTTAAAGTAATGTTAATCCTATAGATTAATGAGCCCAATAGTCGAGTGGTCTAAATGGTTTTCACCAGAGCATCTATAGGACATTTACCTGTGGGTTTGAAACCTGCAAGCTCCTGATTTATAAAACAAATATTTTTATTCTTATTTACTTAAGATTTTTTTTGCATAATCTGATGATTTTTGAACGTTTGGACAGATGATTAATCCATTAATATCTTCAATTACAATATCCTTAATGCATATTGACATCTTCACAAGAAAGCCTGATTTTGTTGTATGTCGGTAACAAAGGCGCAGACCAGCATGCGCATCCGTGCAGACTGATCTGCGTGTTTGTTCTTTGCTATTGATAGGTATAGTATTTAAACTTGTACATGAAATATTTTATTAGTCTACTTACTAGGCTCTGAGACTAGACATGCTGGATTAAGCTTTATGTTGTTGTAAACCACAATGGCTCGTTTTCTCGTGGTGAGACTCATATCTACTTAGTATTTCTTAGACATAAATGAATAACGACCATTATGTTTGGTGCTTACTTTCATCTACCGCCATACTTTTCACGTGTGATCAATGAAGGTTCGAAAAAGACTCTGCAGAAGTGCACTCTCATTCAGAAAGCTGCGTATCGCCCATGACCTATGTGCTTTCTCATGCGATTTTACATGGTAAATGGTGCTGTCTACGTTAAAACGATCAAGGTATACATCTGAGAATTCATGTCAGAGCCTTTACAGAACGTATCGATTAACTAAATAACATTTTAAACGAGGATACAAAAACTTTCAAGTGAGGCTATAACTCTAGTGTTTGTTGTATTATAACCTACGCACTTTCTCGCCCATGAGCTTTTATTTTTTGTGATTTAAGCTGAAATCGCATGTGTCGCCCATGAGCTTTGAACTCTCTTGTGTTAATTGTTCTAATTGCATTTATCGACCATGGGCTCTGATTTCTTGTGAAAATTTAGTTCTTATCATATGTGTCGCCCATGAGCTACAAACTTTCTCGCGCTGATTTAGTTCTAATCGCATGTGTTGCCCATGAGCTATGAACTTTCTGGGTGATTTAAGTCACTGCATGTGTCGCCCATGAGCTTTGACCTTTCTTGTACAATAGTAGTTCTACTCGCATGTGTCGCCCATGGGCTATGGACTTCTCACGAGAATTAAGGTCTACACGCTTGTGTCGCTCATGAACTATGAACCTTTGTGCGATATTAGTTCATAATCACATGCATCGCCCATGAGCTATGAACTTTCTTGGGATATTTTAGTTCTTAGTTCTAATCACATGGGTTGCCCACGAGCTAATAACTTCCTCATGTGATTTTAGTTCTAATCTCATGTGTCGCCCATGAGCTTTGACATTTCTTTTGAGATTTTAGTTCTAATCGCATGTGTCGCCCTGGGGCTAATCTTCTCTTGAGAATTTAGTTCTAATCACACGTGTCGCCTTGCCAGGGGGCATGAAATTTCCCGCAAATATAGTTCTAATCCTGTGTATCGCTCATAAGCTATGAACTTTTGTGTTATTTTAGTTATATCCCACGTATTACCCACGAGTTATGGACTTTCTCGTGAGATTTTAGTTCTGATCGCATGTGTTGCCCATGCGCTATCTATGAAATTTGTTGTGAGATTTTAGTTCAAATTGCATGTGTCGCCCACAGGCATTGAGCTTTCTCACGAGATTTCTTTTTCAAATTACACGCTGAGTCCATGAGCATTGAACTTTCTTTTTGAGCTTCTAGTTCTTAGTTCTAGTCGCAGTTGTAGCCCATGAGCTAAGAACTTTCATTTGAGGTTTTTGTTCTTTTTACATGCTGATGTGTATTCAATAAACTATGGGTTTTCTAGTGAGAGTTTAGTTTTAATTGCATGGGTCGTCTTTGAGATTTGTGTGTTTCTTGTGAGATTTTAGTTCTAGTCGCATGCTCATGGGTATGAAGTCGTAAGGTTGTAGTTCTACATGAAATTGCAAGACTTAGTGTAAATCATGCGCTATGAGCTTTTTGCGTGAGATTTTAGTTCAAATGCATGTGTTGCCCATGAGCTCTAAGATTTTTCTGATAAAATTTTAGTTTTAAACGCATGTACAGCATATGTGCAAGGGCTTTCTTGCGAGAATTTAGTTCTAGTTGCATGCGTAGTCTTTGAGCTATTAGATTTCGCAAGAGATTTTAGTTGTATCGCATGTGTCGCCAACGAGTTATAAGCTCTTTTGTGAGATTTAAGTTCTAATTGCATGTGTCAACCATGAGGTATGAGCTTAAACGTGAGAATTTAGGTGATAGGCCTATCACACGTGCCTCGCATGAGCTTTTGCACAGACTTACCAGGCACAAATGTAATATTGTTGGGCAAGCTCACGAGATGTCAGCACATATCAAATAGCCCAGCAATGAAGGCTCAGGCGAGCCTGCGCAAATGCGCATTCTCGCCATAGCCTTCACAGTTCGCATACACAAAGTATGAATGTAGAGAAACACCCAGATCAACCTATATCCCCACTGGATACGCAGCATGGACGTTTACAGGCGGCTTTTGAGCATATGCGATAAGCATCAAAATCTCATTTTCTAGCCCAAGATACCACAGAGTGGGTGATCTTCCATCATCAGGCGTTCGTACAGTTACGGAATTCAACTTGAGTCAGACCAGCGTCCGTCGTTGTCATGGTAGTTGACAAAATAGTCCACACAAAAATGATTTTGCTTTCATCAGCATAACAATCATACACCAATGCTTAGTCACGGGCAAGTTTAAAGTCCAAAAGAGCACCCATTCACTAAATATAGGACACAGATACTGCGATTTACATTTTTAAAAAGATACTATTTTCGTGGGCTACCAAACTGGATGTTTTGTTTTGGGAAAATGATAGAAACACAAGCACAGCTTTACAAAAACATGCATAACAAACATCACATACCATTCTATGGCGTCAAGAGAAAAAAATGACAGAAACACACAGACAGATAAAGACACCCACATAAAGCAAGAACCAATCAAGAAAGGCAACAACCTGTTGTCACTTTCTTCAAGAGGGGACTGGGAGTGGCGAGTGGCTGCCAAACTATTGATGCGCAGCTAGTTATGGCCTAGGCTACCCCATATGTTCGGTAGGAGGATAAGAAGTTGCCGCTGAAAATGCAGTGTGATAATAACTATGGTCATAGTGAAGAGCCTTGGTGAACGCTACAGTATCTTTGATAAACTCTTTATATTCTAATGGAACACTAAGTGTGGAACTGTCTTGTTTGTACTTTAAGTGGTTGCTGGTCAAAGTTTCTATAAAATATGTGTTTCTCTCCTTGAAGATTGTTTTCATCATTCCAAACAGTGCAGACCCTGGTGAAATATCGCATTATGTGCCATTTCATCAAGGCCTTTACTGTTTGTTAAAGTACCTTTTATAGAACGAACTTATGGTATACAACCACATGAACTGTTCAAAAAGCAAAACATTTGCAATTTGCAAAGGATTCCTCTTTTGTGCATTCGATGCGAGTTTAACAATGGTATAGAACTATCAATGGCATTGCACAAAGTGTATTGTTTTAGATAAAAAGTCAGCTCATCCTTGAAAGTATTGGCTAAGTGCATATAGGTTTCTCCCATACTGCTTAGTGAAGTCTTCCATAGAAATTCAAAAATGTATCTTTGGCCTTGCTGCAATACACCAGTACTGACTGACTCAGTTTCAAAAAGCTTTTCTGAATTTGTAACTTTGGGATTGTGCAATTTTAGTTGATTTTGTAGTTGAATAAAGTGTTTTGCACGATTCCATAGAAAAGGTTACCTAAGCTACTCATCTACCCCTGAATACCAGTACTGATTACCAGTACTGATTACCAGTACTGACTGGCAGGTTTTACCCCTTAACTAGGTCCCAACCTTAAACCCCCACCCATAGCAATGGCCCCCAAAAAAACCTGGGAGCCCATATGGAGAAGTTAAAAAAAAGAAAAATAAAAAAAAAGGGAGCTAACTTTGCGAATCCTCCCTAGGAGGAATCCGCTTGTTGACGAGCCAGCTTGAAAACATGGCTCGTGGTGCATAACACCTAGAGGAAACAAACTTTAAATGATCAACTTTAGCAAGGTTATGTATAAAACATATATTAAACATGCATGGTTTTTGTTTATTGAGAAAATATCCATATAGTTTCCAGAGACGATTGCATTGTTTATTTGTAGATATATATTTTACACAGAATGAAACTTACACATTGTGATAATGCCACTTGGCTAATTGACCAAATAATACTGTTTTTGCTAAATGATGTTATTTTCTATATCATGAAAAGTAATGTCCCTTGAACACCAATCTGCGACTTAAAGTAATGTTAATCCTATAGATTAATGAGCCCAATAGTCGAGTGGTCTAAATGGTTTTCACCAGAGCATCTATAGGACATTTACCTGTGGGTTTGAAACCTGCAAGCTCCTGATTTATAAAACAAATATTTTTATTCTTATTTACTTAAGATTTTTTTTGCATAATCTGATGATTTTTGAACGTTTGGACAGATGATTAATCCATTAATATCTTCAATTACAATATCCTTAATGCATATTGACATCTTCACAAGAAAGCCTGATTTTGTTGTATGTCGGTAACAAAGGCGCAGACCAGCATGCGCATCCGTGCAGACTGATCTGCGTGTTTGTTCTTTGCTATTGATAGGTATAGTATTTAAACTTGTACATGAAATATTTTATTAGTCTACTTACTAGGCTCTGAGACTAGACATGCTGGATTAAGCTTTATGTTGTTGTAAACCACAATGGCTCGTTTTCTCGTGGTGAGACTCATATCTACTTAGTATTTCTTAGACATAAATGAATAACGACCATTATGTTTGGTGCTTACTTTCATCTACCGCCATACTTTTCACGTGTGATCAATGAAGGTTCGAAAAAGACTCTGCAGAAGTGCACTCTCATTCAGAAAGCTGCGTATCGCCCATGACCTATGTGCTTTCTCATGCGATTTTACATGGTAAATGGTGCTGTCTACGTTAAAACGATCAAGGTATACATCTGAGAATTCATGTCAGAGCCTTTACAGAACGTATCGATTAACTAAATAACATTTTAAACGAGGATACAAAAACTTTCAAGTGAGGCTATAACTCTAGTGTTTGTTGTATTATAACCTACGCACTTTCTCGCCCATGAGCTTTTATTTTTTGTGATTTAAGCTGAAATCGCATGTGTCGCCCATGAGCTTTGAACTCTCTTGTGTTAATTTTTCTAATTGCATTTATCGACCATGGGCTCTGATTTCTTGTGAAAATTTAGTTCTTATCATATGTGTCGCCCATGAGCTACAAACTTTCTCGCGCTGATTTAGTTCTAATCGCATGTGTTGCCCATGAGCTATGAACTTTTTGGGTGATTTAAGTCACTGCATGTGTCGCCCATGAGCTTTGACCTTTCTTGTACAATAGTAGTTCTACTCGCATGTGTCGCCCATGGGCTATGGACTTCTCACGAGAATTAAGGTCTACACGCTTGTGTCGCTCATGAACTATGAACCTTTGTGCGATATTAGTTCATAATCACATGCATCGCCCATGAGCTATGAACTTTCTTGGGATATTTTAGTTCTTAGTTCTAATCACATGGGTTGCCCACGAGCTAATAACTTCCTCATGTGATTTTAGTTCTAATCTCATGTGTCGCCCATGAGCTTTGACATTTCTTTTGAGATTTTAGTTCTAATCGCATGTGTCGCCCTGGGGCTAATCTTCTCTTGAGAATTTAGTTCTAATCACACGTGTTGCCTTGCCAGGGGGCATGAAATTTCCCGCAAATATAGTTCTAATCCTGTGTATCGCTTATAAGCTATGAACTTTTGTGTTATTTTAGTTATATCCCACGTATCACCCACGAGTTATGGACTTTCTCGTGAGATTTTAGTTCTGATAGCATGTGTTGCCCATGCGCTATCTATGAAATTTGTTGTGAGATTTTAGTTCAAATTGCATGTGTCGCCCACAGGCATTGAGCTTTCTCACGAGATTTCTTTTTCAAATTACACGCTGAGTCCATGAGCATTGAACTTTCTTTTTGAGCTTCTAGTTCTTAGTTCTAGTCGCAGTTGTAGCCCATGAGCTAAGAACTTTCATTTGAGGGTTTTGTTCTTTTTACATGCTGATGTGTATTCAATAAACTATGGGTTTTCTAGTGAGAGTTTAGTTTTAATTGCATGGGTCGTCTTTGAGATTTGTGTGTTTCTTGTGAGATTTTAGTTCTAGTCGCATGCTCATGGGTATGAAGTCGTAAGGTTGTAGTTCTACATGAAATTGCAAGACTTAGTGTAAATCATGCGCTATGAGCTTTTTGCGTGAGATTTTAGTTCAAATGCATGTGTTGCCCATGAGCTCTTAGATTTTTCTGATAAAATTTTAGTTTTAAACGCATGTACAGCATATGTGCAAGGGCATTCTCGCCATAGCCTTCACAGTTCGCATACACAAAGTATGAATGTAGAGAAACACCCAGATCAACCTATATTCCCACTCGATACGCAGCATGGACGTTTACAGGCGGCTTTTGAGCATATGCGATAAGCATCAAAATCTCATTTTCTAGCCCAAGATACCACAGAGTGGGTGATCTTGCATCATCAGGCGTTCGTACAGTTACGGAATTCAACTTGAGTCAGACCAGCGTCCGTCGTTGTCATGGTAGTTGACAAAATAGTCCACACAAAGATGATTTTGCTTTCATCAGCATAACAAACATACACCAATGCTTTGTCACGGGCAAGTTTAAAGTCCAAAAGAGCACCCATTCACTAAATATAGGACACAGATACTGCGATTTACATTTTTAAAAAGATACTATTTTCGTGGGCTACCAAACTGGATGTTTTGTTTTGGGAAAATGATAGAAACACAAGCACAGCTTTACAAAAACATGCATAACAAACATCACATACCATTCTATGGCGTCAAGAGAAAAAAATGACAGAAACACACAGACAGATAAAGACACCCACATAAAGCAAGAACCAATCAAGAAAGGCAACAACCTGTTGTTACTTTCTTCAAGAGGGGACTGGGAGTGGCGAGTGGCTGCCAAACTATTGATGCACAGCTAGTTATGGCCTAGGCTACCCCATATGTTCGGTAGGAGGATAAGAAGTTGCCGCTGAAAATGCAGTGTGATATTAACTATGGTCATAGTGAAGAGCCTTGGTGAACGCTACAGTATCTTTGATAAACTCTTTATATTCTAATGGAACACTAAGTGTGGAACTGTCTTGTTTGTACTTTAAGTGGTTGCTGGTCAAAGTTTCTATAAAATATGTGTTTCTCTCCTCGAAGATTGTTTTCATCATTCCAAACAGTGCAGACCCTGGTGAAATATCGCATTATGTGCCATTTCATCAAGGCCTTTACTGTTTGTTAAAGTACCTTTTATAGAACGAACTTATGGTATACAACCACATGAACTGTTCAAAAAGCAAAACATTTGCAATTTGCAAAGGATTCCTCTTTTGTGCATTCGATGCGAGTTTAACAATGGTATAGAACTATCAATGGCATTGCACAAAGTGTATTGTTTTAGATAAAAAGTCAGCTCATCCTTGAAAGTATTGGCTAAGTGCATATAGGTTTCTCCCATACTGCTTAGTGAAGTCTTCCATAGAAATTCAAAAATGTATCTTTGGCCTTGCTGCAATACACCAGTACTGACTGACTCAGTTTCAAAAAGCTTTTCTGAATTTGTAACTTTGGGATTGTGCAATTTTAGTTGATTTTGTAGTTGAATAAAGTGTTTTGCACGATTCCATAGAAAAGGTTACCTAAGCTACTCATCTACCCCTGAATACCAGTACTGATTACCAGTACTGATTACCAGTACTGACTGGCAGGTTTTACCCCTTAACTAGGTCCCAACCTTAAACCCCCACCCATAGCAATGGCCCAAAAAAAACCTGGGAGCCCATATGGAGAAGTTAAAAAAAAGAAAAAGAAAAAAAGAAAAAGGGAGCTAACTTTGCGAATCCTCCCTAGGAGGAATCCGCTTGTTGACGAGCCAGCTTGAAAACATGGCTCGTGGTGCATAACACCTAGAGGAAACAAACTTTAAATGATCAACTTTAGCAAGGTTATGTATAAAACATATATTAAACATGCATGGTTTTTGTTTATTGAGAAAATATCCATATAGTTTCCAGAGACGATTGCATTGTTTATTTGTAGATATATATTTTACACAGAATGAAACTTACACATTGTGATAATGCCACTTGGCTAATTGACCAAATAATACTGTTTTTGCTAAATGATGTTATTTTCTATATCATGAAAAGTAATGTCCCTTGAACACCAATCTGCGACTTAAAGTAATGTTAATCCTATAGATTAATTAGCCCAATAGTCGAGTGGTCTAAATGGTTTTCACCAGAGCATCTATAGGACATTTACCTGTGGGTTCGAAACCTGCAAGCTCCTGATTTATAAAACAAATATTTTTATTCTTATTTACTTAAGATTTTTTTTGCATAATCTGATGATTTTTGAACGTTTGGACAGATGATTAATCCATTAATATCTTCAATTACAATATCCTTATTGCATATTGACATCTTCACAAGAAAGCCTGATTTTGTTGTATGTCGGTAACAAAGGCGCAGACCAGCATGCGCATCCGTGCAGACTGATCTGCGTGTTTGTTCTTTGCTATTGATAGGTATAGTATTTAAACTTGTACATGAAATATTTTATTAGTCTACTTACTAGGCTCTGAGACTAGTCATGCTGGATTAAGCTTTATGTTGTTGTAAACCACAATGGCTCGTTTTCTCGTGGTGAGACTCATATCTACTTAGTATTTCTTAGACATAAATGAATAATGACCATTATGTTTGGTGCTTACTTTCATCTACCGCCATACTTTTCACGTGTGATCAATGAAGGTTCGAAAAAGACTCTGCAGAAGTGCACCCTCATTCAGAAAGCTGCGTATCGCCCATGACCTATGTGCTTTCTCATGCGATTTTACATGGTAAATGGTGCTGTCTACGTTAAAACGATCAAGGTATACATTTGAGAATTCATGTCAGAGCCTTTACAGAACGTATCGATTAACTAAATAACATTTTAAACGAGGATACAAAAACTTTCAAGTGAGGCTATAACTCTAGTGTTTGTTGTATTATAACCTACGCACTTTCTCGCCCATGAGCTTTTATTTTTTGTGATTTAAGCTGAAATCGCATGTGTCGCCCATGAGCTTTGAACTCTCTTGTGTTAATTGTTCTAATTGCATTTATCGACCATGGGCTCTGATTTCTTGTGAAAATTTAGTTCTTATCATATGTGTCGCCCATGAGCTACAAACTTTCTCGCGCTGATTTAGTTCTAATCGCATGTGTTGCCCATGAGCTATGAACTTTCTGGGTGATTTAAGTCACTGCATGTGTCGCCCATGAGCTTTGACCTTTCTTGTACAATAGTAGTTCTACTCGCATGTGTCGCCCATGGGCTATGGACTTCTCACGAGAATTAAGGTCTACACGCTTGTGTCGCTCATGAACTATGAACCTTTGTGCGATATTAGTTCATAATCACATGCATCGCCCATGAGCTATGAACTTTCTTGGGATATTTTAGTTCTTAGTTCTAATCACATGGGTTGCCCACGAGCTAATAACTTCCTCATGTGATTTTAGTTCTGATCTCATGTGTCACCCATGAGCTTTGACATTTCTTTTGAGATTTTAGTTCTAATCGCATGTGTCGCCCTGGGGCTAATCTTCTCTTGAGAATTTAGTTCTAATCACACGTGTTGCCTTGCCAGGGGGCATGAAATTTCCCGCAAATTTAGTTCTACTTGTGTGTATCGCTCATAAGCTATGAACTTTTGTGTTATTTTAGTTATATCCCACGTATCACCCACGAGTTATGGACTTTCTCGTGAGATTTTAGTTCTGATTGCATGTGTTGCCCATGCGCTATCTATGAAATTTGTTGTGAGATTTTAGTTCAAATTGCATGTGTCGCCCACAGGCATTGAGCTTTCTCACGAGATTTCTTTTTCAAATTACACGCTGAGTCCATGAGCATTGAACTTTCTTTTTGAGCTTCTAGTTCTTAGTTCTAGTCGCAGTTGTAGCCCATGAGCTAAGAACTTTCATTTGAGGTTTTTGTTCTTTTTACATGCTGATGTGTATTCAATAAACTATGGGTTTTCTAGTGAGAGTTTAGTTTTAATTGCATGGGTCGTCTTTGAGATTTGTGTGTTTCTTGTGAGATTTTAGTTCTAGTCGCATGCTCATGGGTATGAAGTCGTAAGGTTGTAGTTCTACATGAAATTGCAAGACTTAGTGTAAATCATGCGCTATGAGCTTTTTGCGTGAGATTTTAGTTCAAATGCATGTGTTGCCCATGAGCTCTAAGATTTTTCTGATAAAATTTTAGTTTTAAACGCATGTACAGCATATGTGCAAGGGCTTTCTTGCGAGAATTTAGTTCTAGTTGCATGCGTAGTCTTTGAGCTATTAGATTTCGCAAGAGATTTTAGTTGTATCGCATGTGTCGCCAACGAGTTATAAGCTCTTTTGTGAGATTTAAGTTCTAATTGCATGTGTCAACCATGAGGTATGAGCTTAAACGTGAGAATTTAGGTGATAGGCCTATCACACGTGCCTCGCATGAGCTTTTGCACAGACTTACCAGGCACAAATGTAATATTGTTGGGCAAGCTCACGAGATGTCAGCACATATCATATAGCCCAGCAATGAAGGCTCAGGCGAGCCTGCGCAAATGCGCATTCTCGCCATAGCCTTCACAGTTCGCATACACAAAGTATGAATGTAGAGAAACACCCAGATCAACCTATATCCCCACTGGATACGCAGCATGGACGTTTACAGGCGGCTTTTGAGCATATGCGATAAGCATCAAATCTCATTTTCTAGCCCAAGATACCACAGAGTGGGTGATCTTCCATCATCAGGCGTTCGTACAGTTACGGAATTCAACTTGAGTCAGACCAGCGTCCGTCGTTGTCATGGTAGTTGACAAAATAGTCCACACAAAAATGATTTTGCTTTCATCAGCATAACAAACATACACCAATGCTTAGTCACGGGCAAGTTTAAAGTCCAAAAGAGCACCCATTCACTAAATATAGGACACAGATACTGCGATTTACATTTTTAAAAAGATACTATTTTCGTGGGCTACCAAACTGGATGTTTTGTTTTGGGAAAATGATAGAAACACAAGCACAGCTTTACAAAAACATGCATAACAAACATCACATACCATTCTATGGCGTCAAGAGAAAAAAATGACAGAAACACACAGACAGATAAAGACACCCACATAAAGCAAGAACCAATCAAGAAAGGCAACAACCTGTTGTTACTTTCTTCAAGAGGGGACTGGGAGTGGCGAGTGGCTGCCAAACTATTGATGGCAGCTAGTTATGGCCTAGGCTACCCCATATGTTCGGTAGGAGGATAAGAAGTTGCCGCTGAAAATGCAGTGTGATAATAACTATGGTCATAGTGAAGAGCCTTGGTGAACGCTACAGTATCTTTGATAAACTCTTTATATTCTAATGGAACACTAAGTGTGGAACTGTCTTGTTTGTACTTTAAGTGGTTGCTGGTCAAAGTTTCTATAAAATATGTGTTTCTCTCCTCGAAGATTGTTTTCATCATTCCAAACAGTGCAGACCCTGGTGAAATATCGCATTATGTGCCATTTCATCAAGGCCTTTACTGTTTGTTAAAGTACCTTTTATAGAACGAACTTATGGTATACAACCACATGAACTGTTCAAAAAGCAAAACATTTGCAATTTGCAAAGGATTCCTCTTTTGTGCATTCGATGCGAGTTTAACAATGGTATAGAACTATCAATGGCATTGCACAAAGTGTATTGTTTTAGATAAAAAGTCAGCTCATCCTTGAAAGTATTGGCTAAGTGCATATAGGTTTCTCCCATACTGCTTAGTGAAGTCTTCCATAGAAATTCAAAAATGTATCTTTGGCCTTGCTGCAATACACCAGTACTGACTGACTCAGTTTCAAAAAGCTTTTCTGAATTTGTAACTTTGGGATTGTGCAATTTTAGTTGATTTTGTAGTTGAATAAAGTGTTTTGCACGATTCCATAGAAAAGGTTACCTAAGCTACTCATCTACCCCTGAATACCAGTACTGATTACCAGTACTGATTACCAGTACTGACTGGCAGGTTTTACCCCTTAACTAGGTCCCAACCTTAAACCCCCACCCATAGCAATGGCCCAAAAAAAACCTGGGAGCCCATATGGAGAAGTTAAAAAAAAGAAAAAGAAAAAAAGAAAAAGGGAGCTAACTTTGCGAATCCTCCCTAGGAGGAATCCGCTTGTTGACGAGCCAGCTTGAAAACATGGCTCGTGGTGCAT
Source organism: Loripinus fragilis (assembly GCA_964019695.1). Taxonomy (NCBI): domain Eukaryota; kingdom Metazoa; phylum Mollusca; class Bivalvia; order Lucinida; family Lucinidae; genus Loripinus; species Loripinus fragilis. Next base: position 76,193,444 of record OZ026518.1, read on the forward strand.
AACACCTAGAGGAAACAAACTTTAAATGATCAACTTTAGCAAGGTTATGTATAAAACATATATTAAACATGCATGGTTTTTGTTTATTGAGAAAATATCCATATAGTTTCCAGAGACGATTGCATTGTTTATTTGTAGATATATATTTTACACAGAATGAAACTTACACATTGTGATAATGCCACTTGGCTAATTGACCAAATAATACTGTTTTTGCTAAATGATGTTATTTTCTATATCATGAAAAGTAATGTCCCTTGAACACCAATCTGCGACTTAAAGTAATGTTAATCCTATAGATTAATGAGCCCAATAGTCGAGTGGTCTAAATGGTTTTCACCAGAGCATCTATAGGACATTTACCTGTGGGTTCGAAACCTGCAAGCTCCTGATTTATAAAACAAATATTTTTATTCTTATTTACTTAAGATTTTTTTTGCATAATCTGATGATTTTTGAACGTTTGGACAGATGATTAATCCATTAATATCTTCAATTACAATATCCTTATTGCATATTGACATCTTCACAAGAAAGCCTGATTTTGTTGTATGTCGGTAACAAAGGCGCAGACCAGCATGCGCATCCGTGCAGACTGATCTGCGTGTTTGTTCTTTGCTATTGATAGGTATAGTATTTAAACTTGTACATGAAATATTTTATTAGTCTACTTACTAGGCTCTGAGACTAGTCATGCTGGATTAAGCTTTATGTTGTTGTAAACCACAATGGCTCGTTTTCTCGTGGTGAGACTCATATCTACTTAGTATTTCTTAGACATAAATGAATAATGACCATTATGTTTGGTGCTTACTTTCATCTACCGCCATACTTTTCACGTGTGATCAATGAAGGTTCGAAAAAGACTCTGCAGAAGTGCACTCTCATTCAGAAAGCTGCGTATCGCCCATGACCTATGTGCTTTCTCATGCGATTTTACATGGTAAATGGTGCTGTCTACGTTAAAACGATCAAGGTATACATTTGAGAATTCATGTCAGAGCCTTTACAGAACGTATCGATTAACTAAATAACATTTTAAACGAGGATACAAAAACTTTCAAGTGAGGCTATAACTCTAGTGTTTGTTGTATTATAACCTACGCACTTTCTCGCCCATGAGCTTTTATTTTTTGTGATTTAAGCTGAAATCGCATGTGTCGCCCATGAGCTTTGAACTCTCTTGTGTTAATTGTTCTAATTGCATTTATCGACCATGGGCTCTGATTTCTTGTGAAAATTTAGTTCTTATCATATGTGTCGCCCATGAGCTACAAACTTTCTCGCGCTGATTTAGTTCTAATCGCATGTGTTGCCCATGAGCTATGAACTTTCTGGGTGATTTAAGTCACTGCATGTGTCGCCCATGAGCTTTGACCTTTCTTGTACAATAGTAGTTCTACTCGCATGTGTCGCCCATGGGCTATGGACTTCTCACGAGAATTAAGGTCTACACGCTTGTGTCGCTCATGAACTATGAACCTTTGTGCGATATTAGTTCATAATCACATGCATCGCCCATGAGCTATGAACTTTCTTGGGATATTTTAGTTCTTAGTTCTAATCACATGGGTTGCCCACGAGCTAATAACTTCCTCATGTGATTTTAGTTCTAATCTCATGTGTCACCCATGAGCTTTGACATTTCTTTTGAGATTTTAGTTCTAATCGCATGTGTCGCCCTGGGGCTAATCTTCTCTTGAGAATTTAGTTCTAATCACACGTGTTGCCTTGCCAGGGGGCATGAAATTTCCCGCAAATTTAGTTCTACTTGTGTGTATCGCTCATAAGCTATGAACTTTTGTGTTATTTTAGTTATATCCCACGTATCACCCACGAGTTATGGACTTTCTCGTGAGATTTTAGTTCTGATTGCATGTGTTGCCCATGCGCTATCTATGAAATTTGTTGTGAGATTTTAGTTCAAATTGCATGTGTCGCCCACAGGCATTGAGCTTTCTCACGAGATTTCTTTTTCAAATTACACGCTGAGTCCATGAGCATTGAACTTTCTTTTTGAGCTTCTAGTTCTTAGTTCTAGTCGCAGTTGTAGCCCATGAGCTAAGAACTTTCATTTGAGGTTTTTGTTCTTTTTACATGCTGATGTGTATTCAATAAACTATGGGTTTTCTAGTGAGAGTTTAGTTTTAATTGCATGGGTCGTCTTTGAGATTTGTGTGTTTCTTGTGAGATTTTAGTTCTAGTCGCATGCTCATGGGTATGAAAGTAAGTAAGGTTGCAAAGATCAGGAATCGATACAATCAAGTACCACACCTGACCCAGGATACCAATGGGAAAGTGACAAACTCACAGAAGACACCACAAACGAGAGCCAAGAGGTCAGCCCTTTCCCAGCAGGTGGCCACGAAGCACATATAAACAGACGCGCACAAAACATAGCAAACACAAGACAGAACAAAAACATAAAAGATCCACAAAAGAAGTACCGCCTTGGAACGGTCAGTAAAATATTTTACTGGAGGGCTTAAACCGGTTTAACGGCGCCAACCTCACCCTTAATTCAGATGTGGATCAAGACAAATAGATATTTGGTTTGCATGAAAGACCCCTAACTTATCAATGCATCATCTCCTAAAACATATAAATCAAGATATAACAAGGAGATAAAGCAAGGATAAGGACTCAACAGTAAATTAAACTGAATACCGGAGCAAAAGAAATCCAACAGGTAAACCCCGGTGGGCCCGACAAACAGCCAAAGCATCAGGCCCCTACCAAGTAGGTTGTAAGGTTGTAGTTCTACATGAAATTGCAAGACTTAGTGTAAATCATGCGCTATGAGCTTTTTGCGTGAGATTTTAGTTCAAATGCATGTGTTGCCCATGAGCTCTAAGATTTTTCTGATAAAATTTTAGTTTTAAACGCATGTACAGCATATGTGCAAGGGCTTTCTTGCGAGAATTTGGTTCTAGTTGCATGCGTAGTCTTTGAGCTATGAGATTTCGCAAGAGATTTTAGTTGTATCGCATGTGTCGCCAACGAGTTATAAGCTCTTTTGTGAGATTTAAGTTCTAATTGCATGTGTCAACCATGAGGTATGAGCTTAAACGTGAGAATTTAGGTGATAGGCCTATCACACGTGCCTCGCATGAGCTTTTGCACAGACTTACCAGGCACAAATGTAATATTGTTGGGCAAGCTCACGAGATTTCAGCACATATCATATAGCCCAGCAATGAAGGCTCAGGCGAGCCTGCGCAAATGCGCATTCTCGCCATAGCCTTCACAGTTCGCATACACAAAGTATGAATGTAGAGAAGCACCCAGATCAACCTATATTCCCACTCGATACGCAGCATGGACGTTTACAGGCGGCTTTTGAGCATATGCGATAAGCATCAAAATCTCATTTTCTAGCCCAAGATACCACAGAGTGGGTGATCTTGCATCATCAGGCGTTCGTACAGTTACGGAATTCAACTTGAGTCAGACCAGCGTCCGTCGTTGTCATGGTAGTTGACAAAATAGTCCACACAAAGATGATTTTGCTTTCATCAGCATAACAAACATACACTAATGCTTAGTCACGGGCAAGTTTAAAGTCCAAAAGAGTACCCATTCACTAAATATAGGACACAGATACTGCGATTTACATTTTTAAAAAGGTACTATTTTCGTGGGCTACCAAACTGGATGTTTTGTTTTGGGAAAATGATAGAAACACAAGCACAGCTTTACAAAAACATGCATAACAAACATCGCATACCATTCTATGGCGTCAAGAGAAGAAAATGACAGAAACACACAGACAGATAAAGACATCCACATAAAGCAAGAACCAATCAAGAAAGGCAACAACCTGTTGTTAATTTCTTCAAGAGGGGACGAGGAGTGGCGAGTGGCTGCCAAACTATTGATGCACAGCTAGTTATGGCCTAGGCTACCCCATATGTTCGGTAGGAGGATAAGAAGTTGCCGCTGAAAATGCAGTGTGATAATAACTATGGTCATAGTGAAGAGCCTTGGTGAACGCTACGTTATCTTTGATAAACTCTTTATATTCTAATGGAACACTAAGTGTGGAACTGTCTTGTTTGTACTTTAAGTGGTTGCTGGTCAAAGTTTCTATAAAATATGTGTTTCTCTCCTCGAAGATTGTTTTCATCATTCCAAACAGTGCAGACCCTGGTGAAATATCGCATTATGTGCCATTTCATCAAGGCCTTTACTGTTTGTTAAAGTACCTTTTATAGAACGAACTTATGGTATACAACCACATTAACTGTTCAAAAAGCAAAACATTTGCAATTTGCAAAGGATTCCTCTTTTGTGCATTCGATGCGAGTTTAACAATGGTATAGAACTATCAATGGCATTGCACAAAGTGTATTGTTTTAGATAAAAAGTCAGCTCATCCTTGAAAGTATTGGCTAAGTGCATATAGGTTTCTCCCATACTGCTTAGTGAAGTCTTCCATAGAAATTCAAAAATGTATCTTTTGCCTTGCTGCAATACACCAGTACTGACTGACTCAGTTTCACAAAGCTTTTCTGAATTCGTAACTTTGGGATTGTGCAATTTTAGTTGATTTTGTAGTTGAATAAAGTGTTTTGCACGATTCCATAGAAAAGGTTACCTAAGCTACTCATCTACCCCTGAATACCAGTACTGATTACAAGTACTGATTACCAGTACTGACTGGCAGGTTTTACCCCTTAACTAGGTCCCAACCTTAAACCCCCACCCATAGCAATGGCCCAAAAAAACCTGGGAGCCCATATGGAGAAGTTAAAAAAAAAGAAAAATAAAAAAAAGAAAAAGGGAGCTAACTTTGCGAATCCTCCCTAGGAGGAATCCGCTTGTTGACGAGCCAGCTTGAAAACATGGCTCGTGGTGCATAACACCTAGAGGAAACAAACTTAAAATGATCAACTTTAGCAAGGTTATGTATAAAACATATATTAAACATGCATGGTTTTTGTTTATTGAGAAAATATCCATATAGTTTCCAGAGACGATTGCATTGTTTATTTGTAGATATATATTTTACACAGAATGAAACTTACACATTGTGATAATGCCACTTGGCTAATTGACCAAATAATACTGTTTTTGCTAAATGATGTTATTTTCTATATCATGAAAAGTAATGTCCCTTGAACACCAATCTGCGACTTAAAGTAATGTTAATCCTATAGATTAATGAGCCCAATAGTCGAGTGGTCTAAATGGTTTTCACCAGAGCATCTATAGGACATTTACCTGTGGGTTCGAAACCTGCAAGCTCCTGATTTATAAAACAAATATTTTTATTCTTATTTACTTAAGATTTTTTTTTGTATAATCTGATGATTTTTGAACGTTTGGACAGATGATTAATCCATTAATATCTTCAATTACAATATCCTTATTGCATATTGACATCTTCACAAGAAAGCCTGATTTTGTTGTATGTCGGTAACAAAGGCGCAGACCAGCATGCGCATCCGTGCAGACTGATCTGCGTGTTTGTTCTTTGCTATTGATAGGTATAGTATTTAAACTTGTACATGAAATATTTTATTAGTCTACTTACTAGGCTCTGAGACTAGTCATGCTGGATTAAGCTTTATGTTGTTGTAAACCACAATGGCTCGTTTTCTCGTGGTGAGACTCATATCTACTTAGTATTTCTTAGACATAAATGAATAACGACCATTATGTTTGGTGCTTACTTTCATCTACCGCCATACTTTTCACGTGTGATCAATGAAGGTTCGAAAAAGACTCTGCAGAAGTGCACTCTCATTCAGAAAGCTGCGTATCGCCCATGACCTATGTGCTTTCTCATGCGATTTTACATGGTAAATGGTGCTGTCTACGTTAAAACGATCAAGGTATACATCTGAGAATTCATGTCAGAGCCTTTACAGAACGTATCGATTAACTAAATAAAATTTTAAACGAGGATACAAAAACTTTCAAGTGAGGCTATAACTCTAGTGTTTGTTGTATTATAACCTACGCACTTTCTCGCCCATGAGCTTTTATTTTTTGTGATTTAAGCTGAAATCGCATGTGTCACCCATGAGCTTTGAACTCTCTTGTGTTAATTGTTCTAATTGCATTTATCGACCATGGGCTCTGATTTCTTGTGAAAATTTAGTTCTTATCATATGTGTCGCCCATGAGCTACAAACTTTCTCGCGCTGATTTAGTTCTAATCGCATGTGTTGCCCATGAGCTATGAACTTTCTGGGTGATTTAAGTCACTGCATGTGTCGCCCATGAGCTTTGACCTTTCTTGTACAATAGTAGTTCTACTCGCATGTGTCGCCCATGGACTATGGACTTCTCACGAGAATTAAGGTCTACACGCTTGTGTCGCTCATGAACTATGAACCTTTGTGCGATATTAGTTCGTAATCACATGCATTGCCCATGAGCTATGAACGTTCTTGGGATATTTTAGTTCTTAGTTCTAATCACATGGGTTGCCCACGAGCTAATAACTTCCTCATGTGATTTTAGTTCTAATCTCATGTGTCGCCCATGAGCTTTGACATTTCTTTTGAGATTTTAGTTCTAATCGCATGTGTCGCCCTGGGGCTAATCTTCTCTTGAGAATTTAGTTCTAATCACACGTGTTGCCTTGCCAGGGGGCATGAAATTTCCCGCAAATATAGTTCTAATCCTGTGTATCGCTTATAAGCTATGAACTTTTGTGTTATTTTAGTTATATCCCACGTATCACCCACGAGTTATGGACTTTCTCGTGAGATTTTAGTTCTGATCGCATGTGTTGCCAATGCGCTATCTATGAAATTTGTTGTGAGATTTTAGTTCAAATTGCATGTGTCGCCCACAGGCATTGAGCTTTCTCACGAGATTTCTTTTTTCAAATTACACGCTGAGTCCATGAGCATTGAACTTTCTTTTTGAGCTTCTAGTTCTTAGTTCTAGTCGCAGTTGTAGCCCATGAGCTAAGAACTTTCATTTGAGGTTTTTGTTCTTTTTACATGCTGATGTGTATTCAATAAACTATGGGTTTTCTAGTGAGAGTTTAGTTTTAATTGCATGGGTCGTCTTTGAGATTTGTGTGTTTCTTGTGAGATTTTAGTTCTAGTCGCATGCTCACGGGTATGAAGTCGTAAGGTTGCAGTTCTACATGAAATTGCAAGACTTAGTGTAAATCATGCGCTATGAGCTTTTTGCGTGAGATTTTAGTTAAAATGCATGTGTTGCCCATGAGCTCTAAGATTTTTCTGATAAAATTTTAGTTTTAAACGCATGTACAGCATATGTGCAAGGGCTTTCTTGCGAGAATTTAGTTCTAGTTGCATGCGTAGTCTTTGAGCTATGAGATTTCGCATGAGATTTTAGTTGTATCGCATGTTTCGCCAACGAGTTATAAGCTCTTTTGTGAGATTTAAGTTCTAATTGCATGTGTCAACCATGAGGTATGAGCTTAAACGTGAGAATTTAGGTGATAGGCCTATCACACGTGCCTCGCATGAGCTTTTGCACAGACTTACCAGGCACAAATGTAATATTGTTGGGCAAGCTCACGAGATTTCAGCACATATCATATAGCCCAGCAATGAAGGCTCAGGCGAGCCTGCGCAAATGCGCATTCTCGCCATAGCCTTCACAGTTCGCATACACAAAGTATGAATGTAGAGAAACACCCAGATCAACCTATATTCCCACTCGATACGCAGCATGGACGTTTACAGGCGGCTTTTGAGCATATGCGATAAGCATCAAAATCTCATTTTCTAGCCCAAGATACCACAGAGTGGGTGATCTTGCATCATCAGGCGTTCGTACAGTTACGGAATTCAACTTGAGTCAGACCAGCGTCCGTCGTTGTCATGGTAGTTGACAAAATAGTCCACACAAAGATGATTTTGCTTTCATCAGCATAACAAACATACACCAATGCTTAGTCACGGGCAAGTTTAAAGTCCAAAAGAGCACCCATTCACTAAATATAGGACACAGATACTGCGATTTACATTTTTAAAAAGGTACTATTTTCGTGGGCTACCAAACTGGATGTTTTGTTTTGGGAAAATGATAGAAACACAAGCACAGCTTTACAAAAACATGCATAACAAACATCACATACCATTCTATGGCGTCAAGAGAAGAAAATGACAGAAACACACAGACAGATAAAGACATCCACATAAAGCAAGAACCAATCAAGAAAGGCAACAACCTGTTGTTACTTTCTTCAAGAGGGGACGGGGAGTGGCGAGTGGCTGCCAAACTATTGATGCACAGCTAGTTATGGCCTAGGCTACCCCATATGTTCGGTAGGAGGATAAGAAGTTGCCGCTGAAAATGCAGTGTGATAATAACTATGGTCATAGTGAAGAGCCTTGGTGAACGCTACAGTATCTTTGATAAACTCTTTATATTCTAATGGAACACTAAGTGTGGAACTGTCTTGTTTGAACTTTAAGTGGTTGCTGGTCAAAGTTTCTATAAATATGTGTTTCTCTCCTCGAAGATTGTTTTCATCATTCCAAACAGTGCAGACCCTGGTGAAATATCGCATTATGTGCCATTTCATCAAGGCCTTTACTGTTTGTTAAAGTACCTTTTATAGAACGAACTTATGGTATACAACCACATGAACTGTTCAAAAAGCAAAACATTTGCAATTTGCAAAGGATTCCTCTTTTGTGCATTCGATGCGAGTTTAACAATGGTATAGAACTATCAATGGCATTGCACAAAGTGTATTGTTTTAGATAAAAAGTCAGATCATCCTTGAAAGTATTGGCTAAGTGCACATAGCTTTCTCCCATACTGCTTAGTGAAGTCTTCCATAGAAATTCAAAAATGTATCTTTGGCCTTGCTGCAATACACCAGTACTGACTGACTCAGTTTCACAAAGTTTTCTGAATTCGTAACTTTGGGATTGTGCAATTTTAGTTGATTTTGTAGTTGAATAAAGTGTTTTGCACGATTCCATAGAAAAGGTTACCTAAGCTACTCATCTACCCCTGAATACCAGTACTGATTACCAGTACTGACTGGCAGGTTTTACCCCTTAACTAGGTCCCAACCTTAAACCCCCACCCATAGCAATGGCCCAAAAAACCTGGGAGCCCATATGGAGAAGTTAAAAAAAAGAAAAATAAAAAAAAGAAAAAGGGAGCTAACTTTGCGAATCCTCCCTAGGAGGAATCCGCTTGTTGACGAGCCAGCTTGAAAACATGGCTCGTGGTGCATAACACCTAGAGGAAACAAACTTAAAATGATCAACTTTAGCAAGGTTATGTATAAAACATATATTAAACATGCATGGTTTTTGTTTATTGAGAAAATATCCATATAGTTTCCAGAGACGATTGCATTGTTTATTTGTAGATATATATTTTACACAGAATGAAACTTACACATTGTGATAATGCCACTTGGCTAATTGACCAAATAATACTGTTTTTGCTAAATGATGTTATTTTCTATATCATGAAAAGTAATGTCCCTTGAACACCAATCTGCGACTTAAAGTAATGTTAATCCTATAGATTAATGAGCCCAATAGTCGAGTGGTCTAAATGGTTTTCACCAGAGCATCTATAGGACATTTACCTGTGGGTTCGAAACCTGCAAGCTCCTGATTTATAAAACAAATATTTTTATTCTTATTTACTTAAGATTTTTTTTTGCATAATCTGATGATTTTTGAACGTTTGGACAGATGATTAATCCATTAATATCTTCAATTACAATATCCTTATTGCATATTGACATCTTCACAAGAAAGCCTGATTTTGTTGTATGTCGGTAACACAAAGGCGCAGACCAGCATGCGCATCCGTGCAGACTGATCTGCGTGTTTGTTCTTTGCTATTGATAGGTATAGTATTTAAACTTGTACATGAAATATTTTATTAGTCTACCTACTAGGCTCTGAGACTAGACATGCTGGATTAAGCTTTATGTTGTTGTAAACCACAATGGCTCGTTTTCTCGTGGTGAGACTCATATCTACTTAGTATTTCTTAGACATAAATGAATAACGACCATTATGTTTGGTGCTTACTTTCATCTACCGCATTACTTTTCACGTGTGATCAATGAAGGTTCGAAAAAGACTCTGCAGAAGTGCACTCTCATTCAGAAAGCTGCGTATCGCCCATGACCTATGTGCTTTCTCATGCGATTTTACATGGTAAATGGTGCTGTCTACGTTAAAACGATCAAGGTATACATCTGAGAATTCATGTCAGAGCCTTTACAGAACGTATCGATTAACTAAATAAAATTTTAAACGAGGATACAAAAACTTTCAAGTGAGGCTATAACTCTAGTGTTTGTTGTATTATAACCTACGCACTTTCTCGCCCATGAGCTTTTATTTTTTGTGATTTAAGCTGAAATCGCATGTGTCGCCCATGAGCTTTGAACTCTCTTGTGTTAATTGTTCTAATTGCATTTATCGACCATGGGCTCTGATTTCTTGTGAAAATTTAGTTCTTATCATATGTGTCACCCATGAGCTACAAACTTTCTCGCGCTGATTTAGTTCTAATCGCATGTGTTGCCCATGAGCTATGAACTTTCTGGGTGATTTAAGTCACTGCATGTGTCGCCCATGAGCTTTGACCTTTCTTGTACAATAGTAGTTCTACTCGCATGTGTCGCCCATGGACTATGGACTTCTCACGAGAATTAAGGTCTACACGCTTGTGTCGCTCATGAACTATGAACCTTTGTGCGATATTAGTTCGTAATCACATGCATTGCCCATTAGCTATGAACTTTCTTGGGATATTTTAGTTCTTAGTTCTAATCACATGGGTTGCCCACGAGCTAATAACTTCCTCATGTGATTTTAGTTCTAATCTCATGTGTCGCCCATGAGCTTTGACATTTCTTTTGAGATTTTAGTTCTAATCGCATGTGTCGCCCTGGGGCTAATCTTCTCTTGAGAATTTAGTTCTAATCACACGTGTTGCCTTGCCAGGGGGCATGAAATTTCCCGCAAATATAGTTCTAATCCTGTGTATCGCTCATAAGCTATGAACTTTTGTGTTATTTTAGTTATATCCCACGTATCACCCACGAGTTATGGACTTTCTCGTGAGATTTTAGTTCTGATCGCATGTGTTGCCCATGCGCTATCTATGAAATTTGTTGTGAGATTTTAGTTCAAATTGCATGTGTCGCCCACAGGCATTGAGCTTTCTCACGAGATTTCTTTTTCAAATTACACGCTGAGTCCATGAGCATTGAACTTTCTTTTTGAGCTTCTAGTTCTTAGTTCTAGTCGCAGTTGTAGCCCATGAGCTAAGAACTTTCATTTGAGGTTTTTGTTCTTTTTACATGCTGATGTGTATTCAATAAACTATGGGTTTTCTAGTGAGAGTTTAGTTTTAATTGCATGGGTCGTCTTTGAGATTTGTGTGTTTCTTGTGAGATTTTAGTTCTAGTCGCATGCTCATGGGTATGAAGTCGTAAGGTTGTAGTTCTACATGAAATTGCAAGACTTAGTGTAAATCATGCGCTATGAGCTTTTTGCGTGAGATTTTAGTTAAAATGCATGTGTTGCCCATGAGCTCTAAGATTTTTCTGATAAAATTTTAGTTTTAAACGCATGTACAGCATATGTGCAAGGGCTTTCTTGCGAGAATTTAGTTCTAGTTGCATGCGTAGTCTTTGAGCTATGAGATTTCGCATGAGATTTTAGTTGTATCGCATGTTTCGCCAACGAGTTATAAGCTCTTTTGTGTGATTTAAGTTCTAATTGCATGTGTCAACCATGAGGTATGAGCTTAAACGTGAGAATTTAGGTGATAGGCCTATCACACGTGCCTCGCATGAGCTTTTGCACAGACTTACCAGGCACAAATGTAATATTGTTGGGCAAGCTCACGAGATTTCAGCACATATCATATAGCCCAGCAATGAAGGCTCAGGCGAGCCTGCGCAAATGCGCATTCTCGCCATAGCCTTCACAGTTCGCATACACAAAGTATGAATGTAGAGAAACACCCAGATCAACCTATATTCCCACTCGATACGCAGCATGGACGTTTACAGGCGGCTTTTGAGCATATGCGATAAGCATCAAAATCTCATTTTCTAGCCCAAGATACCACAGAGTGGGTGATCTTGCATCATCAGGCGTTCGTACAGTTACGGAATTCAACTTGAGTCAGACCAGCGTCCGTCGTTGTCATGGTAGTTGACAAAATAGTCCACACAAAGATAATTTTGCTTTCATCAGCATAACAAACATACACCAATGCTTAGTCACGGGCAAGTTTAAAGTCCAAAAGAGCACCCATTCACTAAATATAGGACACAGATACTGCGATTTACATTTTTAAAAAGGTACTATTTTCGTGGGCTACCAAACTGGATGTTTTGTTTTGGGAAAATGATAGAAACACAAGCACAGCTTTACAAAAACATGCATAACAAACATCACATACCATTCTATGGCGTCAAGAGAAGAAAATGACAGAAACACACAGACAGATAAAGACATCCACATAAAGCAAGAACCAATCAAGAAAGGCAACAACCTGTTGTTACTTTCTTCAAGAGGGGACGGGGAGTGGCGAGTGGCTGCCAAACTATTGATGCACAGCTAGTTATGGCCTAGGCTACCCCATATGTTCGGTAGGAGGATAAGAAGTTGCCGCTGAAAATGCAGTGTGATAATAACTATGGTCATAGTGAAGAGCCTTGGTGAACGCTACAGTATCTTTGATAAACTCTTTATATTCTAATGGAACACTAAGTGTGGAACTGTCTTGTTTGAACTTTAAGTGGTTGCTGGTCAAAGTTTCTATAAAATATGTGTTTCTCTCCTCGAAGATTGTTTTCATCATTCCAAACAGTGCAGACCCTGGTGAAATATCGCATTATGTGCCATTTCATCAAGGCCTTTACTGTTTGTTAAAGTACCTTTTATAGAACGAACTTATGGTATACAACCACATGAACTGTTCAAAAAGCAAAACATTTGCAATTTGCAAAGGATTCCTCTTTTGTGCATTCGATGCGAGTTTAACAATGGTATAGAACTATCAATGGCATTGCACAAAGTGTATTGTTTTAGATAAAAAGTCAGCTCATCCTTGAAAGTATTGGCTAAGTGCATATAGCTTTCTCCCATACTGCTTAGTGAAGTCTTCCATAGAAATTCAAAAATGTATCTTTGGCCTTGCTGCAATACACCAGTACTGACTGACTCAGTTTCACAAAGTTTTCTGAATTCGTAACTTTGGGATTGTGCAATTTTAGTTGATTTTGTAGTTGAATAAAGTGTTTTGCACGATTCCATAGAAAAGGTTACCTAAGCTACTCATCTACCCCTGAATACCAGTACTGATTACCAGTACTGACTGGCAGGTTTTACCCCTTAACTAGGTCCCAACCTTAAACCCCCACCCATAGCAATGGCCCAAAAAACCTAAGAGCCCATATGGAGAAGTTAAAAAAAAAGAAAAATAAAAAAAAGAAAAAGGGAGCTAACTTTGCGAATCCTCCCTAGGAGGAATCCGCTTGTTGACGAGCCAGCTTGAAAACATGGCTCGTGGTGCATAACACCTAGAGGAAACAAACTTAAAATGATCAACTTTAGCAAGGTTATGTATAAAACATATATTAAACATGCATGGTTTTTGTTTATTGAGAAAATATCCATATAGTTTCCAGAGACGATTGCATTGTTTATTTGTAGATATATATTTTACACAGAATGAAACTTACACATTGTGATAATGCCACTTGGCTAATTGACCAAATAATACTGTTTTTGCTAAATGATGTTATTTTCTATATCATGAAAAGTAATGTCCCTTGAACACCAATCTGCGACTTAAAGTAATGTTAATCCTATAGATTAATGAGCCCAATAGTCGAGTGGTCTAAATGGTTTTCACCAGAGCATCTATAGGACATTTACCTGTGGGTTCGAAACCTGCAAGCTCCTGATTTATAAAACAAATATTTTTATTCTTATTTACTTAAGATTTTTTTTTGCATAATCTGATGATTTTTGAACGTTTGGACAGATGATTAATCCATTAATATCTTCAATTACAATATCCTTATTGCATATTGACATCTTCACAAGAAAGCCTGATTTTGTTGTATGTCGGTAACAAAGGCGCAGACCAGCATGCGCATCCGTGCAGACTGATCTGCGTGTTTGTTCTTTGCTATTGATAGGTATAGTATTTAAACTTGTACATGAAATTTTTTATTAGTCTACTTACTAGGCTCTGAGACTAGACATGCTGGATTAAGCTTTATGTTGTTGTAAACCACAATGGCTCGTTTTCTCGTGGTGAGACTCATATCTACTTAGTATTTCTTAGACATAAATGAATAACGACCATTATGTTTGGTGCTTACTTTCATCTACCGCCATACTTTTCACGTGTGATCAATGAAGGTTCGAAAAAGACTCTGCAGAAGTGCACTCTCATTCATAAAGCTGCGTATCGCCCATGACCTATGTGCTTTCTCATGCGATTTTACATGGTAAATGGTGCTGTCTACGTTAAAACGATCAAGGTATACATCTGAGAATTCATGTCAGAGCCTTTACAGAACGTATCGATTAACTATATAAAATTTTAAACGAGGATACAAAAACTTTCAAGTGAGGCTATAACTCTAGTGTTTGTTGTATTATAACCTACGCACTTTCTCGCCCATGAGCTTTTATTTTTTGTGATTTAAGCTGAAATCGCATGTGTCGCCCATGAGCTTTGAACTCTCTTGTGTTAATTGTTCTAATTGCATTTATCGACCATGGGCTCTGATTTCTTGTGAAAATTTAGTTCTTATCATATGTGTCACCCATGAGCTACAAACTTTCTCGCGCTGATTTAGTTCTAATCGCATGTGTTGCCCATGAGCTATGAACTTTCTGGGTGATTTAAGTCACTGCATGTGTCGCCCATGAGCTTTGACCTTTCTTGTACAATAGTAGTTCTACTCGCATGTGTCGCCCATGGACTATGGACTTCTCACGAGAATTAAGGTCTACACGCTTGTGTCGCTCATGAACTATGAACCTTTGTGCGATATTAGTTCGTAATCACATGCATTGCCCATGAGCTATGAACTTTCTTGGGATATTTTAGTTCTAAGTTCTAATCACATGGGATGCCCACGAGCTAATAACTTCCTCATGTGATTTTAGTTCTAATCTCATGTGTCGCCCATGAGCTTTGACATTTCTTTTGAGATTTTAGTTCTAATCGCATGTGTCGCCCTGGGGCTAATCTTCTCTTGAGAATTTAGTTCTAATCACACGTGTTGCCTTGCCAGGGGGCATGAAATTTCCCGCAAATATAGTTCTAATCCTGTGTATCGCTCATAAGCTATGAACTTTTGTGTTATTTTAGTTATATCCCACGTATCACCCACGAGTTATGGACTTTCTCGTGAGATTTTAGTTCTGATCGCATGTGTTGCCCATGCGCTATCTATGAAATTTGTTGTGAGATTTTAGTTCAAATTGCATGTGTCGCCCACAGGCATTGAGCTTTCTCACGAGATTTCTTTTTCAAATTACACGCTGAGTCCATGAGCATTGAACTTTCTTTTTGAGCTTCTAGTTCTTAGTTCTAGTCGCAGTTGTAGCCCATGAGCTAAGAACTTTCATTTGAGGTTTTTGTTCTTTTTACATGCTGATGTGTATTCAATAAACTATGGGTTTTCTAGTGAGAGTTTAGTTTTAATTGCATGGGTCGTCTTTGAGATTTGTGTGTTTCTTGTGAGATTTTAGTTCTAGTCGCATGCTCATGGGTATGAAGTCGTAAGGTTGTAGTTCTACATGAAATTGCAAGACTTAGTGTAAATCATGCGCTATGACTTTTTGCGTGAGATTTTAGTTAAAATGCATGTGTTGCCCATGAGCTCTAAGATTTTTCTGATAAAATTTTAGTTTTAAACGCATGTACAGCATATGTGCAAGGGCTTTCTTGCGAGAATTTAGTTCTAGTTGCATGCGTAGTCTTTGAGCTATGAGATTTCGCATGAGATTTTAGTTGTATCGCATGTTTCGCCAACGAGTTATAAGCTCTTTTGTGAGATTTAAGTTCTAATTGCATGTGTCAACCATGAGGTATGAGCTTAAACGTGAGAATTTAGGTGATAGGCCTATCACACGTGCCTCGCATGAGCTTTTGCACAGACTTACCAGGCACAAATGTAATATTGTTGGGCAAGCTCACGAGATTTCAGCACATATCATATAGCCCAGCAATGAAGGCTCAGGCGAGCCTGCGCAAATGCGCATTCTCGCCATAGCCTTCACAGTTCGCATACACAAAGTATGAATGTAGAGAAACACCCAGATCAACCTATATTCCCACTCGATACGCAGCATGGACGTTTACAGGCGGCTTTTGAGCATATGCGATAAGCATCAAAATCTCATTTTCTAGCCCAAGATACCACAGAGTGGGTGATCTTGCATCATCAGGCGTTCGTACAGTTACGGAATTCAACTTGAGTCAGACCAGCGTCCGTCGTTGTCATGGTAGTTGACAAAATAGTCCACACAAAGATGATTTTGCTTTCATCAGCATAACAAACATACACCAATGCTTAGTCACGGGCAAGTTTAAAGTCCAAAAGAGCACCCATTCACTAATATAGGACACAGATACTGCGATTTACATTTTTAAAAAGGTACTATTTTCGTGGGCTACCAAACTGGATGTTTTGTTTTGGGAAAATGATAGAAACACAAGCACAGCTTTACAAAAACATGCATAACAAACATCACATACCATTCTATGGCGTCAAGAGAAGAAAATGACAGAAACACACAGACAGATAAAGACATCCACATAAAGCAAGAACCAATCAAGAAAGGCAACAACCTGTTGTTACTTTCTTCAAGAGGGGACGGGGAGTGGCGAGTGGCTGCCAAACTATTGATGCACAGCTAGTTATGGCCTAGGCTACCCCATATGTTCGGTAGGAGGATAAGAAGTTGCCGCTGAAAATGCAGTGTGATAATAACTATGGTCATAGTGAAGAGCCTTGGTGAACGCTACAGTATCTTTGATAAACTCTTTATATTCTAATGGAACACTAAGTGTGGAACTGTCTTGTTTGAACTTTAAGTGGTTGCTGGTCAAAGTTTCTATAAAATATGTGTTTCTCTCCTCGAAGATTGTTTTCATCATTCCAAACAGTGCAGACCCTGGTGAAATATCGCATTATGTGCCATTTCATCAAGGCCTTTACTGTTTGTTAAAGTACCTTTTATAGAACGAACTTATGGTATACAACCACATGAACTGTTCAAAAAGCAAAACATTTGCAATTTGCAAAGGATTCCTCTTTTGTGCATTCGATGCGAGTTTAACAATGGTATAGAACTATCAATGGCATTGCACAAAGTGTATTGTTTTAGATAAAAAGTCAGCTCATCCTTGAAAGTATTGGCTAAGTGCATATAGCTTTCTCCCATACTGCTTAGTGAAGTCTTCCATAGAAATTCAAAAATGTATCTTTGGCCTTGCTGCAATACACCAGTACTGACTGACTCAGTTTCACAAAGCTTTTCTGAATTCGTAACTTTGGGATTGTGCAATTTTAGTTGATTTTGTAGTTGAATAAAGTGTTTTGCACGATTCCATAGAAAAGGTTACCTAAGCTACTCATCTACCCCTGAATACCAGTACTGATTACCAGTACTGACTGGCAGGTTTTACCCCTTAACTAGGTCCCAACCTTAAACCCCCACCCATAGCAATGGCCCAAAAAACCTGGGAGCCCATATGGAGAAGTTAAAAAAAAGAAAAAGAAAAAAAAGAAAAAGGGAGCTAACTTTGCGAATCCTCCCTAGGAGGAATCCGCTTGTTGACGAGCCAGCTTGAAAACATGGCTCGTGGTGCATAACACCTAGAGGAAACAAACTTAAAATGATCAACTTTAGCAAGGTTATGTATAAAACATATATTAAACATGCATGGGTTTTGTTTATTGAGAAAATATCCATATAGTTTCCAGAGACGATTGCATTGTTTATTTGTAGATATATATTTTACACAGAATGAAACTTACACATTGTGATAATGCCACTTGGCTAATTGACCAAATAATACTGTTTTTGCTAAATGATGTTATTTTCTATATCATGAAAAGTAATGTCCCTTGAACACCAATCTGCGACTATAGATTAATGAGCCCAATAGTCGAGTGGTCTAAATGGTTTTCACCAGAGCATCTATAGGACATTTACCTGTGGGTTCGAAACCTGCAAGCTCCTGATTTATAAAACAAATATTTTTATTCTTATTTACTTAAGATTTTTTTTTGCATAATCTGATGATTTTTGAACGTTTGGACAGATGATTAATCCATTAATATCTTCAATTACAATATCCTTATTGCATATTGACATCTTCACAAGAAAGCCTGATTTTGTTGTATGTCGGTAACAAAGGCGCAGACCAGCATGCGCATCCGTGCAGACTGATCTGCGTGTTTGTTCTTTGCTATTGATAGGTATAGTATTTAAACTTGTACATGAAATATTTTATTAGTCTACTTACTAGGCTCTGAGACTAGACATGCTGGATTAAGCTTTATGTTGTTGTAAACCACAATGGCTCGTTTTCTCGTGGTGAGACTCATATCTACTTAGTATTTCTTAGACATAAATGAATAACGACCATTATGTTTGGTGCTTACTTTCATCTACCGCCATACTTTTCACGTGTGATCAATGAAGGTTCGAAAAAGACTCTGCAGAAGTGCACTCTCATTCAGAAAGCTGCGTATCGCCCATGACCTATGTGCTTTCTCTTGCGATTTTACATGGTAAATGGTGCTGTCTACGTTAAAACGATCAAGGTATACATCTGAGAATTCATGTCAGAGCCTTTACAGAACGTATCGATTAACTAAATAAAATTTTAAACGAGGATACAAAAACTTTCAAGTGAGGCTATAACTCTAGTGTTTGTTGTATTATAACCTACGCACTTTCTCGCCCATGAGCTTTTATTTTTTGTGATTTAAGCTGAAATCGCATGTGTCGCCCATGAGCTTTGAACTCTCTTGTGTTAATTGTTCTAATTGCATTTATCGACCATGGGCTCTGATTTCTTGTGAAAATTTAGTTCTTATCATATGTGTCGCCCATGAGCTACAAACTTTCTCGCGCTGATTTAGTTCGAATCGCATGTGTTGCCCATGAGCTATGAACTTTCTGGGTGATTTAAGTCACTGCATGTTTCGCCCATGAGCTTTGACCTTTCTTGTACAATAGTAGTTCTACTCGCATGTGTCGCCCATGGACTATGGACTTCTCACGAGAATTAAGGTCTACACGCTTGTGTCGCTCATGAACTATGAACCTTTGTGCGATATTAGTTCGTAATCACATGCATTGCCCATGAGCTATGAACTTCTTGGGATATTTTAGTTCTTAGTTCTAATCACATGGGTTGCCCACGAGCTAATAACTTCCTCATGTGATTTTAGTTCTAATCTCATGTGTCGCCCATGAGCTTTGACGTTTCTTTTGAGATTTTAGTTCTAATCGCATGTGTCGCCCTGGGGCTAATCTTCTCTTGAGAATTTAGTTCTAATCACATGTGTTGCCTTGCCAGGGGGCATGAAATTTCCCGCAAATATAGTTCTAATCCTGTGTATCGCTCATAAGCTATGAACTTTTGTGTTATTTTAGTTATATCCCACGTATCACCCACGAGTTATGGACTTTCTCGTGAGATTTTAGTTCTGATCGCATGTGTTGCCCATGCGCTATCTATGAAATTTGTTGTGAGATTTTAGTTCAAATTGCATGTGTCGCCCACAGGCATTGAGCTTTCTAACGAGATTTCTTTTTCAAATTACACGCTGAGTCCATGAGCATTGAACTTTCTTTTTGAGCTTCTAGTTCTTAGTTCTAGTCGCAGTTGTAGCCCATGAGCTAAGAACTTTCATTTGAGGTTTTTGTTCTTTTTACATGCTGATGTGTATTCAATAAACTATGGGTTTTCTAGTGAGAGTTTAGTTTTAATTGCATGGGTCGTCTTTGAGATTTGTGTGTTTCTTGTGAGATTTTAGTTCTAGTCGCATGCTCATGGGTATGAAGTCGTAAGGTTGTAGTTCTACATGAAATTGCAAGACTTAGTGTAAATCATGCGCTATGAGCTTTTTGCGTGAGATTTTAGTTAAAATGCATGTGTTGCCCATGAGCTCTAAGATTTTTCTGATAAAATTTTAGTTTTAAACGCATGTACAGCATATGTGCAAGGGCTTTCTTGCGAGAATTTAGTTCTAGTTGCATGCGTAGTCTTTGAGCTATGAGATTTCGCATGAGATTTTAGTTGTATCGCATGTTTCGCCGACGAGTTATAAGCTCTTTTGTGAGATTTAAGTTCTAATTGCATGTGTCAACCATGAGGTATGAGCTTAAACGTGAGAATTTAGGTGATAGGCCTATCACACGTGCCTCGCATGAGCTTTTGCACAGACTTACCAGGCACAAATGTAATATTGTTGGGCAAGCTCACGAGATTTCAGCACATATCATATAGCCCAGCAATGAAGGCTCAGGCGAGCCTGCGCAAATGCGCATTCTCGCCATAGCCTTCACAGTTCGCATACACAAAGTATGAATGTAGAGAAACACCCAGATCAACCTATATTCCCACTCAATACGCAGCATGGATGTTTACAGGCGGCTTTTGAGCATATGCGATAAGCATCAAAATCTCATTTTCTAGCCCAAGATACCACAGAGTGGGTGATCTTGCATCATCAGGCGTTCGTACAGTTACGGAATTCAACTTGAGTCAGACCAGCGTCCGTCGTTGTCATGGTAGTTGACAAAATAGTCCACACAAAGATGATTTTGCTTTCATCAGCATAACAAACATACACCAATGCTTAGTCACGGGCAAGTTTAAAGTCCAAAAGAGCACCCATTCACTAATATAGGACACAGATACTGCGATTTACATTTTTAAAAAGGTACTATTTTCGTGGGCTACCAAACTGGATGTTTTGTTTTGGGAAAATGATAGAAACACAAGCACAGCTTTACAAAAACATGCACAACAAACATCACATACCATTCTATGGCGTCAAGAGAAGAAAATGACAGAAACACACAGACAGATAAAGACATCCACATAAAGCAAGAACCAATCAAGAAAGGCAACAACCTGTTGTTACTTTCTTCAAGAGGGGACTGGGAGTGGCGAGTGGCTGCCAAACTATTGATGCACAGCTAGTTATGGCCTAGGCTACCCCATATGTTCGGTAGGAGGATAAGAAGTTGCCGCTGAAAATGCAGTGTGATAATAACTATGGTCATAGTGAAGAGCCTTGGTGAACGCTACAGTATCTTTTATAAACTCTTTATATTCTAATGGAACACTAAGTGTGGAAATGTCTTGTTTGAACTTTAAGTGGTTGCTGGTCAAAGTTTCTATAAAATATGTGTTTCTCTCCTCGAAGATTGTTTTCATCATTCCAAACAGTGCAGACCCTGGTGAAATATCGCATTATGTGCCATTTCATCAAGGCCTTTACTGTTTGTTAAAGTACCTTTTATAGAACGAACTTATGGTATACAACCACATGAACTGTTCAAAAAGCAAAACATTTGCAATTTGCAAAGGATTCCTCTTTTGTGCATTCGATGCGAGTTTAACAATGGTATAGAACTATCAATGGCATTGCACAAAGTGTATTGTTTTAGATAAAAAGTCAGCTCATCCTTGAAAGTATTGGCTAAGTGCATATAGGTTTCTCCCATACTGCTTAGTGAAGTCTTCCATAGAAATTCAAAAATGTATCTTTGGCCTTGCTGCAATACACCAGTACTGACTGACTCAGTTTCACAAAGCTTTTCTGAATTCGTAACTTTGGGATTGTGCAATTTTAGTTGATTTTGTAGTTGAATAAAGTGTTTTGCACGATTCCATAGAAAAGGTTACCTAAGCTACTCATCTACCCCTGAATACCAGTACTGATTACCAGTACCGATTACCAGTACTGACTGGCAGGTTTTACCCCTTAACTAGGTCCCAACCTTAAACCCCCACCCATAGCAATGGCCCAAAAAATTCTGGAAGCCCATATGGAGAAGTTAAAAAAAAAGAATAATAAAAAAAAAGAAAAAGGGAGCTAACTTTGCGAATCCTCCCTAGGAGGAATCCGCTTGTTGACGAGCCAGCTTGAAAACATGGCTCGTGGTGCATAACACCTAGAGGAAACAAACTTAAAATGATCAACTTTAGCAAGGTTATGTATAAAACATATATTAAACATGCATGGTTTTTGTTTATTGAGAAAATATCCATATAGTTTCCAGAGACGATTGCATTGTTTATTTGTAGATATATATTTTACACAGAATGAAACTTACACATTGTGATAATGCCACTTGGCTAATTGACCAAATAATACTGTTTTTGCTAAATGATGTTATTTTCTATATCATGAAAAGTAATGTCCCTTGAACACCAATCTGCGACTTAAAGTAATGTTAATCCTATAGATTAATGAGCCCAATAGTCGAGTGGTCTAAATGGTTTTCACCAGAGCATCTATAGGACATTTACCTGTGGGTTCGAAACCTGCAAGCTTCTGATTTATAAAACAAATATTTTTATTCTTATTTACTTAAGATTTTTTTTGCATAATCTGATGATTTTTGAACGTTTGGACAGATGATTAATCCATTAATATCTTCAATTACAATATCCTTATTGCATATTGACATCTTCACAAGAAAGCCTGATTTTGTTGTATGTCGGTAACAAAGGCGCAGACCAGCATGCGCATCCGTGCAGACTGATCTGCGTGTTTGTTCTTTGCTATTGATAGGTATAGTATTTAAACTTGTACATGAAATATTTTATTAGTCTACTTACTAGGCTCTGAGACTAGACATGCTGGATTAAGCTTTATGTTGTTGTAAACCACAATGGCTCGTTTTCTCGTGGTGAGACTCATATCTACTTAGTATTTCTTAGACATAAATGAATAACGACCATTATGTTTGGTGCTTACTTTCATTTACCGCCATACTTTTCACGTGTGATCAATGACGGTTCGAAAAAGACTCTGCAGAAGTGCACTCTCATTCAGAAAGCTGCGTATTGCCCATGACCTATGTGCTTTCTCATGCGATTTTACATGGTAAATGGTGCTGTCTACGTTAAAACGATCAAGGTATACATCTGAGAATTCATGTCAGAGCCTTTACAGAACGTATCGATTAACTAAATAACATTTTAAACGAGGATACAAAAACTTTCAAGTGAGGCTATAACTCTAGTGTTTGTTGTATTATAACCTACGCACTTTCTCGCCCATGAGCTTTTATTTTTTGTGATTTAAGCTGAAATCGCATGTGTCGCCCATGAGCTTTGAACTCTCTTGTGTTAATTGTTCTAATTGCATTTATCGACCATGGGCTCTGATTTCTTGTGAAAATTTAGTTCTTATCATATGTGTCGCCCATGAGCTACAAACTTTCTCGCGCTGATTTAGTTCTAATCGCATGTGTTGCCCATGAGCTATGAACTTTCTGGGTGATTTAAGTCACTGCATGTGTCGCCCATGAGCTTTGACCTTTCTTGTACAATAGTAGTTCTACTCGCATGTGTCGCCCATGGACTATGGACTTCTCACGAGAATTAAGGTCTACACGCTTGTGTCGCTCATGAACTATGAACCTTTGTGCGATATTAGTTCGTAATCACATGCATTGCCCATGAGCTATGAACTTTCTTGGGATATTTTAGTTCTTAGTTCTAATCACATGGGTTGCCCACGAGCTAATAACTTCCTCATGTGATTTTAGTTCTAATCTCATGTGTCGCCCATGAGCTTTGACATTTCTTTTGAGATTTTAGTTCTAATCGCATGTGTCGCCCTGGGGCTAATCTTCTCTTGAGAATTTAGTTCTAACCACACGTGTTGCCTTGCCAGGGGGCATGAAATTTCCCGCAAATATAGTTCTAATCCTGTGTATCGCTCATAAGCTATGAACTTTTGTGTTATTTTAGTTATATCCCACGTATCACCCACGAGTTATGGACTTTCTCGTGAGATTTTAGTTCTGATCGCATGTGTTGCCCATGCGCTATCTATGAAATTTGTTGTGAGATTTTAGTTCAAATTGCATGTGTCGCCCACAGGCATTGAGCTTTCTCACGAGATTTCTTTTTCAAATTACACGCTGAGTCCATGAGCATTGAACTTTCTTTTTGAGCTTCTAGTTCTTAGTTCTAGTCGCAGTTGTAGCCCATGAGCTAAGAACTTTCATTTGAGGTTTTTGTTCTTTTTACATGCTGATGTGTATTCAATAAACTATGGGTTTTCTAGTGAGAGTTTAGTTTTAATTGCATGGGTCGTCTTTGAGATTTGTGTGTTTCTTGTGAGATTTTATTTCTAGTCGCATGCTCATGGGTATGAAGTCGTAAGGTTGTAGTTCTACATGAAATTGCAAGACTTAGTGTAAATCATGCGCTATGAGCTTTTTGCGTGAGATTTTAGTTCAAATGCATGTGTTGCCCATGAGCTCTAAGATTTTTCTGATAAAATTTTAGTTTTAAACGCATGTACAGCATATGTGCAAGGGCTTTCTTGCGAGAATTTAGTTCTAGTTGCATGCGTAGTCTTTGAGCTATGAGATTTCGCATGAGATTTTAGTTGTATCGCATGTTTCGCCAACGAGTTATAAGCTCTTTTGTGAGATTTAAGTTCTAATTGCATGTGTCAACCATGAGGTATGAGCTTAAACGTGAGAATTTAGGTGATAGGCCTATCACACGTGCCTCGCATGAGCTTTTGCACAGACTTACCAGGCACAAATGTAATATTGTTGGGCAAGCTCACGAGATTTCAGCACATATCATATAGCCCAGCAATGAAGGCTCAGGCGAGCCTGCGCAAATGCGCATTCTCGCCATAGCCTTCACAGTTCGCATACACAAAGTATGAATGTAGAGAAACACCCAGATCAACCTATATTCCCACTCGATACGCAGCATGGACGTTTACAGGCGGCTTTTGAGCATATGCGATAAGCATCAAAATCTCATTTTCTAGCCCAAGATACCACAGAGTGGGTGATCTTGCATCATCAGGCGTTCGTACAGTTACGGAATTCAACTTGAGTCAGACCAGCGTCCGTCGTTGTCATGGTAGTTGACAAAATAGTCCACACAAAGATGATTTTGCTTTCATCAGCATAACAAACATACACCAATGCTTAGTCACGGGCAAGTTTAAAGTCCAAAAGAGCACCCATTCACTAATATAGGACACAGATACTGCGATTTACATTTTTAAAAAGGTACTATTTTCGTGGGCTACCAAACTGGATGTTTTGTTTTGGGAAAATGATAGAAACACAAGCACAGCTTTACAAAAACATGCACAACAAACATCACATACCATTCTATGGCGTCAAGAGAAGAAAATGACAGAAACACACAGACAGATAAAGACATCCACATAAAGCAAGAACCAATCAAGAAAGGCAACAACCTGTTGTTACTTTCTTCAAGAGGGGACGGGGAGTGGCGAGTGGCTGCCAAACTATTGATGCACAGCTAGTTATGGCCTAGGCTACCCCATATGTTCGGTAGGAGGATAAGAAGTTGCCGCTGAAAATGCAGTGTGATAATAACTATGGTCATAGTGAAGAGCCTTGGTGAACGCTACAGTATCTTTGATAAACTCTTTATATTCTAATGGAACACTAAGTGTGGAACTGTCTTGTTTGAACTTTAAGTGGTTGCTGGTCAAAGTTTCTATAAAATATGTGTTTCTCTCCTCGAAGATTGTTTTCATCATTCCAAACAGTGCAGACCCTGGTGAAATATCGCATTATGTGCCATTTCATCAAGGCCTTTACTGTTTGTTAAAGTACCTTTTATAGAACGAACTTATGGTATACAACCACATGAACTGTTCAAAAAGCAAAACATTTGCAATTTGCAAAGGATTCCTCTTTTGTGCATTCGATGCGAGTTTAACAATGGTATAGAACTATCAATGGCATTGCACAAAGTGTATTGTTTTAGATAAAAAGTCAGCTCATCCTTGAAAGTATTGGCTAAGTGCATATAGCTTTCTCCCATACTGCTTAGTGAAGTCTTCCATAGAAATTCAAAAATGTATCTTTGGCCTTGCTGCAATACACCAGTACTGACTGACTCAGTTTCACAAAGCTTTTCTGAATTCGTAACTTTGGGATTGTGCAATTTTAGTTGATTTTGTAGTTGAATAAAGTGTTTTGCACGATTCCATAGAAAAGGTTACCTAAGCTACTCATCTACCCCTGAATACCAGTACTGATTACCAGTACTGATTACCAGTACTGATTACCAGTACTGACTGGCAGGTTTTACCCCTTAACTAGGTCCCAACCTTAACCCCCACCCATAGCAATGGCCCAAAAAAACCTGGGAGCCCATATGGAGAAGTTAAAAAAAAAGAAAAATAAAAAAAAGAAAAAGGGAGCTAACTTTGCGAATCCTCCCTAGGAGGAATCCGCTTGTTGACGAGCCAGCTTGAAAACATGGCTCGTGGTGCATAACACCTAGAGGAAACAAACTTAAAATGATCAACTTTAGCAAGGTTATGTATAAAACATATATTAAACATGCATGGTTTTTGTTTATTGAGAAAATATCCATATAGTTTCCAGAGACGATTGCATTGTTTATTTGTAGATATATATTTTACACAGAATGAAACTTACACATTGTGATAATGCCACTTGGCTAATTGACCAAATAATACTGTTTTTGCTAAATGATGTTATTTTCTATATCATGAAAAGTAATGTCCCTTGAACACCAATCTGCGAGTTAAAGTAATGTTAATCCTATAGATTAATGAGCCCAATAGTCGAGTGGTCTAAATGGTTTTCACCAGAGCATCTATAGGACATTTACCTGTGGGTTCGAAACCTGCAAGCTCCTGATTTATAAAACAAATATTTTTATTCTTATTTACTTAAGATTTTTTTTTTGCATAATCTGATGATTTTTGAACGTTTGGACAGATGATTAATCCATTAATATCTTCAATTACAATATCCTTATTGCATATTGACATCTTCACAAGAAAGCCTGATTTTGTTGTATGTCGGTAACAAAGGCGCAGACCAGCATGCGCATCCGTGCAGACTGATCTGCGTGTTTGTTCTTTGCTATTGATAGGTATAGTATTTAAACTTGTACATGAAATATTTTATTAGTCTACTTACTAGGCTCTGAGACTAGACATGCTGGATTAAGCTTTATGTTGTTGTAAACCACAATGGCTCGTTTTCTCGTGGTGAGACTCATATCTACTTAGTATTTCTTAGACATAAATGAATAACGACCATTATGTTTGGTGCTTACTTTCATCTACCGCCATACTTTTCACGTGTGATCAATGAAGGTTCGAAAAACACTCTGCAGAAGTGCACTCTCATTCAGAAAGCTGCGTATCGCCCATGACCTATGTGCTTTCTTATGCGATTTTACATGGTAAATGGTGCTGTCTACGTTAAAACGATCAAGGTATACATCTGAGAATTCATGTCAGAGCCTTTACAGAACGTATCGATTAACTAAATAACATTTTAAACGAGGATACAAAAACTTTCAAGTGAGGCTATAACTCTAGTGTTTGTTGTATTATAACCTACGCACTTTCTCGCCCATGAGCTTTTATTTTTTGTGATTTAAGCTGAAATCGCATGTGTCGCCCATGAGCTTTGAACTCTCTTGTGTTAATTGTTCTAATTGCATTTATCGACCATGGGCTCTGATTTCTTGTGAAAATTTAGTTCTTATCATATGTGTCGCCCATGAGCTACAAACTTTCTCGCGCTGATTTAGTTCGAATCGCATGTGTTGCCCATGAGCTATGAACTTTCTGGGTGATTTAAGTCACTGCATGTGTCGCCCATGAGCTTTGACCTTTCTTGTACAATAGTAGTTCTACTCGCATGTGTCGCCCATGGACTATGGACTTCTCACGAGAATTAAGGTCTACACGCTTGTGTCGCTCATGAACTATGAACCTTTGTGCGATATTAGTTCATAATCACATGCATTGCCCATGAGCTATGAACTTTCTTGGGATATTTTAGTTCTTAGTTCTAATCACATGGGTTGCCCACGAGCTAATAACTTCCTCATGTGATTTTAGTTCTAATCTCATGTGTCGCCCATGAGCTTTGACATTTCTTTTGAGATTTTAGTTCTAACCGCATGTGTCGCCCTGGGGCTAATCTTCTCTTGAGAATTTAGTTCTAATCACACGTGTTGCCTTGCCAGGGGGCATGAAATTTCCCGCAAATATAGTTCTAATCCTGTGTATCGCTCATAAGCTATGAACTTTTGTGTTATTTTAGTTATATCCCACGTATCACCCACGAGTTATGGACTTTCTCGTGAGATTTTAGTTCTGATCGCATGTGTTGCCCATGCGCTATCTATGAAATTTGTTGTGAGATTTTAGTTTAAATT
This sequence comes from Loripinus fragilis, assembly GCA_964019695.1. Lineage (NCBI taxonomy): Eukaryota > Metazoa > Mollusca > Bivalvia > Lucinida > Lucinidae > Loripinus > Loripinus fragilis. Next base: position 76,221,896 of record OZ026518.1, read on the forward strand.
GCATGTGTCGCCCACAGGCATTGAGCTTTCTCACGAGATTTTTTTTTCAAATTACACGCTGAGTCCATGAGCATTGAACTTTCTTTTTGAGCTTCTAGTTCTTAGTTCTAGTCGCAGTTGTAGCCCATGAGCTAAGAACTTTCATTTGAGGTTTTTGTTCTTTTTACATGCTGATGTGTATTCAATAAACTATGGGTTTTCTAGTGAGAGTTTAGTTTTAATTGCATGGGTCGTCTTTGAGATTTGTGTGTTTCTTGTGAGATTTTAGTTCTAGTCGCATGCTCATGGGTATGAAGTCGTAAGGTTGTAGTTCTACATGAAATTGCAAGACTTAGTGTAAATCATGCGCTATGAGCTTTTTGCGTGAGATTTTAGTTCAAATGCATGTGTTGCCCATGAGCTCTAAGATTTTTCTGATAAAATTTTAGTTTTAAACGCATGTACAGCATATGTGCAAGGGCTTTCTTGCGAGAATTTAGTTCTAGTTGCATGCGTAGTCTTTGAGCTATGAGATTTCGCATGAGATTTTAGTTGTATCGCATGTTTCGCCAACGAGTTATAAGCTCTTTTGTGAGATTTAAGTTCTAATTGCATGTGTCAACCATGAGGTATGAGCTTAAACGTGAGAATTTAGGTGATAGGCCTATCACACGTGCCTCGCATGAGCTTTTGCACAGACTTACCAGGCACAAATGTAATATTGTTGGGCAAGCTCACGAGATTTCAGCACATATCATATAGCCAAGCAATGAAGGCTCAGGCGAGCCTGCGCAAATGCGCATTCTCGCCATAGCCTTCACAGTTCGCATACACAAAGTATGAATGTAGAGAAACACCCAGATCAACCTATATTCCCACTCGATACGCAGCATGGACGTTTACAGGCGGCTTTTGAGCATATGCGATAAGCATCAAAATCTCATTTTCTAGCCCAAGATACCACAGAGTGGGTGATCTTGCATCATCAGGCGTTCGTACAGTTACGGAATTCAACTTGAGTCAGACCAGCGTCCGTCGTTGTCATGGTAGTTGACAAAATAGTCCACACAAAGATGATTTTGCTTTCATCAGCATAACAAACATACACCAATGCTTAGTCACGGGCAAGTTTAAAGTCCAAAAGAGCACCCATTCACTAAATATAGGACACAGATACTGCGATTTACATTTTTAAAAAGGTACTATTTTCGTGGGCTACCAAACTGGATGTTTTGTTTTGGGAAAATGATAGAAACACAAGCACAGCTTTACAAAAACATGCATAACAAACATCACATACCATTCTATGGCGTCAAGAGAAGAAAATGACAGAAACACACAGACAGATAAAGACATCCACATAAAGCAAGAACCAATCAAGAAAGGCAACAACCTGTTGTTACTTTCTTCAAGAGGGGACGGGGAATGGCGAGTGGCTGCCAAACTATTGATGCACAGCTAGTTATGGCCTAGGCTACCCCATATGTTCGGTAGGAGGATAAGAAGTTGCCGCTGAAAATGCAGTGTGATAATAACTATGGTCATAGTGAAGAGCCTTGGTGAACGCTACAGTATCTTTGATAAACTCTTTATATTCTAATGGAACACTGAGTGTGGAACTGTCTTGTTTGAACTTTAAGTGGTTGCTGGTCAAAGTTTCTATAAAATATGTGTTTCTCTCCTCGAAGATTGTTTTCATCATTCCAAACAGTGCAGACCCTGGTGAAATATCGCATTATGTGCCATTTCATCAAGGCCTTTACTGTTTGTTAAAGTACCTTTTATAGAACGAACTTATGGTATACAACCACATGAACTGTTCAAAAAGCAAAACATTTGCAATTTGCAAAGGATTCCTCTTTTGTGCATTCGATGCGAGTTTAACAATGGTATAGAACTATCAATGGCATTGCACAAAGTGTATTGTTTTAGATAAAAAGTCAGCTCATCTCTGAAAGTATTGGCTAAGTGCATATAGGTTTCTCCCATACTGCTTAGTGAAGTCTTCCATAGAAATTAAAAAATGAATCTTTGGCCTTGCTGCAATACACCAGTACTGACTGACTCAGTTTCACAAAGCTTTTCTGAATTCGTAACTTTGGGATTGTGCAATTTTAGTTGATTTTGTAGTTGAATAAAGTGTTTTGCACGATTCCATAGAAAAGGTTACCTAAGCTACTCATCTACCCCTGAATACCAGTACTGATTACCAGTACTGATTACCAGTACTGACTGGCAGGTTTTACCCCTTAACTAGGTCCCAACCTTAAACCCTCACCCATAGCAATGGCCCAAAAAAACCTGGGAGCCCATATGGAGAAGTTAAAAAAAAAAAGAAAAAGACAAAAAAGAAAAAGGGAGCTAACTTTGCGAATCCTCCCTAGGAGGAATCCGCTTGTTGACGAGCCAGCTTGAAAACAAGGCTCGTGGTGCATAACACCTAGAGGAAACAAACTTAAAATGATCAACTTTAGCAAGGTTATGTATAAAACATATATAAAACATGCATGGTTTTTGTTTATTGAGAAAATATCCATATAGTTTCCAGAGACGATTGCATTGTTTATTTGTAGATATATATTTTACACAGAATGAAACTTACACATTGTGATAATGCCACTTGGCTAATTGACCAAATAATACCGTTTTTGCTAAATGATGTTATTTTCTATATCATGAAAAGTAATGTCCCTTGAACACCAATCTGCGACTTAAAGTAATGTTAATCCTATAGATTAATGAGCCCAATAGTCGAGTGGTCTAAATGGTTTTCACCAGAGCATCTATAGGACATTTACCTGTGGGTTCGAAACCTGCAAGCTCCTGATTTATAAAACAAATATTTTTATTCTTATTTACTTAAGATTTTTTTTGCATAATCTGATGATTTTTGAACGTTTGGACAGATGATTAATCCATTAATATCTTCAATTACAATATCCTTATTGCATATTGACATCTTCACAAGAAAGCCTGATTTTGTTGTATGTCGGTAACAAAGGCGCAGACCAGCATGCGCATCCGTGCAGACTGATCTGCGTGTTTGTTCTTTGCTATTGATAGGTATAGTATTTAAACTTGTACATGAAATATTTTATTAGTCTACTTACTAGGCTCTGAGACTAGACATGCTGGATTTAGCTTTATGTTGTTGTAAACCACAATGGCTCGTTTTCTCGTGGTGAGACTCATATCTACTTAGTATTTCTTAGACATAAATGAATAACGACCATTATGTTTGGTGCTTACTTTCATCTACCGCCATACTTTTCACGTGTGATCAATGAAGGTTCGAAAAAGACTCTGCAGAAGTGCACTCTCATTCAGAAAGCTGCGTATCGCCCATGACCTATGTGCTTTCTCATGCGATTTTACATGGTAAATGGTGCTGTCTACGTTAAAACGATCAAGGTATACATCTGAGAATTCATGTCAGAGCCTTTACAGAACGTATCGATTAACTAAATAACATTTTAAACGAGGATACAAAAACTTTCAAGTGAGGCTATAACTCTAGTGTTTGTAGTATTATAACCTATGCACTTTCTCGCCCATGAGCTTTTATTTTTTGTGATTTAAGCTGAAATCGCATGTGTCGCCCATGAGCTTTGAACTCTCTTGTGTTAATTGTTCTAATTGCATTTATCGACCATGGGCTCTGATTTCTTGTGAAAATTTAGTTCTTATCATATGTGTCGCCCATGAGCTACAAACTTTCTCGCGCTGATTTAGTTCGAATCGCATGTGTTGCCCATGAGCTATGAACTTTCTGGGTGATTTAAGTCACTGCATGTGTCGCCCATGAGCTTTGACCTTTCTTGTACAATAGTAGTTCTACTCGCATGTGTCGCCCATGGACTATGGACTTCTCACGAGAATTAAGGTCTACACGCTTGTGTCGCTCATGAACTATGAACCTTTGTGCGATATTAGTTCATAATCACATGCATTGCCCATGAGCTATGAACTTTCTTGGGATATTTTAGTTCTTAGTTCTAATCACATGGGTTGCCCACGAGCTAATAACTTCCTCATGTGATTTTAGTTCTAATCTCATGTGTCGCCCATGAGCTTTGACATTTCTTTTGAGATTTTAGTTCTAACCGCATGTGTCGCCCTGGGGCTAATCTTCTCTTGAGAATTTAGTTCTAATCACACGTGTTGCCTTGCCAGGGGGCATGAAATTTCCCGCAAATATAGTTCTAATCCTGTGTATCGCTCATAAGCTATGAACTTTTGTGTTATTTTAGTTATATCCCACGTATCACCCACGAGTTATGGACTTTCTCGTGAGATTTTAGTTCTGATCGCATGTGTTGCCCATGCGCTATCTATGAAATTTGTTGTGAGATTTTAGTTTAAATTGCATGTGTCGCCCACAGGCATTGAGCTTTCTCACGAGATTCCTTTTTCAAATTACACGCTGAGTCCATGAGCATTGAACTTTCTTTTTGAGCTTCTAGTTCTTAGTTCTAGTCGCAGTTGTAGCCCATGAGCTAAGAACTTTCATTTGAGGTTTTTGTTCTTTTTACATGCTGATGTGTATTCAATAAACTATGGGTTTTCTAGTGAGAGTTTAGTTTTAATTGCATGGGTCGTCTTTGAGATTTGTGTGTTTCTTGTGAGATTTTAGTTCTAGTCGCATGCTCATGGGTATGAAGTCGTAAGGTTGTAGTTCTACATGAAATTGCAAGACTTAGTGTAAATCATGCGCTATGAGCTTTTTGCGTGAGATTTTAGTTCAAATGCATGTGTTGCCCATGAGCTCTAAGATTTTTCTGATAAAATTTTAGTTTTAAACGCATGTACAGCATATGTGCAAGGGCTTTCTTGCGAGAATTTAGTTCTAGTTGCATGCGTAGTCTTTGAGCTATGAGATTTCGCATGAGATTTTAGTTGTATCGCATGTTTCGCCAACGAGTTATAAGCTCTTTTGTGAGATTTAAGTTCTAATTGCATGTGTCAACCATGAGGTATGAGCTTAAACGTGAGAATTTAGGTGATAGGCCTATCACACGTGCCTCGCATGAGCTTTTGCACAGACTTACCAGGCACAAATGTAATATTGTTGGGCAAGCTCACGAGATTTCAGCACATATCATATAGCCAAGCAATGAAGGCTCAGGCGAGCCTGCGCAAATGCGCATTCTCGCCATAGCCTTCACAGTTCGCATACACAAAGTATGAATGTAGAGAAACACCCAGATCAACCTATATTCCCACTCGATACGCAGCATGGACGTTTACAGGCGGCTTTTGAGCATATGCGATAAGCATCAAAATCTCATTTTCTAGCCCAAGATACCACAGAGTGGGTGATCTTGCATCATCAGGCGTTCGTACAGTTACGGAATTCAACTTGAGTCAGACCAGCGTCCGTCGTTGTCATGGTAGTTGACAAAATAGTCCACACAAAGATGATTTTGCTTTCATCAGCATAACAAACATACACCAATGCTTAGTCACGGGCAAGTTTAAAGTCCAAAAGAGCACCCATTCACTAAATATAGGACACAGATACTGCGATTTACATTTTTAAAAAGGTACTATTTTCGTGGGCTACCAAACTGGATGTTTTGTTTTGGGAAAATGATAGAAACACAAGCACAGCTTTACAAAAACATGCATAACAAACATCACATACCATTCTATGGCGTCAAGAGAAGAAAATGACAGAAACACACAGACAGATAAAGACATCCACATAAAGCAAGAACCAATCAAGAAAGGCAACAACCTGTTGTTACTTTCTTCAAGAGGGGACGGGGAGTGGCGAGTGGCTGCCAAACTATTGATGCACAGCTAGTTATGGCCTAGGCTACCCCATATGTTCGGTAGGAGGATAAGAAGTTGCCGCTGAAAATGCAGTGTGATAATAACTATGGTCATAGTGAAGAGCCTTGGTGAACGCTACAGTATCTTTGATAAACTCTTTATATTCTAATGGAACACTGAGTGTGGAACTGTCTTGTTTGAACTTTAAGTGGTTGCTGGTCAAAGTTTCTATAAAATATGTGTTTCTCTCCTCGAAGATTGTTTTCATCATTCCAAACAGTGCAGACCCTGGTGAAATATCGCATTATGTGCCATTTCATCAAGGCCTTTACTGTTTGTTAAAGTACCTTTTATAGAACGAACTTATGGTATACAACCACATGAACTGTTCAAAAAGCAAAACATTTGCAATTTGCAAAGGATTCCTCTTTTGTGCATTCGATGCGAGTTTAACAATGGTATAGAACTATCAATGGCATTGCACAAAGTGTATTGTTTTAGATAAAAAGTCAGCTCATCTCTGAAAGTATTGGCTAAGTGCATATAGGTTTCTCCCATACTGCTTAGTGAAGTCTTCCATAGAAATTCAAAAATGCATCTTTGGCCTTGCTGCAATACACCAGTACTGACTGACTCAGTTTCACAAAGCTTTTCTGAATTCGTAACTTTGGGATTGTGCAATTTTAGTTGATTTTGTAGTTGAATAAAGTGTTTTGCACGATTCCATAGAAAAGGTTACCTAAGCTACTCATCTACCCCTGAATACCAGTACTGATTACCAGTACTGATTACCAGTACTGACTGGCAGGTTTTATCCCTTAACTAGGTCCCAACCTTAAACCCCCACCCATAGCAATGGCCCAAAAAAACCTGGGAGCCCATATGGAGAAGTTAAAAAAAAAAGAAAAAGAAAAAAAAGAAAAAGGGAGCTAACTTTGCGAATCCTCCCTAGGAGGAATCCGCTTGTTGACGAGCCAGCTTGAAAACAAGGCTCGTGGTGCATAACACCTAGAGGAAACAAACTTAAAATGATCAACTTTAGCAAGGTTATGTATAAAACATATATTAAACATGCATGGTTTTTGTTTATTGAGAAAATATCCATATAGTTTCCAGAGACGATTGCATTGTTTATTTGTAGATATATATTTTACACAGAATGAAACTTACACATTGTGATAATGCCACTTGGCTAATTGACCAAATAATACCGTTTTTGCTAAATGATGTTATTTTCTATATCATGAAAAGTAATGTCCCTTGAACACCAATCTGCGACTTAAAGTAATGTTAATCCTATAGATTAATGAGCCCAATAGTCGAGTGGTCTAAATGGTTTTCACCAGAGCATCTATAGGACATTTACCTGTGGGTTCGAAACCTGCAAGCTCCTGATTTATAAAACAAATATTTTTATTCTTATTTACTTAAGATTTTTTTTGCATAATCTGATGATTTTTGAACGTTTGGACAGATGATTAATCCATTAATATCTTCAATTACAATATCCTTATTGCATATTGACATCTTCACAAGAAAGCCTGATTTTGTTGTATGTCGGTAACAAAGGCGCAGACCAGCATGCGCATCCGTGCAGACTGATCTGCGTGTTTGTTCTTTGCTATTGATAGGTATAGTATTTAAACTTGTACATGAAATATTTTATTAGTCTACTTACTAGGCTCTGAGACTAGACATGCTGGATTAAGCTTTATGTTGTTGTAAACCACAATGGCTCGTTTTCTCGTGGTGAGACTCATATCTACTTAGTATTTCTTAGACATAAATGAATAACGACCATTATGTTTGGTGCTTACTTTCATCTACCGCCATACTTTTCACGTGTGATCAATGAAGGTTCGAAAAAGACTCTGCAGAAGTGCACTCTCATTCAGAAAGCTGCGTATCGCCCATGACCTATGTGCTTTCTCATGCGATTTTACATGGTAAATGGTGCTGTCTACGTTAAAACGATCAAGGTATACATCTGAGAATTCATGTCAGAGCCTTTACAGAACGTATCGATTAACTAAATAACATTTTAAACGAGGATACAAAAACTTTCAAGTGAGGCTATAACTCTAGTGTTTGTAGTATTATAACCTATGCACTTTCTCGCCCATGAGCTTTTATTTTTTGTGATTTAAGCTGAAATCGCATGTGTCGCCCATGAGCTTTGAACTCTCTTGTGTTAATTGTTCTAATTGCATTTATCGACCATGGGCTCTGATTTCTTGTGAAAATTTAGTTCTTATCATATGTGTCGCCCATGAGCTACAAACTTTCTCGCGCTGATTTAGTTCGAATCGCATGTGTTGCCCATGAGCTATGAACTTTCTGGGTGATTTAAGTCACTGCATGTGTCGCCCATGAGCTTTGACCTTTCTTGTACAATAGTAGTTCTACTCGCATGTGTCGCCCATGGACTATGGACTTCTCACGAGAATTAAGGTCTACACGCTTGTGTCGCTCATGAACTATGAACCTTTGTGCGATATTAGTTCATAATCACATGCATTGCCCATGAGCTATGAATTTTCTTGGGATATTTTAGTTCTTAGTTCTAATCACATGGGTTGCCCACGAGCTAATAACTTCCTCATGTGATTTTAGTTCTAATCTCATGTGTCGCCCATGAGCTTTGACATTTCTTTTGAGATTTTAGTTCTAATCGCATGTGTCGCCCTGGGGCTAATCTTCTCTTGAGAATTTAGTTCTAATCACACGTGTTGCCTTGCCAGGGGGCATGAAATTTCCCGCAAATATAGTTCTAATCCTGTGTATCGCTCATAAGCTATGAACTTTTGTGTTATTTTAGTTATATCCCACGTATCACCCACGAGTTATGGACTTTCTCGTGAGATTTTAGTTCTGATCGCATGTGTTGCCCATGCGCTATCTATGAAATTTGTTGTGAGATTTTAGTTCAAATTGCATGTGTCGCCCACAGGCATTGAGCTTTCTCACGAGATTTCTTTTTCAAATTACACGCTGAGTCCATGAGCATTGAACTTTCTTTTTGAGCTTCTAGTTCTTAGTTCTAGTCGCAGTTGTAGCCCATGAGCTAAGAACTTTCATTTGAGGTTTTTGTTCTTTTTACATGCTGATGTGTATTCAATAAACTATGGGTTTTCTAGTGAGAGTTTAGTTTTAATTGCATGGGTCGTCTTTGAGATTTGTGTGTTTCTTGTGAGATTTTAGTTCTAGTCGCATGCTCATGGGTATGAAGTCGTAAGGTTGTAGTTCTACATGAAATTGCAAGACTTAGTGTAAATCATGCGCTATGAGCTTTTTGCGTGAGATTTTAGTTAAAATGCATGTGTTGCCCATGAGCTCTAAGATTTTTCTGATAAAATTTTAGTTTTAAACGCATGTACAGCATATGTGCAAGGGCTTTCTTGCGAGAATTAAGTTCTAGTTGCATGCGTAGTCTTTGAGCTATGAGATTTCGCATGAGATTTTAGTTGTATCGCATGTTTCGCCAACGAGTTATAAGCTCTTTTGTGAGATTTAAGTTCTAATTGCATGTGTCAACCATGAGGTATGAGCTTAAACGTGAGAATTTAGGTGATAGGCCTATCACACGTGCCTCGCATGAGCTTTTGCACAGACTTACCAGGCACAAATGTAATATTGTTGGGCAAGCTCACGAGATTTCAGCACATATCATATAGCCCAGCAATGAAGGCTTAGGCGAGCCTGCGCAAATGCGCATTCTCGCCATAGCCTTCACAGTTCGCATACACAAAGTATGAATGTAGAGAAACACCCAGATCAACCTATATTCCCACTCGATACGCAGCATGGACGTTTACAGGCGGCTTTTGAGCATATGCGATAAGCATCAAAATCTCATTTTCTAGCCCAAGATACCACAGAGTGGGTGATCTTGCATCATTAGGCGTTCGTACAGTTACGGAATTCAACTTGAGTCAGACCAGCGTCCGTCGTTGTCATGGTAGTTGACAAAATAGTCCACACAAAGATGATTTTGCTTTCATCAGCATAACAAACATACACCAATGCTTAGTCACGGGCAAGTTTAAAGTCCAAAAGAGCACCCATTCACTAAATATAGGACACAGATACTGCGATTTACATTTTTAAAAAGGTACTATTTTCGTGGGCTACCAAACTGGATGTTTTGTTTTGGGAAAATGATAGAAACACAAGCACAGCTTTACAAAAACATGCATAACAAACATCACATACCATTCTATGGCGTCAAGAGAAGAAAATGACAGAAACACACAGACAGATAAAGACATCCACATAAAGCAAGAACCAATCAAGAAAGGCAACAACCTGTTGTTACTTTCTTCAAGAGGGGACGGGGAGTGGCGAGTGGCTGCCAAACTATTGATGCACAGCTAGTTATGGCCTAGGCTACCCCATATGTTCGGTAGGAGGATAAGAAGTTGCCGCTGAAAATGCAGTGTGATAATAACTATGGTCATAGTGAAGAGCCTTGGTGAACGCTACAGTATCTTTGATAAACTCTTTATATTCTAATGGAACACTAAGTGTGGAACTGTCTTGTTTGAACTTTAAGTGGTTGCTGGTCAAAGTTTCTATAAAATATGTGTTTCTCTCCTCGAAGATTGTTTTCATCATTCCAAACAGTGCAGACCCTGGTGAAATATCGCATTATGTGCCATTTCATCAAGGCCTTTACTGTTTGTTAAAGTACCTTTTATAGAACGAACTTATGGTATACAACCACATGAACTGTTCAAAAAGCAAAACATTTGCAATTTGCAAAGGATTCCTCTTTTGTGCATTCGATGCGAGTTTAACAATGGTATAGAACTATCAATGGCATTGCACAAAGTGTATTGTTTTAGATAAAAAGTCAGCTCATCCTTGAAAGTATTGGCTAAGTGCATATAGCTTTCTCCCATACTGCTTAGTGAAGTCTTCCATAGAAATTAAAAAATGTATCTTTGGCCTTGCTGCAATACACAAGTACTGACTGACTCAGTTTCACAAAGCTTTTCTGAATTCGTAACTTTGGGATTGTGCAATTTTAGTTGATTTTGTAGTTGAATAAAGTGTTTTGCACGATTCCATAGAAAAGGTTACCTAAGCTACTCATCTACCCCTGAATACCAGTACTGATTACCAGTACTGACTGGCAGGTTTTACCCCTTAACTAGGTCCCAACCTTAAACCCTCACCCATAGCAATGGCCCAAAAAAACCTGGGAGCCCATATGGAGAAGTTAAAAAAAAGAAAAAGAAAAAAAAGAAAAAGGGAGCTAACTTTGCGAATCCTTCCTAGGAGGAATCCGCTTGTTGACGAGTCAGCTTGAAAACATGGCTCGTGGTGCATAACACCTAGAGGAAACAAACTTAAAATGATCAACTTTAGCAAGGTTATGTATAAAACATATACTAAACATGCATGGTTTTTGTTTATTGAGAACATATCCATATAGTTTCCAGAGACGATTGCATTGTTTATTTGTAGATATATATTTTACACAGAATGAAACTTACACATTGTGATAATGCCACTTGGCTAATTGACCAAATAATACTGTTTTTGCTAAATCATGTTATTTTCTATATCATGAAAAGTAATGTCTCTTGAACACCAATCTGCGACTTAAAGTAATGTTAATCCTATAGATTAATGAGCCCAATAGTCGAGTGGTCTAAATGGTTTTCACCAGAGCATCTATAGGACATTTACCTGTGGGTTCGAAACCTGCAAGCTCCTGATTTATAAAACAAATATTTTTATTCTTATTTACTTAAGATTTTTTTTTTGCATCATCTGATGATTTTTGAACGTTTGGACAGATGATTAATCCATTAATATCTTCAATTACAATATCCTTATTGCATATTGACATCTTCACAAGAAAGCCTGATTTTGTTGTATGTCGGTAACAAAGGCGCAGACCAGCATGCGCATCCGTGCAGACTGATCTGCGTGTTTGTTCTTTGCTATTGATAGGTATAGTATTTAAACTTGTACATGAAATATTTTATTAGTCTACTTACTAGGCTCTGAGACTAGACATGCTGGATTAAGCTTTATGTTGTTGTAAACCACAATGGCTCGTTTTCTCGTGGTGAGACTCATATCTACTTAGTATTTCTTAGACATAAATGAATAACGACCATTATGTTTGGTGCTTACTTTCATCTACCGCCATACTTTTCACGTGTGATCAATGAAGGTTCGAAAAAGACTCTGCAGAAGTGCACTCTCATTCAGAAAGCTGCGTATCGCCCATGACCTATGTGCTTTCTCATGCGATTTTACATGGTAAATGGTGCTGTCTACGTTAAAACGATCAAGGTATACATCTGAGAATTCATGTCAGAGCCTTTACAGAACGTATCGATTAACTAAATAACATTTTAAACGAGGATACAAAAACTTTCAAGTGAGGCTATAACTCTAGTGTTTGTTGTATTATAACCTACGCACTTTCTCGCCCATGAGCTTTTATTTTTTGTGATTTAAGCTGAAATCGCATGTGTCGCCCTAAGCTTTGAACTCTCTTGTGTTAATTGTTCTAATTGCATTTATCGACCATGGGCTCTGATTTCTTGTGAAAATTTAGTTCTTATCATATGTGTCGCCCATGAGCTACAAACTTTCTCGCGCTGATTTAGTTCTAATCGCATGTGTTGCCCATGAGCTATGAACTTTCTGGGTGATTTAAGTCACTGCATGTGTCGCCCATGAGCTTTGACCTTTCTTGTACAATAGTAGTTCTACTCGCATGTGTCGCCCATGGACTATGGACTTCTCACGAGAATTAAGGTCTACACGCTTGTGTCGCTCATGAACTATGAACCTTTGTGCGATATTAGTTCATAATCACATGCATTGCCCATGAGCTATGAACTTTCTTGGGATATTTTAGTTCTTAGTTCTAATCACATGGGTTGCCCACGAGCTAATAACTTCCTCATGTGATTTTAGTTCTAATCTCATGTGTCGCCCATGAGCTTTGACATTTCTTTTGAGGTTTTAGTTCTAATCGCATGTGTCGCCCTGGGGCTAATCTTCTCTTGAGAATTTAGTTCTAATCACACGTGTTGCCTTGCAGGGGGCCAGAAATTTCCCGCAAATATAGTTCTAATCCTGTGTATTGCTCATAAGCTATGAACTTTTGTGTTATTTTAGTTATATCCCACGTATCACCCACGAGTTATGGACTTTCTCGTGAGATTTTAGTTCTGATCGCATGTGTTGCCCATGCGCTATCTATGAAATTTGTTGTGAGATTTTAGTTCAAATTGCATGTGTCGCCCACAGGCATTGAGCTTTCTCACGAGATTTCTTTTTCAAATTACACGCTGAGTCCATGAGCATTGAACTTTCTTTTTGAGCTTCTAGTTCTTAGTTCTAGTCGCAGTTGTAGCCCATGAGCTAAGAACTTTCATTTGAGGTTTTTGTTCTTTTTACATGCTGATGTGTATTCAATAAACTATGGGTTTTCTAGTGAGAGTTTAGTTTTAATTGCATGGGTCGTCTTTGAGATTTGTGTGTTTCTTGTGAGATTTTAGTTCTAGTCGCATGCTCATGGGTATGAAGTCGTAAGGTTGTAGTTCTACATGAAATTGCAAGACTTAGTGTAAATCATGCGCTATGAGCTTTTTGCGTGAGATTTTAGTTCAAATGCATGTGTTGCCCATGAGCTTTAAGATTTTTCTGATAAAATTTTAGTTTTAAACGCATGTACAGCATATGTGCAAGGGCTTTCTTGCGAGAATTTAGTTCTAGTTGCATGCGTAGTCTTTGAGCTATGAGATTTCGCATGAGATTTTAGTTGTATCGCATGTTTCGCCAACGAGTTATAAGCTCTTTTGTGAGATTTAAGTTCTAATTGCATGTGTCAACCATGAGGTATGAGCTTAAACGTGAGAATTTAGGTGATAGGCCTATCACACGTGCCTCGCATGAGCTTTTGCACAGACTTACCAGGCACAAATGTAATATTGTTGGGCAAGCTCACGAGATTTCAGCACATTTCATATAGCCCAGCAATGAAGGCTCAGGCGAGCCTGCGCAAATGCGCATTCTCGCCATAGCCTTCACAGTTCGCATACACAAAGTATGAATGTAGAGAAACACCCAGATCAACCTATATTCCCATTCGATACGCAGCATGGATGTTTACAGGCGGCTTTTGAGCATATGCGATAAGCATCAAAATCTCATTTTCTAGCCCAAGATACCATAGAGTGGGTGATCTTGCATCATCAGGCGTTCGTACAGTTACGGAATTCAACTTGAGTCAGACCAGCGTCCGTCGTTGTCATGGTAGTTGACAAAATAATCCACACAAAGATGATTTTGCTTTCATCAGCATAACAAACATACACCAATGCTTAGTCATGGGCAAGTTTAAAGTCCAAAAGAGCACCCATTCACTAAATATAGGACACAGATACTGCGATTTACATTTTTAAAAAGGTACTATTTTCGTGGGCTACCAAACTGGATGTTTTGTTTTGGGACAATGATAGAAACACAAGCACAGCTTTACAAAAACATGCATAACAAACATCACATACCATTCTATGGCGTCAAGAGAAGAAAATGACAGAAACACACAGACAGATAAAGACATCCACATAAAGCAAGAACCAATCAAGAAAGGCAACAACCTGTTGTTACTTTCTTCAAGAGGGGACGGGGAGTGGCGAGTGGCTGCCAAACTATTGATGCACAGCTAGTTATGGCCTAGGCTACCCCATATGTTCGGTAGGAGGATAAGAAGTTGCCGCTGAAAATGCAGTGTGATAATAACTATGGTCATAGTGAAGAGCCTTGGTGAACGCTACAGTATCTTTGATAAACTCTTTATATTCTAATGGAACACTAAGTGTTGAACTGTCTTGTTTGAACTTTAAGTGGTTGCTGGTCAAAGTTTCTATAAAATATGTGTTTCTCTCCTCGAAGATTGTTTTCATCATTCCAAACAGTGCAGACCCTGGTGAAATATCGCATTATGTGCCATTTCATCAAGGCCTTTACTGTTTGTTAAAGTACCTTTTATAGAACGAACTTATGGTATACAACCACATGAACTGTTCAAAAAGCAAAACATTTGCAATTTGCAAAGGATTCCTCTTTTGTGCATTCGATGCGAGTTTAACAATGGTATAGAACTATCAATGGCATTGCACAAAGTGTATTGTTTTAGATAAAAAGTCAGCTCATCCTTGAAAGTATTGGCTAAGTGCATATAGGTTTCTCCCATACTGCTTAGTGAAGTATTCCATAGAAATTCAAAAATGTATCTTTGGCCTTGCTGCAATACACCAGTACTGACTGACTCAGTTTCACAAAGCTTTTCTGAATTCGTAACTTTGGGATTGTGCAATTTTAGTTGATTTTGTAGTTGAGTAAAGTGTTTTGCACGATTCCATAGAAAAGGTTACCTAAGCTACTCATCTACCCCTGAATACCAGTACTGATTACCAGTACTGATTACCAGTACTGACTGGCAGGTTTTACCCCTTAACTAGGTCCCAACCTTAAACCCCCACCCATAGCAATGGCCCAAAAAAACCTGGGAGCCCATATGGAGAAGTTAAAAAAAAGAAAAAGAAAAAAAAGAAAAAGGGAGCTAACTTTGCGAATCCTCCCTAGGAGGAATCCGCTTGTTAACGAGCCAGCTTGAAAACATGGCTCGTGGTGCATAACACCTAGAGGAAACAAACTTAAAATGATCAACTTTAGCAAGGTTATGTATAAAACATATATTAAACATGCATGGTTTTTGTTTATTGAGAAAATATCCATATAGTTTCCAGAGACGATTGCATTGTTTATTTGTAGATATATATTTTACACAGAATGAAACTTACACATTGTGATAATGCCACTTGGCTAATTGACCAAATAATACTGTTTTTGCTAAATGATGTTATTTTCTATATCATGAAAAGTAATGTCCCTTGAACACCAATCTGCGAGTTAAAGTAATGTTAATCCTATAGATTAATGAGCCCAATAGTCGAGTGGTCTAAATGGTTTTCACCAGAGCATCTATAGGACATTTACCTGTGGGTTCGAAACCTGCAAGCTCCTGATTTATTAAACAAATATTTTTATTCTTATTTACTTAAGATTTTTTTTTTGCATAATCTGATGATTTTTGAACGTTTGGACAGATGATTAATCCATTAATATCTTCAATTACAATATCCTTATTGCATATTGACATCTTCACAAGAAAGCCTGATTTTGTTGTATGTCGGTAACAAAGGCGCAGACCAGCATGCGCATCCGTGCAGACTGATCTGCGTGTTTGTTCTTTGCTATTGATAGGTATAGTATTTAAACTTGTACATGAAATATTTTATTAGTCTACTTACTAGGCTCTGAGACTAGACATGCTGGATTAAACTTTATGTTGTTGTAAACCACAATGGCTCGTTTTCTCTTGGTGAGACTCATATCTACTTAGTATTTCTTAGACATAAATGAATAACGACCATTATGTTTGGTGCTTACTTTCATCTACCGCCATACTTTTCACGTGTGATCAATGAAGGTTCGAAAAAGACTCTGCAGAAGTGCACTCTCATTCAGAAAGCTGCGTATCGCCCATGACCTATGTGCTTTCTCATGCGATTTTACATGGTAAATGGTGCTGTCTACGTTAAAACGATCAAGGTATACATCTGAGAATTCATGTCAGAGCCTTTACAGAACGTATCGATTAACTAAATAACATTTTAAACGAGGATACAAAAACTTTCAAGTGAGGCTATAACTCTAGTGTTTGTTGTATTATAACCTACGCACTTTCTCGCCCATGAGCTTTTATTTTTTGTGATTTAAGCTGAAATCGCATGTGTCGCCCATGAGCTTTGAACTCTCTTGTGTTAATTGTTCTAATTGCATTTATCGACCATGGGCTCTGATTTCTTGTGAAAATTTAGTTCTTATCATATGTGTCGCCCATGAGCTACAAACTTTCTCGCGCTGATTTAGTTCTAATCGCATGTGTTGCCCATGAGCTATGAACTTTCTGGGTGATTTAAGTCACTGCATGTGTCGCCCATGAGCTTTGACCTTTCTTGTACAATAGTAGTTCTACTCGCATGTGTCGCCCATGGACTATGGACTTCTCACGAGAATTAAGGTCTACACGCTTGTGTCGCTCATGAACTATGAACCTTTGTGCGATATTAGTTCATAATCACATGCATTGCCCATGAGCTATGAACTTTCTTGGGATATTTTAGTTCTTAGTTCTAATCACATGGGTTGCCCACGAGCTAATAACTTCCTCATGTGATTTTAGTTCTAATCTCATGTGTCGCCCATGAGCTTTGACATTTCTTTTGAGATTTTAGTTCTAATCGCATGTGTCGCCCTGGGGCTAATCTTCTCTTGAGAATTTAGTTCTAATCACACGTGTTGCCTTGCCAGGGGGCATGAAATTTCCCGCAAATATAGTTCTAATCCTGTGTATCGCTCATAAGCTATGAACTTTTGTGTTATTTTAGTTATATCCCACGTATCACCCACGAGTTATGGACTTTTTCGTGAGATTTTAGTTCTGATCGCATGTGTTGCCCATGCCCTATCTATGAAATTTGTTGTGAGATTTTAGTTCAAATTGCATGTGTCGCCCACAGGCATTGAGCTTTCTCACGAGATTTCTTTTTCAAATTACACGCTGAGTCCATGAGCATTGAACTTTCTTTTTGAGCTTCTAGTTCTTAGTTCTAGTCGCAGTTGTAGCCCATGAGCTAAGAACTTTCATTTGAGGTTTTTGTTCTTTTTACATGCTGATGTGTATTCAATAAACTATGGGTTTTCTAGTGAGAGTTTAGTTTTAATTGCATGGGTCGTCTTTGAGATTTGTGTGTTTCTTGTGAGATTTTAGTTCTAGTCGCATGATCATGGGTATGAAGTCGTAAGGTTGTAGTTCTACATGAAATTGCAAGACTTAGTGTAAATCATGCGCTATGAGCTTTTTTGCGTGAGATTTTAGTTCAAATGCATGTGTTGCCCATGAGCTCTAAGATTTTTCTGATAAAATTTTAGTTTTAAACGCATGTACAGCATATGTGCAAGGGCTTTCTTGCGAGAATTTAGTTCTAGTTGCATGCGTAGTCTTTGAGCTATGAGATTTCGCATGAGATTTTAGTTGTATCGCATGTTTCGCCAACGAGTTATAAGCTTTTTTGTGAGATTTAAGTTCTAATTGCATGTGTCAACCATGAGGTATGAGCTTAAACGTGAGAATTTAGGTGATAGGCCTATCACACGTGCCTCGCATGAGCTTTTGCACAGACTTACCAGGCACAAATGTAATATTGTTGGGCAAGCTCACGAGATTTCAGCACATATCATATAGCCCAGCAATGAAGGCTCAGGCGAGCCTGCGCAAATGCGCATTCTCGCCATAGCCTTCACAGTTCGCATACACAAAGTATGAATGTAGAGAAACACCCAGATCAACCTATATTCCCACTCGATACGCAGCATGGACGTTTACAGGCGGCTTTTGAGCATATGCGATAAGCATCAAAATCTCATTTTCTAGCCCAAGATACCACAGAGTGGGTGATCTTGCATCATCAGGCGTTCGTACAGTTACGGAATTCAACTTGAGTCAGACCAGCGTCCGTCGTTGTCATGGTAGTTGACAAAATAGTCCACACAAAGATGATTTTGCTTTCATCAGCATAACAAACATACACCAATGCTTAGTCATGGGCAAGTTTAAAGTCCAAAAGAGCACCCATTCACTAAATATAGGACACAGATACTGCGATTTACATTTTTAAAAAGGTACTATTTTCGTGGGCTACCAAACTGGATGTTTTGTTTTGGGAAAATGATAGAAACACAAGCACAGCTTTACAAAAACATGCATAACAAACATCACATACCATTCTATGGCGTCAAGAGAAGAAAATGACAGAAACACACAGACAGATAAAGACATCCACATAAAGCAAGAACCAATCAAGAAAGGCAACAACCTGTTGTTACTTTCTTCAAGAGGGGACGGGGAGTGGCGAGTGGCTGCCAAACTATTGATGCACAGCTAGTTATGGCCTAGGCTACCCCATATGTTCGGTAGGAGGATTAGAAGTTGCCGCTGAAAATGCAGTGTGATAATAACTATGGTCATAGTGAAGAGCCTTGGTGAACGCTGCAGTATCTTTGATAAACTCTTTATATTCTAATGGAACACTAAGTGTGGAACTGTCTTGTTTGAACTTTAAGTGGTTGCTGGTCAAAGTTTCTATAAAATATGTGTTTCTCTCCTCGAAGATTGTTTTCATCATTCCAAACAGTGCAGACCCTGGTGAAATATCGCATTATGTGCCATTTCATCAAGGCCTTTACTGTTTGTTAAA
Source organism: Loripinus fragilis (assembly GCA_964019695.1). Classification (NCBI taxonomy): domain Eukaryota; kingdom Metazoa; phylum Mollusca; class Bivalvia; order Lucinida; family Lucinidae; genus Loripinus; species Loripinus fragilis. Next base: position 76,241,008 of record OZ026518.1, read on the forward strand.
GTACCTTTTATAGAACGAACTTATGGTATACAACCACATGAACTGTTCAAAAAGCAAAACATTTGCAATTTGCAAAGGATTCCTCTTTTGTGCATTCGATGCGAGTTTAACAATGGTATAGAACTATCAATGGCATTGCACAAAGTGTATTGTTTTAGATAAAAAGTCAGCTCATCCTTGAAAGTATTGGCTAAGTGCATATAGGTTTCTCCCATACTGCTTAGTGAAGTCTTCCATAGAAATTCAAAAATGTATCTTTGGCCTTGCTGCAATACACCAGTACTGACTGACTCAGTTTCACAAAGCTTTTCTGAATTCGTAACTTTGGGATTGTGCAATTTTAGTTGATTTTGTAGTTGAATAAAGTGTTTTGCACGATTCCATAGAAAAGGTTACCTAAGCTACTCATCTACCCCTGAATACCAGTACTGATTACCAGTACTGATTACCAGTACTGACTGGCAGGTTTTACCCCTTAACTAGGTCCCAACCTTAAACCCCCACCCATAGCAATGGCCCAAAAAAACCTGGGAGCCCATATGGAGAAGTTAAAAAAAAGAAAAATAAAAAAAAAGAAAAAGGGAGCTAACTTTGCGAATCCTCCCTAGGAGGAATCCGCTTGTTGACGAGCCAGCTTGAAAACATGGCTCGTGGTGCATAACACCAAAATGATCAACTTTAGCAAGGTTATGTATAAAACATATATTAAACATGCATGGTTTTTGTTTATTGAGAAAATATCCATATAGTTTCCAGAGACGATTGCATTGTTTATTTGTAGATATATATTTTGCACAGAATGAAACTTACACATTGTGATAATGCCACTTGGCTAATTGACCAAATAATACTGTTTTTGCTAAATGATGTTATTTTCTATATCATGAAAAGTAATGTCCCTTGAACACCAATCTGCGACTTAAAGTAATGTTAATCCTATAGATTAATGAGCCCAATAGTCGAGTGGTCTAAATGGTTTTCACCAGAGCATCTATAGGACATTTACCTGTGGGTTCGAAACCTGCAAGCTCCTGATTTATAAAACAAATATTTTTATTCTTATTTACTTAAGATTTTTTTTTGCATAATCTGATGATTTTTGAACGTTTGGACAGATGATTAATCCATTAATATCTTCAATTACAATATCCTTATTGCATATTGACATCTTCACAAGAAAGCCTGATTTTGTTGTATGTCGGTAACAAAGGCGCAGACCAGCATGCGCATCCGTGCAGACTGATCTGCGTGTTTGTTCTTTGCTATTGATAGGTATAGTATTTAAACTTGTACATGAAATATTTTATTAGTCTACTTACTAGGCTCTGAGACTAGACATGCTGGATTAAGCTTTATGTTGTTGTAAACCACAATGGCTCGTTTTCTCGTGGTGAGACTCATATCTACTTAGTATTTCTTAGACATAAATGAATAACGACCATTATGTTTGGTGCTTACTTTCATCTACCGCCATGCTTTTCACGTGTGATCAATGAAGGTTCGAAAAAGACTTTGCAGAAGTGCACTCTCATTCAGAAAGCTGCGTATCGCCCATGACCTATGTGCTTTCTCATGCGATTTTACATGGTAAATGGTGCTGTCTACGTTAAAACGATCAAGGTATACATCTGAGAATTCATGTCAGAGCCTTTACAGAACGTATCGATTAACTAAATAACATTTTAAACGAGGATACAAAAACTTTCAAGTGAGGCTATAACTCTAGTGTTTGTTGTATTATAACCTACGCACTTTCTCGCCCATGAGCTTTTATTTTTTGTGATTTAAGCTGAAATCGCATGTGTCGCCATGAGCTTTGAACTCTCTTGTGTTAATTGTTCTAATTGCATTTATCGACCATGGGCTCTGATTTCTTGTGAAAATTTAGTTCTTATCATATGTGTCGCCCATGAGCTACAAACTTTCTCGCGCTGATTTAGTTCTAATCGCATGTGTTGCCCATGAGCTATGAACTTTCTGGGTGATTTAAGTCACTGCATGTGTCGCCCATGAGCTTTGACCTTTCTTGTACAATAGTAGTTCTACTCGCATGTGTCGCCCATGGACTATGGACTTCTCACGAGAATTAAGGTCTACACGCTTGTGTCGCTCATGAACTATGAACCTTTGTGCGATATTAGTTCATAATCACATGCATTGCCCATGAGCTATGAACTTTCTTGGGACATTTTAGTTCTTAGTTCTAATCACATGGGTTGCCCACGAGCTAATAACTTCCTCATGTGATTTTAGTTCTAATCTCATGTGTCGCCCATGAGCTTTGACATTTCTTTTGAGATTTTAGTTCTAATCGCATGTGTCGCCCTGGGGCTAATCTTCTCTTGAGAATTTAGTTCTAATCACACGTGTTGCCTTGCCAGGGGGCATGAAATTTCCCGCAAATATAGTTCTAATCCTGTGTATCGCTCATAAGCTATGAACTTTTGTGTTATTTTAGTTATATCCCACGTATCACCCACGAGTTATGGACTTTCTCGTGAGATTTTAGTTCTGATCGCATGTGTTGCCCATGCGCTATCTATGAAATTTGTTGTGAGATTTTAGTTCAAATTGCATGTGTCGCCCACAGGCATTGAGCTTTCTCACGAGATTTCTTTTTCAAATTACACGCTGAGTCCATGAGCATTGAACTTTCTTTTTGAGCTTCTAGTTCTTAGTTCTAGTCGCAGTTGTAGCCCATGAGCTAAGAACTTTCATTTGAGGTTTTTGTTCTTTTTACATGCTGATGTGTATTCAATAAACTATGGGTTTTCTAGTGAGAGTTTAGTTTTAATTGCATGGGTCGTCTTTGAGATTTGTGTGTTTCTTGTGAGATTTTAGTTCTAGTCGCATGCTCATGGGTATGAAGTCGTAAGGTTGTAGTTCTACATGAAATTGCAAGACTTAGTGTAAATCATGCGCTATGAGCTTTTTGCGTGAGATTTTAGTTCAAATGCATGTGTTGCCCATGAGCTCTAAGATTTTTCTGATAAAATTTTAGTTTTAAACGCATGTACAGCATATGTGCAAGGGCTTTCTTGCGAGAATTTAGTTCTAGTTGCATGCGTAGTCTTTGAGCTATGAGATTTCGCATGAGATTTTAGTTGTATCGCATGTTTCGCCAACTAGTTATAAGCTCTTTTGTGAGATTTAAGTTCTAATTGCATGTGTCAACCATGAGGTATGAGCTTAAACGTGAGAATTTAGGTGATAGGCCTATCACACGTGCCTCGCATGAGCTTTTGCACAGACTTACCAGGCACAAATGTAATATTGTTGGGCAAGCTCACGAGATTTCAGCACATATCATATAGCCCAGCAATGAAGGCTCAGGCGAGCCTGCGCAAATGCGCATTCTCGCCATAGCCTTCACAGTTCGCATACACAAAGTATGAATGTAGAGAAACACCCAGATCAATCTATATTCCCATTCGATACGCAGCATGGACGTTTACAGGCGGCTTTTGAGCATATGCGATAAGCATCAAAATCTCATTTTCTAGCCCAAGATACCACAGAGTGGGTGATCTTGCATCATCAGGCGTTCGTACAGTTACGGAATTCAACTTGAGTCAGACCAGCGTCCGTCGTTGTCATGGTAGTTGACAAAATAGTCCACACAAAGATGATTTTGCTTTCATCAGCATAACAAACATACACCAATGCTTAGTCATGGGCAAGTTTAAAGTCCAAAAGAGCACCCATTCACTAAATATAGGACACAGATACTGCGATTTACATTTTTAAAAAGGTACTATTTTCGTGGGCTACCAAACTGGATGTTTTGTTTTGGGAAAATGATAGAAACACAAGCACAGCTTTACAAAAACATGCATAACAAACATCACATACCATTCTATGGCGTCAAGAGAAGAAAATGACAGAAACACACAGACAGATAAAGACATCCACATAAAGCAAGAACCAATCAAGAAAGGCAACAACCTGTTGTTACTTTCTTCAAGAGGGGACGGGGAGTGGCGAGTGGCTGCCAAACTATTGATGCACAGCTAGTTATGGCCTAGGCTACCCCATATGTTCGGTAGGAGGATAAGAAGTTGCCGCTGAAAATGCAGTGTGATAATAACTATGGTCATAGTGAAGAGCCTTGGTGAACGCTATAGTATCTTTGATAAACTCTTTATATTCTAATGGAACACTAAGTGTGGAACTGTCTTGTTTGAACTTTAAGTGGTTGCTGGTCAAAGTTTCTATAAAATATGTGTTTCTCTCCTCGAAGATTGTTTTCATCATTCCAAACAGTGCAGACCCTGGTGAAATATCGCATTATGTGCCATTTCATCAAGGCCTTTACTGTTTGTTAAAGTACCTTTTATAGAACGAACTTATGGTATACAACCACATGAACTGTTCAAAAAGCAAAACATTTGCAATTTGCAAAGGATTCCTCTTTTGTGCATTCGATGCGAGTTTAACAATGGTATAGAACTATCAATGGCATTGCACAAAGTGTATTGTTTTAGATAAAAAGTCAGCTCATCCTTGAAAGTATTGGCTAAGTGCATATAGGTTTCTCCCATACTGCTTAGTGAAGTCTTCCATAGAAATTCAAAAATGTATCTTTGGCCTTGCTGCAATACACCAGTACTGACTGACTCAGTTTCACAAAGCTTTTCTGAATTCGTAACTTTGGGATTGTGCAATTTTAGTTGATTTTGTAGTTGAATAAAGTGTTTTGCACGATTCCATAGAAAAGGTTACCTAAGCTACTCATCTACCCCTGAATACCAGTACTGATTACCAGTACTGATTACCAGTACTGACTGGCAGGTTTTACCCCTTAACTAGGTCCCAACCTTAAACCCCCACCCATAGCAATTGCCCCAAAAAACCTGGGAGCCCATATGGAGAAGTTAAAAAAAAAGAAAAATAAAAAAAAGAAAAAGGGAGCTAACTTTGCGAATCCTCCCTAGGAGGAATCCGCTTGTTGACGAGCCAGCTTGAAAACATGGCTCGTGGTGCATAACACCAAAATGATCAACTTTAGCAAGGTTATGTATAAAACATATATTAAACATGCATGGTTTTTGTTTATTGAGAAAATATCCATATAGTTTCCAGAGACGATTGCATTGTTTATTTGTTGATATATATTTTACACAGAATGAAACTTACACATTGTGATAATGCCACTTGGCTAATTGACCAAATAATACTGTTTTTGCTAAATGATGTTATTTTCTATATCATGAAAAGTAATGTCCCTTGAACACCAATCTGCGACTTAAAGTAATGTTAATCCTATAGATTAATGAGCCCAATAGTCGAGTGGTCTAAATGGTTTTTACCAGAGCATCTATAGGACATTTACCTGTGGGTTCGAAACCTGCAAGCTCCTGATTTATAAAACAAATATTTTTATTCTTATTTACTTAAGATTTTTTTTTTGCATAATCTGATGATTTTTGAACGTTTGGACAGATGATTAATCCATTAATATCTTCAATTACAATATCCTTATTGCATATTGACATCTTCACAAGAAAGCCTGATTTTGTTGTATGTCGGTAACAAAGGCGCAGACCAGCATGCGCATCCGTGCAGACTGATCTGCGTGTTTGTTCTTTGCTATTGATAGGTATAGTATTTAAACTTGTACATGAAATATTTTATTAGTCTACTTACTAGGCTCTGAGACTAGACATGCTGGATTAAGCTTTATGTTGTTGTAAACCACAATGGCTCGTTTTCTCGTGGTGAGACTCATATCTACTTAGTATTTCTTAGACATAAATGAATAACGACCATTATGTTTGGTGCTTACTTTCATCTACCGCCATACTTTTCACGTGTGATCAATGAAGGTTCGAAAAAGACTCTGCAGAAGTGCAGTCTCATTCAGAAAGCTGCGTATCGCCCATGACCTATGTGCTTTCTCATGCGATTTTACATGGTAAATGGTGCTGTCTACGTTAAAACGATCAAGGTATACATCTGAGAATTCATGTCAGAGCCTTTACAGAACGTATCGATTAACTAAATAACATTTTAAACGAGGATACAAAAACTTTCAAGTGAGGCTATAACTCTAGTGTTTGTTGTATTATAACCTACGCACTTTCTCGCCCATGAGCTTTTATTTTTTGTGATTTAAGCTGAAATCGCATGTGTCGCCCATGAGCTTTGAACTCTCTTGTGTTAATTGTTCTAATTGCATTTATCGACCATGGGCTCTGATTTCTTGTGAAAATTTAGTTCTTATCATATGTGTCGCCCATGAGCTACAAACTTTCTCGTGCTGATTTAGTTCTAATCGCATGTGTTGCCCATGAGCTATGAACTTTCTGGGTGATTTAAGTCACTGCATGTGTCACCCATGAGCTTTGACCTTTCTTGTACAATAGTAGTTCTACTCGCATGTGTCGCCCATGGACTATGGACTTCTCACGAGAATTAAGGTCTACACGCTTGTGTCGCTCATGAACTATGAACCTTTGTGCGATATTAGTTCATAATCACATGCATTGCCCATGAGCTATGAACTTTCTTGGGATATTTTAGTTCTTAGTTCTAATCACATGGGTTGCCCACGAGCTAATAACTTCCTCATGTGATTTTAGTTCTAATCTCATGTGTCGCCCATGAGCTTTGACATTTCTTTTGAGATTTTAGTTCTAATCGCATGTGTCGCCCTGGGGCTAATCTTCTCTTGAGAATTTAGTTCTAATCACACGTGTTGCCTTGCCAGGGGGCATGAAATTTCCCGCAAATATAGTTCTAATCCTGTGTATCGCTCATAAGCTATGAACTTTTGTGTTATTTTAGTTATATCCCACGTATCACCCACGAGTTATGGACTTTCTCGTGAGATTTTAGTTCTGATCGCATGTGTTGCCCATGCCCTATCTATGAAATTTGTTGTGAGATTTTAGTTCAAATTGCATGTGTCGCCCACAGGCATTGAGCTTTCTCACGAGATTTCTTTTTCAAATTACACGCTGAGTCCATGAGCATTGAACTTTCTTTTTGAGCTTCTAGTTCTTAGTTCTAGTCGCAGTTGTAGCCCATGAGCTAAGAACTTTCATTTGAGGTTTTTGTTCTTTTTACATGCTGATGTGTATTCAATAAACTATGGGTTTTCTAGTAAGAGTTTAGTTTTAATTACATGGGTCGTCTTTGAGATTTGTGTGTTTCTTGTGAGATTTTAGTTCTAGTCGCATGCTCATGGGTATGAAGTCGTAAGGTTGTAGTTCTACATGAAATTGCAAGACTTAGTGTAAATCATGCGCTATGAGCTTTTTGCGTGAGATTTTAGTTCAAATGCATGTGTTGCCCATGAGCTCTAAGATTTTTCTGATAAAATTTTAGTTTTAAACGCATGTACAGCATATGTGCAAGGGCTTTCTTGCGAGAATTTAGTTCTAGTTGCATGCGTAGTCTTTGAGCTATGAGATTTCGCATGAGATTTTAGTTGTATCGCATGTTTCGCCAACGAGTTATAAGCTCTTTTGTGAGATTTAAGTTCTAATTGCATGTGTCAACCATGAGGTATGAGCTTAAACGTGTGAATTTAGGTGATAGGCCTATCACACGTGCCTCGCATGAGCTTTTGCACAGACTTACCAGGCACAAATGTAATATTGTTGGGCAAGCTCACGAGATTTCAGCACATATTATATAGCCCAGCAATGAAGGCTCAGGTGAGCCTGCGCAAATGCGCATTCTCGCCATAGCCTTCACAGTTCGCATACACAAAGTATGAATGTAGAGAAACACCCAGATCAACCTATATTCCCACTCGATACGCAGCATGGACGTTTACAGGCGGCTTTTGAGCATATGCGATAAGCATCAAAATCTCATTTTCTAGCCCAAGATACCACAGAGTGGGTGATCTTGCATCATCAGGCGTTCGTACAGTTACGGAATTCAACTTGAGTCAGACCAGCGTCCGTCGTTGTCATGGTAGTTGACAAAATAGTCCACACAAAGATGATTTTGCTTTCATCAGCATAACAAACATACACCAATGCTTAGTCATGGGCAAGTTTAAAGTCCAAAAGAGCACCCATTCACTAAATATAGGACACAGATACTGCGATTTACATTTTTAAAAAGGTACTATTTTCGTGGGCTACCAAACTGGATGTTTTGTTTTGGGAAAATGATAGAAACACAAGCACAGCTTTACAAAAACATGCATAACAAACATCACATACCATTCTATGGCGTCAAGAGAAGAAAATGACAGAAACACACAGACAGATAAAGACATCCACATAAAGCAAGAACCAATCAAGAAAGGCAACAACCTGTTGTTACTTTCTTCAAGAGGGGACGGGGAGTGGCGAGTGGCTGCCAAACTATTGATGCACAGCTAGTTATGGCCTAGGCTACCCCATATGTTCGGTAGGAGGATAAGAAGTTGCCGCTGAAAATGCAGTGTGATAATAACTATGGTCATAGTGAAGAGCCTTGGTGAACGCTACAGTATCTTTGATAAACTCTTTATATTCTAATGGAACACTAAGTGTGGAACTGTCTTGTTTGAACTTTAAAGGCAGGAATGGGGTATAAAAGGAAAAATAAGCCTCAAATCTGGCACTTTCTGTTTTGCACTCAAGCTGTGAAGATCTCCAGGAGCTCTTGAGGCTTATCTCTAATTTGATTGGCTTGTCTATTTAACTATGAAAATGATTGACACCTGTCATCAGCTCAGTGGCCATCTGGTTTTGGATATGTAGTATTTTGTAATCACTATTCAATTATGAGGTAATTTAGTCAAAACCTAAGCAATAAAATTTGAATTATGAAAGAATTTTATTTTGGAATTTTTTCTTTATATCGAATTTTAGAAAAATTGATCAATATTTGCTACTTAATGTTTATTATAAATCATTTAGTAAAAAAATCAATAGAAATAATAATTATTTTTTCATTTATATTTTTTACTATAGGATTTACCAAAACACTAAGAAGGTTCATTATCGTGACAAAATGGACAAATCAAATCTATAATCTGATAAAATCTCATATATTTTACATATTCCTTACTTATTATATTAATCCAAACATAAGATAAACACATACATGTAATGCTACTTTATAAATTACTGCCATTGAAAATAAATGAGGCGGGTCATGTTTGTTATGTGTCCACTGGTTCATAATTACTCTGTAATTACTATAGATAATTGGCATCATGGTCCAAAGATCACAAAACAGTTGACTGTAATATTTGTTTATACAGCAATTAGCACCAATTGCATGGATGGATAGTCACCTTTCTTAGTTTAGATTAATATTTGTTCGGGATAAATCTTACAAAGTTTTATTTAGAAAACGGCGAAGATCCAGATCAGCTATGCTGATCAGACCTCAAACCCCATCTAATTAGGTAAAGTTATTCTGATCAAATTTGGGAGGGATCAAGTGCATAAATATTCAGCATGATAATTATAGATAAATATTTTGAAAAAAAAAATTGCATGTACAAAAATGAAAAATAGTCAGATATTATATTAATTTTCATCAGCTTGTTTGTTCTTATTTTTTGTATCAATAATTATTACAAAAATATTGTCATTTTTGAGACAGTAGTAGTAGAAAACAGAACAGTAGCCTAAGGCTTATCTGTTATCTGCTAGACCAGATTAGGACAGTGGCCTGGTCAGTAGCTAAGCTCCACCCACTCCACCCACTGACCATCTCATACAGGTAATAATCTCTCTGCCGGGGGGTACAGAATCCCTGCCTTTAAGTGGTTGCTGGTCAAAGTTTCTATAAAATATGTGTTTCTCTCCTCGAAGATTGTTTTCATCATTCCAAACAGTGCAGACCCTGGTGAAATATCGCATTATGTGCCATTTCATCAAGGCCTTTACTGTTTGTTAAAGTACCTTTTATAGAACGAACTTATGGTATACAACCACATGAACTGTTCAAAAAGCAAAACATTTGCAATTTGCAAAGGATTCCTCTTTTGTGCATTCGATGCGAGTTTAACAATGGTATAGAACTATCAATGGCATTGCACAAAGTGTATTGTTTTAGATAAAAAGTCAGCTCATCCTTGAAAGTATTGGCTAAGTGCATATAGGTTTCTCCCATACTGCTTAGTGAAGTCTTCCATAGAAATTCAAAAATGTATCTTTGGCCTTGCTGCAATACACCAGTACTGACTGACTCAGTTTCACAAAGCTTCTCTGAATTCGTAACTTTGGGATTGTGCAATTTTAGTTGATTTTGTAGTTGAATAAAGTGTTTTGCACGATTCCATAGAAAAGGTTACCTAAGCTACTCATCTACCCCTGAATACCAGTACTGATTACCAGTACTGATTACCAGTACTGACTGGCAGGTTTTACCCCTTAACTAGGTCCCAACCTTAAACCCCCACCCATAGCAATGACCTAATAAAACCTGGGAGCCCATATGGAGAAGTTAAAAAAAAGAAAAAGAAAAAAAAAAGAAAAAGGGAGCTAACTTTGCGAATCCTCCCTAGGAGGAATCCGCTTGTTGACGAGCCAGCTTGAAAACATGGCTCGTGGTGCATAACACCTAGAGGAAACAAACTTAAAATGATCAACTTTAGCAAGGTTATGTATAAAACATATATTAAACATGCATGGTTTTTGTTTATTGAGAAAATATCCATATAGTTTCCAGAGACGATTGCATTGTTTATTTGTAGATATATATTTTACACAGAATGAAACTTACACATTGTGATAATGCCACTTGGCTAATTGACCAAATAATACTGTTTTTGCTAAATGATGTTATTTTCTATATCATGAAAAGTAATGTCCCTTGAACACCAATCTGCGACTATAGATTAATGAGCCCAATAGTCGAGTGGTCTAAATGGTTTTCACCAGAGCATCTATAGGACATTTACCTGTGGGTTCGAAACCTGCAAGCTCCTGATTTATAAAACAAATATTTTTATTCTTATTTACTTAAGATTTTTTTTTGCATAATCTGATGATTTTTGAACGTTTGGACAGATGATTAATCCATTAATATCTTCAATTACAATATCCTTATTGCATATTGACATCTTCACAAGAAAGCCTGATTTTGTTGTATGTCGGTAACAAAGGCGCAGACCAGCATGCGCATCCGTGCAGACTGATCTGCGTGTTTGTTCTTTGCTATTGATAGGTATAGTATTTAAACTTGTACATGAAATATTTTATTAGTCTACTGAGACTAGACATGCTGGATTAAGCTTTATGTTGTTGTAAACCACAATGGCTCGTTTTCTCGTGGTGAGACTCATATCTACTTAGTATTTCTTAGACATAAATGAATAACGACCATTATGTTTGGTGCTTACTTTCATCTACCGCCATACTTTTCACGTGTGATCAATGAAGGTTCGAAAAAGACTCTGCAGAAGTGCAGTCTCATTCAGAAAGCTGCGTATCGCCCATGACCTATGTGCTTTCTCATGCGATTTTACATGGTAAATGGTGCTGTCTACGTTAAAACGATCAAGGTATACATCTGAGAATTCATGTCAGAGCCTTTACAGAACGTATCGATTAACTAAATAACATTTTAAACGAGGATACAAAAACTTTCAAGTGAGGCTATAACTCTAGTGTTTGCTGTATTATAACCTACGCACTTTCTCGCCCATGAGCTTTTATTTTTTGTGATTTAAGCTGAAATCGCATGTGTCGCCCATGAGCTTTGAACTCTCTTGTGTTAATTGTTCTAATTGCATTTATCGACCATGGGCTCTGATTTCTTGTGAAAATTTAGTTCTTATCATATGTGTCGCCCATGAGCTACAATTTTTCTCGCGCTGATTTAGTTCTAATCGCATTTGTTGCCCATGAGCTATGAACTTTCTGGGTGATTTAAGTCACTGCATGTGTCGCCCATGAGCTTTGACCTTTCTTGTACAATAGTAGTTCTACTCGCATGTGTCGCCCATGGGCTATGGACTTCTCACGAGAATTAAGGTCTACACGCTTGTGTCGCTCATGAACTATGAACCTTTGTGCGATATTAGTTCATAATCACATGCATCGCCCATGAGCTATGAACTTTCTTGGGATATTTTAGTTCTTAGTTCTAATCACATGGGTTGCCCACGAGCTAATAACTTCCTCATGTGATTTTAGTTCTAATCTCATGTGTCGCCCATGAGCTTTGACATTTCTTTTGAGATTTTAGTTCTAATCGCATGTGTCGCCCTGGGGCTAATCTTCTCTTGAGAATTTAGTTCTAATCACACGTGTTGCCTTGCCAGGGGGCATGAAATTTCCCGCAAATATAGTTCTAATCCTGTGTATCGCTCATAAGCTATGAACTTTTGTGTTATTTTAGTTATATCCCACGTATCACCCACGAGTTATGGACTTTCTCGTGAGATTTTAGTTCTGATCGCATGTGTTGCCCATGCGCTATCTATGAAATTTGTTGTGAGATTTTAGTTCAAATTGCATGTGTCGCCCACAGGCATTGAGCTTTCTCACGAGATTTCTTTTTTAAAATCACACGCTGAGTCCATGAGCAATGAACTTAACTTTTGAGCTTTTAGTTCTTAGTTCTAGTCGCAGTTGTAGCCCATGAGCTAAGAACTTTCATTTGAGGTTTTTGTTCTTTTTACATGCTGATGTGTATTCAATAAACTATGGGTTTTCTAGTGAGAGTTTAGTTTTAATTGCATGGGTCGTCTTTGAGATTTGAGTGTTTCTTGTGAGATTTTAGTTCTAGTCGCATGCTCATGGGTCTGAAGTCGTAAGGTTGTAGTTCTGCATGAAATTGCAAGTGTAAATCATGCGCTATGAGCTTTTTGCGTGCGATTTTAGTTCAAACGCATGTGTTGCCCATGAGCTCTAAGATTTTTCTGATAAAATTTTTGTTTTAAACTCATGTACAACATATGTGCGAGGGCTTTCTTGCGAGAATTTAGTTCTAGTTGCATGCGTAGTCTTTTAGCTATGAGATTTCGCATGAGATTTTAGTTGTATCGCATGTGTCGCCAACGAGTTATAAGCTCTTTTGTGAGATTTTAAAGTTCTAATTGCATGTGTCAACCATGAGCTATGAGCTAAATCGTGAGAATTTAGGTGATTGGACGGTGTAGCCAAACAAATGAGTCTTGTATAGGTGTTTAGGGATACAGGATATTTGCCGTTACATCATAAGTAACTTCAAGTCTTGGATTACTATCCATTTTACTTCCAGGGATATGGGATACTGTGTCCAAAATTTGTGTTTACTTTAAGGGATACGGGATATTTGGATCCCCCACAAGCCTCACAAATATATAGCCTAGCTTAGTACTGGTTCAACCCAGGAAGACCCGTCCCTTTATAATTGAATGATTGTTGATGGGACGTACGAATCAAATCAAACAAAACAAATATATTAGAGCTTCGTTGGAGCAAACAATTGAAACAATGACAATGGTTTATTTGCAACGAAACATGATTTATATATTCTCGAAGCCAATATACGTAGCTTATATATCAAGATATATGAAGAAAAAAAACAGCTTCGTTTAAAAAAGTCGTGGGCTGCGCCGGGATTTGAACCCGGGACCTCTCGCACCCAAAGCGAGAATCATACCCCTAGACCACGCAGCCACAGTTGTCTAAATGCATATCAATAATCACAATATATCTTTTACCTTTAATATATGAATGCTGGTTTCCAGCTGTGCATAATAAGGCAACCAGTTTATGCGCGATTATGAGTAGCCTCCCTTCCCGCAGAAAAAAGAAAAAAAAGTAAAACCTTGCATTTCATCCATTTGATACAGTGTATAGATATGCAAAAACAATAGCTATACTCAAGAAGAATTATTATTCCTGTTTTAGATTAAGATACATAAGTTTGACTCTGTGGATCACTGGAAGTTTGAACTGATTCGCTTCGAAGTCCTTTCGTCCTTAAAAGCACACACGGTCGGGTCTGAAAGCCCCCGCCCAGCCCAGCTTCCGAGCGTCTGAAAAAATATAAATTGAGCCAGTGCATGAGATTTTCAACAATTAGGGCTGCTACATTTAAGAAATTTGGTAAACGTTTCCACGAGTTCCAATAACCGAAACGATTCGGTTTACACGTAACTTCCAGATTGATATTTTTAATTATGCAGCTCAGTAAAACCGCCGATATTTTCCCTAAAAAACCCTTTGAAAAATGTACCTTGCGTAAATATTCGAAATTGTTTCTGGTTGGGTGTTGTGCTAGAACTCATAGGCATCATCGAAAAGTTGGTCCAAAGAATTCCAATTTCCATGAAAATTGGGAAACATATATATAGGCATTTAGATATACGGTAAGGTATTAATGAAATCCCTCACCAAAAATATTTATTTTGTTAAGTCCATCTTCTTAAAAGAAATAGATTTCGCAGTAGGCATATTACAAGGTAATATATGTATCTGAAGGGAAATTTACATAGGACAAGATCAACCCCAAACTTAATATTATATTATTGAAAATTGTTAAAATACTAAATACATACATATCAATTCACATGGTACAGCAAAGTATCAGTTAACAACAAAAATTTGGTTTTTATAGCCTGATTTCAGCGAAGACATTTGATACCGCGATATTACGGAGTTCTATTTGTACCAGAAGGGATATTTTGGACAAAATCAAGCTTTAACTTTAATATTTTTGCGTGAATTTTTGCATGCTAATGTAAAAACATAAGTTTAATCATATGGTAAAGAAAAAAATCATTTTCTTTCTTTTAAATGGGTATTATAGGCTGATTTCGACAAAGAAATTTGATACCACGATAGTACGGAGTAAAAAAAGATCTGTACCCCAAGTAAAACAATACACAAAATCAACCCTAAAAATTATTTTTTTTGCCCGAATTTTCGCATACTACTACAAAAACACATATTGAATCATATGATAGAAAGAAATTATGCACTTGCCCCCAAAAAACAGTTTTATAGGCTAATTTCGAAATAAAAAGTTGATTTCGCGAAATCAAGTTGATTACTCTGATTAGTCATACCGCACACAAGACATAACTGTGAATAGTCACGTACGCATCAATACACACGCCGACAGGAAGTAAACAAAAAACTTTCACATGCGTGTAACTGTTAAAAATGCAGATATATGATTGTTCCAAGCAGTGGCTGAGTGAGACAATATTCGGGACATTTTTTTATGGCCCATTGAGCATGTCCGCCGTAATTTCTAATTGCAGTAGATACTTTATCAAATACAGCCGATTATGAGAAAACAAACGATCTGATTGATGATCCAGATCGAGATGTGACGTATCACTGTTTAAGAGAATATTTTTCATTAGGAAATACTATTTATAAATCACAACGCTGGTCACGTACTAAAGTTCATGTAAACGGTAGGTCAATTTTGTAAATGTTTATTGCAGAAACACGAAACGGTGCTGTTTACACGTGTAAACGTGGCAGCCCTACCAACAATGTGGCATTTGACATGTGTAGACTCGGACGAGCCTCTGCAGCCTACTGTTAAGCTTAGTAACTCCAAATGGTGTTCAGTCAGTAGCTTAACAATCATAGAATACTCAAGCAACTAGCAAAGGCTCTGATCAGACTGCGTGTATGCGCAGGCTGATCTGAGGCTTGTTGGTCACACATCCCACATTGATGGAACTTGGAAATCTCATACACAGGCTCAATTCTGGTGTAGTTGGCTTCAAATTTCCTGCACTACCCACTGGAACATATTCATGTTTTAAAGTTTCATTTTTCTTTTGCTTTTCCCCTTTTAAATAAATCGCTTCTTCTTACAGCATTATTTGAAAACAATTGCTTTTATTACATATTTAATTGCTAAAAATACCCAAAAAGAGCGGCTTATCTGTTCCTCTGCCGCAGCACACGCTATTGCTCTAGTGTTTATTACATAAAACATCTCTTGGGCTTGGTCTGATCCTGATCCACAATGTTTTCCACTCTGCTTGTAAATACATGTTATCACGGGAGGGCAGTGGCTCAGTAGTAGAGTGCTTGACTGGAGAGCGAGGGGCCTTGGGTTCGAGCCTAGCCGGCGTCACTGTGTTGTGTCTTTGAGTAAGACACATTAATCCTAGCTTAGTACTGGTTCAACCCAGGAAGACCCGTCCCTTTATAACTGAAAGATTGTTGATGGGATGTAAAGAATCAAATCAAGCAAAACAAAACTTGTTTATTACTGGAATGCTGATAATTAACAGGTTAAAAATTGGGGATGAGTGTTACGTACATAGTGACAAGGGTAAATGAGTGCCTCCAGGCCTCCAGATATGAGTGCGTATTTGAATATTATTTTCCTTATTTCTCAACAAAAACATATATTGTGGGTACTCAAAAGAACCGTCTCAATGAGACGGTTCTTTTGGGCACCCAAAACAGAAGGTAAAAACTGAAGGATAAGAAAATACTCACAATTTTAGGCTAACCGGGCCGCGTAGCGCAGTTGTTAACGTGTCTGGCTACAGATGCGTGTCTGACTGCAGATCCAGGGGTCACGAGTTTGATCCCGGCCCGCTCTTATACTTTCGTGGAGATTGATCATGAAATAATTTCTACGGTCATTCTCCTCCCTTTTGCTGAATCATTCAAGTAGGGTTGTTGTCAGTTACAAGCGAAAGTATGTGCACGAAGTACTGGTTAACCACTTGTTCAAGCTTGCCCAGGAAAAAGTGTGGTTAGGTGAACTGACCGTCCCGCCATAACCATAGCTGTTGACTCTGGATGTAAAGCAACAAAGCAAACAAACAAACAATTTTAGGCTAAACATTCTTGCCTATCTGGACCTATGTGCTTCTTCTTTCAGAGTATAAGAAAGATTCCAGATGACAGTTTTATAAGAAGATGTTTGAAGAAAATTGTTATTGTGGCTCCAGCACTGATGACCAAGCTAACTCATTCACCTGTGAAAAATGTAAAAGACAATTCCACCCTGGTATGTGAAACATGTCTACACCGTATGTCCAGATAAGCAAATGTTTTGAGCGTAAAATCATAATTATTTTCTTACCCATCAGTTTAAACATGTGTTTTGGGTGCTCAAAAGAACTGTCTTATTGAGAGGGTTCTTTTGAGTACCCACAATATTTCTTTTAGAAATAAGAAAAATAATTTTTAAATACACACTCTTATCTGGAGGCCTGTATAATACCATATTCTAATAAGTGGACATGCTCTTACCGTATAAGCATGTTCTGGGTAATTTATGGGTTTACACAATATTATGTGAACTTTTGTCAGATTTCATCAAAAGCCAGCTGATCTGGATCTTAACACTGTTTTGAAAAGAAGGTATAAAACTTTGAAAAAGTCATGTGCACAATGTGCTTATTAGGTTGAATGTGGTATGTTACCATAATTACACTAAATATTTGGACATTCAAACTTAACTCATTATATTTATCCTAAAATTTGAACGAGTCACATTGGGACTCCTGATTAACATGTTTTTTTAGGGTAAAATTTTAGAATATTTTCTCAATGAGTACCCTAAGCATATACCTATATGTAGTTTAGTTGATGGTTAAGGAAATTAATTTTTGATTACATACTCTTACCTAGAAGCCTGAGCAGTTTAAACTAGGCCACCCTTAAAAGATTGTTTGTTTGCTGTCACACATCCGACTCACTCAAAATGCCACCTACTGTACCTGAAAAATTTAATGGCAGCCTCGGATTTTTTTTTTATTTTGTTCTAATTTTAGATTTTTTTCTTTATTTTTTATGATTTTTTAAAAAATTAAAAAAAAAATACCTACCTACCAACCTATTCACCTAAAAAATCATGAGCAGGGTGACAGCAAACAATTTTTTTTAAGGATGGCCCTATATGAACTTCAGATTTCCAGTTAATCCAATGGTGTAATATCCTTACTATTGATTCATTTTGTGAATGAAAAAAGTTCTTTGTTGTTCTTACAGAATGCATCAAGTCAGGATCGCCATCTGTTTTGAAGGGAGACTTGTTGTTCAACTTCAAGTGTGAATCATGCGGAAATGGGGAAGAGGAATTTGAAAGAATCAGACTCCAGTGGTCAGTTATCATATATGGGGCAGTGCACAAGATTTTGGTATTTACAGGGGTTTCCATAGGCCTGATTTGGGCCCCTTCCCAAAATTAAAAAAAATGAGCAAAAAAATCCCAAAATGGTGTATATCATTCCCAATTTCTTTGTTCTACATTTTGGTGAAAATTTCATGAAAATCAGAACAAAAATACCAAAGTACCAGATGCATAGAAAATTGCATAAAAATGTGAATGAAAACACATTTTCATTCACATTTTAAGCAATTTTTCATTAGTTTTTATGTCGGACAATTAAAACAACAGGTCCCTGGCCCTGACTTCAGGAAGGTAGGAAAATCCCTGATTTATCAGGCCAGTATGCAGTGAAGGCTCAGGTGATTCTGTGCATATATGCAGGCCTGCCAGAGGCTTCACTGTTTGCATACACAAAGTATGGTTGTAGATAAAGCCTCGGGCCAAAATTAAGACCTCTATTATAAATCAGCATGGGTATTTTAAAGAGGTCTTTGAGCATATTATGACTTGTGATAAGATATGTACCAAAATCTTATATGCTGGCACATTTCTTATAGAGGAAGTGTTTAACCATGTACTTTGACAATGTAGGCTCAGTTGAGATTCTGCAGTCGATTTGCAGGCTTTAAAAGAGGCCCTACTTATTCTACTTTTTCCTACTACTACCTTTTCCTACTTTGTCTTGAAAATGGCCCACTCTCCCTTCTTTACACTCCAAAATTGCATTTACATGATGAATTAAAAAATAATAATTCTAGCCCGCTTGGGTTGTAAGAATTATTATATATATTTATATTTCTGTCAGTGAGCAGACTCAAGAGTGCTTTAAATTGAAGTTTTCATCTGCAAGTTGTTCTTTTTTTTTTTGTCACACCTGCTTGTAGCAGGGTGAAGATAGTAGTTTAAATTTTCATCCATCTGTCGGGTTGTTCCTCAAGTGGTGTGTCAGTCTGTCTTGACCCAACCATCATTATTTCTAAATTATGATGTATGGATGTGTATGATCTATCTGTATCTATCTTATACCCTAATTCACTTAATAACAGAGGGAGCGCAGTGGCTCAGTGGTAGAGTTCTTGACATAAGACCGAGGGTCTGGGGGTTCGAGCCTCACCGGCTTCACTGTGTTGTGTCCTTGAGCAAGACACATTAATCCTAACTTAGTACTGGTTCAACCCAGGAAGCCCTGTCACTACATAACTGAAAGATTGTTGATGGGACGTAAAGAATCAAATCAAACAAAACTTAATAACAGTGACATGGTCCTTTTGAGTATCCACAAAGTTTATTTAAATTGAGGGATAAGAAAATAATCACAATTTTACGCTTAAATTGTTGGTTATCAGGATCATTGCTCCACATTTGAGCCATGACATGAATGAGTGTGTGCAAAGCATAGGCTCAGATCAGACTGGTCAGAGTCTTTGCTGTGCACTCAGTAGGTAACTAAGGGCCCAAGTTTTCTTCATGCAGACAGCGAAGACTCTGATTAGACACAGCCAGGGCTTAACCTGGCTCAGAATTTATTGTAGCCAACACTTTAGCCAAATAGAAAACTTGGAGCCAAATGAAATTGACTTAAGCCAGAAAATAGTATCAATAAGTTGTTCTGTATTTAACACTTTGGCCGCTGGCAGTGACTTTTGTCATCTGCTGATAACCTTTGCAAACAGTTTGGACCTAGATCAGGCCAGACAAAATGTTGGGCCTGATCTGGATCCAAACTGTTTGACACCCTGATGGTAGTGACAAAAAAAAATTCCAGCATTCAAAGAGTTAAATTTGGCACAATAATAAAGTGTGAAGGAATAATAAATGCAATATTGGAAAATCCAAAATCTGATCAAAATACAATTTTTCGCATATATGTAATTTTTGAACCATCTAGAGTGTACTTTTAGCCTATTACTTATATCAAAATTTTGTAGCCACTCTACATTTTAAGTAGCAAATGGCTACAATGGCTAATGGCAGGGTGAGCCCTGCTCAACTGATACCTAGGCTGATCTGAGTATTCTTGTGACACACAGCTACATTGTTGGTTTTCTCATGTGGCACCACATTTGACTTTCCTTATCTTTTCTTTATATCCTTTTTATATCTTGATTTATATGTTCTAGGAGATGATGCCTTGTTAAGTTAGGGGTTTTTCATGCAAACCAAACATC
The DNA here is from genome assembly GCA_964019695.1 of Loripinus fragilis. NCBI lineage: Eukaryota > Metazoa > Mollusca > Bivalvia > Lucinida > Lucinidae > Loripinus > Loripinus fragilis. Next base: position 76,261,170 of record OZ026518.1, read on the forward strand.
TATTTGTCTTAATCCACATCTGAACTAAGGGTGAGGTTGGTGCACCGTTATACCGGTTTAAGCCCTCCAGTAAAATATTTTTACTGACCGTTCCAAGGCGGTGCTTTTGTGGATCTTTTATGTTAATTCTGTCATGTTTTGTTATGCTTTCATGCATGTCTGTTTGTTGATGCCTTGTGGTCACCTGCTGGGAAAGGGCTGACCTCTTGGCTCTCGTTTGTGATGTCTAGTTGTGACGTTGTCACTTTCCCATTGGTATCCTGGGTCAGGTGTAGTACTTGATTGTATTGATTCCTGATCTTTTCCCTCTTTCTTACTTTCTGTTTCTAGGACACAGGTTGTTCAGCTGACCTTGTACAACCTTCATTTGGGTGGAACAGGAATGTGTGGCTACTTCAGATGGAAAGAACACATCTGTACTTTCATTGACAAACATTGGAATACTTTCTTTGGCTCTCACAGGTATACCTTGTTTTATTAACCCTTTTCCTGCCAGACACAACTTTTGATATATACACTTATGTGCCAAATTAAAGTTCACAAACTTAAAAAAATGCATAAGTTTATGGGAAATTTTGACATTCATTTCTTCTTCATTTCAATTTTATTCATATTATGGACTTGACAAATACATGAATGGGAAGATATAAGCAAGCCTTTAAATATTCACAATATAATTTATGTGTTCCCTGTTTTGCATATTGTCGCTAAGCAACCGATAAAAATAGCTAAAAAGTCACAAGTATGCTCATTTTTGTAGTAACCATGGTTACAAGGAATGAATATCTGATGTTACTTTTAATGCTACTCCAAAACAACATATTTTTCTATATATTGGCTATCAAAAAATATTTGCTAGTCTTTCTTTTATAACTAAACAATATAAAACGCAAAAATGTTAATAAAATATGTCAATATTCAAAGTTCTTAAAATATGGGTATGGCAGACAAATATTACTAATTACACAAGTTTTAAAGTCATTATGTACTTCAAATTATACTTAAGACTTAAACACAAAAAAAATCTGCCAATAAAATGTCTTTAAAAAGTTGGAATAATGCATTCAAAATGATGTTGTCATGGAAACAGATATGCAGTATTTTTGATATTCACTCTAATATTGATCCATTTCTTGACTAATTTCATAAAGAAATGGTGATTTTTATACTTTCTTATTGATAGAAATTAAAATAAAACCACACATAAAGACAACAATAAGTCCTACATGTTATAGCATAAACTTGAGTAATTATTGAATGTCTGGTTGCCATGGCAATTGTTTTAATGAACTAGAAGGACAAATTTTGGTCATTTTTGTCTTGTTGCTAGGCAACCACCTCCAGTATGGAGTAAAAATTTCTGAACATTTGTAATGATAGGGGGGATAATAATGTATTCAAACATAAGCCTTATTAATACTGTAAATCTTTCATTTTAGATTTAAGGTATTATAAGTTTTGAAAATAAGCATTATTTTTTGCCTTGAAATTCACTTTGTGAACTTTAATTTGGCACCTGACTGTAGTCTATGGGTCCAGTTAAGCAAAATTCCTGATTGTAAATATGCAATTATTTTCTTACGCAGCAATCTAAACATCTGTTTTGGGTGCTCAAAAGAACCGTCTTATTGAGACGTTTTTTTTGAGTACCCACAACATGTTTTGGTTGAGAAATAAGAAAAATAATTTTAAGTTACGCACATTTATCTGGAGGCTTACTCTCTCATCAGTTTATATTCTTAGGCAGCATATAATGCAAACTCTATAAACCCAGATCGGAATACTCCCAAGGGAGCAGTCTGATACTTGTAGGTACAGATATTAAAATGTGATTTGTAAATTATAACCTGTCACCCCTCGATGAAATATGACATATAAATCTCTCTTGCATCGGGCTAGATGAAAGAATCCATCTGAATAGAAAGAGGCAAAGTAGTTACTTCCACAGATTGTGTATCCTTCATTACAAAAGCAAATTACAAATTCAAATCTTAACATGCTTGGACATTTTGCATGCTTTTTAGCTCACCTGAGGCATTGGCTCATGGTGAGCTATTGTGATCGTTGGATGTCCGTCCTCCGTCGTGCGTCGTGTGTCGGCAACAATTGCTTTAAAAGGCACCTTCTCCTAAACTACTGGCTGAATTTTGAGCAGATTTGGCAAGAATAAACCTTATATGGCCCTCTTTTAAAATTGTTCAAATGGTTTTGTCTGTTGCATATCTAGGTCACACAGGCTAAAAATAGATTTTCAAGATGAAAACTTTATAAAAATCTTCTTGTCTGAAACCACAAGGCCTAGAGCATTGATATTTGGTATGTAGCATCATCTAGTGGTCCTCTACCAAGTTTGTTCATATTATACCCCTGGGGCCAAAAATGACCCCACCCCGGGTTCACATGTTTTACATAGGCTTATATAGTAAAAACATGAAAAAATCTTCTTGTCTGAAATCATATGGCCTAGAGTCTTGATATTATGTACACAGCATCACCTGGTGGACCTCTACCAAGTTTGTTCAAATTATGCCCCTGGGACAAAAAATGGCCCCGCCCCTGGGGTCTCATGCTTTACATTGGCTTACATAGTGAAAAACATGAAAAAATCTTCTTGTCTGAAACCATATGACCTAGAGTCTTGATATTTGGTATGTAGCATCACCTGGTGGATCTCTACTAAGTTTGTTCTAATTATGCCCGGAGTGGGGCCAAAATGGTCCCACCCTGGGGGTCACATGTTTTACATAGGCTTATATAGTGAAAAACATGAAAAATCTTCTTGTCTGAAATCATATGGCCTAGAGTCTTGATATTTGGTATGTAGCATCACCTGGTGGACCTCTACAAAGTTTGGTCAAATTATGCCCCAGGGGCAAAAATGGCCCACCCTTTACATAGGCTTATATGGTGAAAAAACATGAAAAAATATTCTTGACTGAAACCATATGGCCAAGAGTCTTGATATTTGGTATGTAGCATCACCCGGTGGACCTCTACGAAGTTTGTTCAAAGCATGCCCCTGGGGCCAAAAATGGCCTCACCCCGGGGGTCACATGTTTTACATAGGCTTATATGGTGAAAAAAAAACATGAAAAAATCTTCTTGTCTGAAACCACAGGGCCTAGAGCATTGATATTTGGTATGTAGCATCATCTTGTGGTCCTCTACCAAGATTGTTCAAATTATGCCCCTGGGACCAAAAATGGCCCCACTCAGGGGGGGTGGGGGTCAAATGTTTTACAAAGGCTCATATAGTAAAAACATAACAAATCTACTTGTCTGAAACCATATGGCCTAGAGTCTTGATATTGTGTACATAGCACCACCTGGTGGACCATGACCAATTTAATTCAAATCATGCCCCTGGGGCCAAAAATGGCCCACCCCGGGGTCACTTGTTTTACATAGTCTTATATGGTGTAAAAAAATCAAAAAAATCTTCTTGTCTGAAACCATATTGCCTAGAGTCTTGAGTTTGTGTAGCATCACCTTGTGGACCGCTACCAAGTCTGTTCGAATTATGCCCCTGGGGCGAAAAATGGCTCCACCCGGGGGTCACTTGTTTTGCATAGTCTTACATGGTGAAAAACATGAAAAAATCTTCTTGTCTGAAATCATATGACCTAGAGTCTTGATATTTGGTATGTAGCATCACCTGGTGGACCTCTACCAAGTTTGTTCAAATTATGCCCTTGGGGCCAAAAAATGGCCCCACTCCGGGGTTCACATGGTATACATAGGCTTATACACTGAAAAACATGAAAAAATCTTCTTGTCTGAAATCATATGGCCTAGAGTCTTGATATTGTGTATATAGCATCACCTAGTCAACCTCTACCAAGTTTGTTCAAATTATGCCCCTGGGACCAAAAGTGGCCCCGCCCCAGGGGTCTCATGCTTTACATTGGCTTACATAGACAAAACATGAAAAAATCTTCTGGTCTGAAACCATATGGCCTAGAGTCTTGATAATTGGTATGTAGCATCACCTAGTGGACCTCTACCAAGTTTGTTCAAATTATGCCACTGGGGCCAAAAATGGCTCCGCCCCAGGGGGCACATGCTTTACATTGGCTTACATAGTGAAAACATGACAAAATCTTCTTGTCTGAAACCATTAGGCCTACAGTCTTGATAATTGGTATATATGGCATCACCTAATGGACTTCTACCAAGTGTGTTCAAATTATGCCTGTGGCGCCAAAAGTGGCCCGGCCCCAGGTGTCACCAGGGACATGGCCAGCTTTCAACAGATATAACTCAGGTGAGCGATTTAGGGCCACTTGGCCCTCTTGTTTGTCTTGTGCTGATTTGTTTCAAAATTAACCTCCCAAAAAATTTTGGGGTCGGTAGGGTAACCGGATACAAGATATATGGTAGATGTACCAGTATTCATGGTAGCTCCAGAAATGGTGGTATGACAGAAAAGAAGCCACCATTTATCAGCTCCTAGAAATTGAGCAATGAAATTTCGTCAGTTAGCGAAACAATTAAATTTGATTGTCATGTAATAAATATCCAGCTACATGACATCACAAATGATGTCCTTATGACGCAATTATCTTTGAACGTGACAGCCGCCATTTTACGAATGTCAGAAAGCCAATGATGACAATAGGTGGCTTAAATTTTTCATCATATGAACAAATTGAAAGGTTGAATCGGTAAAAATTGACCAAAAACCCATTAGATTAGAATAAACTTTAATTCCGTGGCATTTTATTGCTAAAAGTTTGGCAACTAATTATATAAACCTAGAATTGCGATTGTTACCACAAAAACTGGCGCTTGCCCAGAATCAATCTAGATTTAACCTGTCAGCACATCAATGGTGAGTAATGCTTATCAAATTTAGCAGAGATATGTATGTCCAAATATTTTTATTCAAAAATTAATAATGTCATAACTAAATTTATACTTTGAAACGTTGATACGTTAATACCACAAAAACTGGGACAATCAGCATATATTATTTGGCCTTATGTTTAACAGAAAGAAGACCTCTTTATGGCATGGTACAGTAGCTGGAGTGTTGTCATCTGGGTGTCCAGCAATATTTTCCTCTGGTGCTCAGGAGCTGAAGGAGTCAGGATGGTGGAGACTTGTAGAAATGAAACCACCCGTCATTGCTAAATCAGGTATGATAGTAACTCTTTGTATTCTGATGGAATTTCCCATACATATTGGTGCAATAGCTATGGAAGTGCCCATTGTGTACTTAAAGGGGTCACAGGTAGAATTTTCAAAATAATGAGATATTTCTGTTCCTAAAGGTTAGCAAACTGTGCAGACCCTGATGAAATGCTGCATAATGCTTCATTTCATCTGGGTCTTCACTGTTTGCCAAAATGCTGCATTTCATCAGGGTCTGTCCTGTTTGCCAACTTTAGTACCCATTTAGGGGTGTCCAGCTATATTTTCCTCTGGTGCACAGGAACTGAAGGAGTCAGGATGGTGGAGACTTGTAGAAATGAAGCCACCGGTCATTGCTAAATCAGGTATTATATTAACCCTTTGTATTCTGATGGATTTTCCCATACATATTAATGCATAGCTATGGAAGTGCCCATTGTGTACCTAAAGGAGTCACAGGTAGAATTTTCAAAATAATGAGATATTTCTATTCCTAAAGGTCAGCAAACAATGCAGACCCTGATGAAATGTTCATCTGGGTCCGCACTGTTTGCCAAAATGCTGCATTTCATCAGGGTCTGCACTGTTTGGAAAGTACCCATTTAGGGGTTTCCAGTATACAAATGTTAATAAACAGGTCTGCAAATAAGAGTGCGGAATTAAAATATAATTTCCTTAGTTCTTATCCAAAACATATACTGTATGTATTCAAAAGAATCATCTCAATGAGACGCTACTTCTGAGCATCCATTTTACACATACATTGACTGATAGATAAGAAAATGAACACAGTTTTATGCACAAAATCAGGGGTTTTCCTAAATCCAAAATGTCACTAGCCGGAAAGGCCACCTGGCCTGGAAATCTACTGGCCATCCAAATTTTCAACTGGAAATTATTTTTTTTTATGCATTTTGAAAGGCATTTTGCCTTTCAAAATGCAAACAAATATTTTTTCCCAAGAAAACCTGAAAAAATTCTAGGTTTCGCCAGTAAATTTAGGTAGGGTCAGGTTACCCTAAACACAGGTATTTTTTTTATTTGGCCTAAGAATATAAATGTTATTTTCCTCTCAAAATGTCTGCTTAACTTAACCTGTGTATATTAAAAGAGAGCTTTGGTACTTATTGCATCAGCGAGTAGCCAAGACTCAGCCCAGTCCAGTCTCAGCATCAGGCTGAGCACAGTCTTACCAGAGCTTTAGCTGCTCCTATACCCAAAATGTAGAAGCAGCCCAAACCTAAGATGAAATAATAGACCTCTAGTATTACTAAGAAGCTACACATGCATGTTTAACTCTTTGCCTCCTGGGTAATTTTTCATGCATTTTTGTCGTCTGCTGATTTTTTTCATAGTCAACTTTTAAGAAAAATTCTTTCAGGAATACCATCAGAGTGCCAAACAGTTTGGACCCAGATCAGGCCCGACGTTCTGTCGGGCCTGATCTGGGTCCAAACTGTTTGCAGAGGTTATCAGCAGGCGACACTCGGAAGACAATGAGTTTAAGAGTGAATTTACACATAGGCTATAAGTACCAAAATCTCACGAACTTGAATTGTTTCAATGTGTCTGAATACCTAAAGTATGACTGAACTTTAAATAGAGGATCTTACATGAGTGCTCATGTTTTATTGAATTTATTAAACAAGTTGAGGAAAAGTGATAAAATGTGTGGCCTGCAGAGCATTTATCCCTTTTTCGCAACAAGTTTAATAAATTCAATAATACAGTAACATGTGTTTGATTCTATTTATCATATGACCCTAAAACTACTTTAAAATCATGTTTCTTGCGTGAAAAGGCTAAGATCTTGCCATATATAAGTGAGGTTAATACAGCCGTCAATACATAATGTTAACCAAATCTGTAAACCACTGTTGGATTATCCATTTTAATGCATGGCATTATATCACTCCCAAACGTGCGCCGTCATATGATTAAATTGTTTTATAGGAACCCCAACTTCTAGATCTGCCATTAAGAAGAAGGAAATCATCCTAGGACAGGCAGACACCCCGAAGGAGGGACTTAGAAGTAGGAGGGGTAAAACTTCTATACAGGCTGCCATGGAACTGAAGGCCAAGAGATCCACCCTTACGGTAGTAGAGTTACCATATTCTGTGTAACGAGCTCACATGCTTTTATAAGAACTCACCCAGCTCTTTTTCAGTGTGAATATTGTATCCAGCTTCATTTGCAGCGAGCCCAAATTCCATACATGCCATACCTCACACTGTGAGATAAAATCTCACAGAATTCTGTCCTTCTGAAAGCTGATTACCATAAGATTTCAAATCTCACAGAATTTTCAGACCATCTTAAAACACATTTTATAAAAAAAAAATAATCATAAATCACACTTAGTTATGTTTATCACAAGTTTCTTACATTAAAAAAAAAGCTTTTTGGTTATTTTGGGGAGTTCCAAATTTATTTTTTGTGAAAATCTCACAGAATTTTATTAAATCTCCTTTAAAATTTTGGTTTATCTCACAGATTTCAGTCCACAGTTTATGGATGAGTTTCTGATTTCATTATCATGACCCTCGCAAAGTTTGTTTGTGGTGATGTATACTGTTTTACATTGTCTGTCCATCTGTCAATCTGTCCATCCATCTTTACATCTCCATTAGTGACATTTTAGTGTTTTCCTAATATCCTGAAAACCCCTGGTGAAATTTTGAAAGTATGAGTTTTTCACACATATGTTCACCTCAATGAAACAACATTCATAGTGGAGGTTTCAAATGCCCCGCGTCAAGGTCACTGCTGAAGGTCAAAGGTCAAAGGTAGATTACCTGTCAGCTATTTTATAGCCTGCACTCCTGGTCTAATTCTAAAAATATTTCTCTCATGCTAGTATGTCCATTTCAATGAGACAACAGCCACATCAAAGGTTTCATTTGTCTTGATTCAAGGTCAAGCATGTTCATTTCATGCATTTTACATGTTTGGCTTTATAAAACATATTTCATCATTGCCTTTATTAAAGCTTTGTGAGACTTCGGTGGCCTCCAGGCTCCATGTCTAATGAAGTAAGAAACCTACTCTCTCTTCTCCATCAAGATTATTGCAAAACTAGAAAAGACACAGAGCACTACACAACAAAACATGGAACAAACACAGAACCCAGATGATGGGAGCAACAAAAACAACGAATCAACAGCAACAGAACCACCGCCTTAGAACAGACAGCAGCCAAAGTCTGTTTAATCCTTAATGCGCCAATTGCAACAAAAGTCGTCTGCTTTTCTTGTCTGCTGAATTGTTTAAGAAGCCTCTATGGCAAACAGTGGGTCCACGCTGTTTGCTTCTATACTTTATTCGTCAGTAATGACAGGCAATTATTTGCAGCATAGGACTTCAGCAGCTTAAGACGACATTTTCAGATGCATTTTTTTTTCTTGGCGCTTTAAGGGTTAAGTACCTGATGAAGGAGATGCATATGGAGTAGACCCTGACCAGGATCAGTTGAATCAAGGTCTACACTGTTCAGTACTCAGTCCTGCCTGTATGAATATTTAGGGTATATAAAGAAGATTTTTTGATATATTTCTTAGGAAGCAAAGGATATAAGGAAATCAAGGTCAGAGAAAGGCTCTACTTCAGTAACACCTCCCCCCACAGTGATCATCGAGAGTCAGAATCCCTCTCTTCTCTCGGCACATCTGACAGCCATGGGTAAACTACCGATGAACTCACCACTACAGTCCATTAACACACCCATTTATAAGTCTACACCTGTCAGCAGTGCCACTCAGAGCGCCAAGGCTCTTGTGTTTACTGGAATGTTCGATTCTAAAAGACGGACGTCTTCATCTTCATCCGACCAATCCCAGCTACAGCAGTCAGGTAATATTTGGGCCTCGTCGCGAGAAAACCTGTCTTCGGTGTGTCCGACAAAGCGAGTTTCAAACCCGTCTCCTCAGCTACAGAGACTAGCTAGAAAATTAAAGTTTCACCTGTAGCAAGTTTACGTATGATACTTTCTAAAAAGGGAATAACACAGGCGCTGACCAGACTGCGCAAATGCGCAGGCTGGTCTGCACCTGTGTTGTTCGCAAACCCCCGAAGACAGGTTTTCTCGCGTCGAGGCCCATTTGTACTTGTCTCATTATATCAGCCAGAAATGCTGTTTATTTTGATACTTCATGTCCCAGTCAACAATTTTTCAGTCATGGGGTGACAATTTCCTGTCTTCCTTGGTTGAACAAGTACTAAACAGTGGATAAAGTGTCTTGCTCAAGGACAGAACATGCAGTGACTCTGCTGGCAGTGAGTCTCGAACTAGCAACCCTTTGATCTACAGTCTAACACTCTACCAATTGAGCCACTGTGCTCTGCCCAGATGTGCTTTTGATCAATATTTTTATACAACTACCTTATTTGACATAATAGGTGCACTGTTTGCATATCTCATTTTCAAAGTTATATAGTCTCTTAAAAAGAGTGTAATAATTACAAAAAATGTGTGAATCCTGATAAGTTGGCTTCTTCACCAGAAGCAAGCTATCCTTGAATTATTCCAGAATAGCTTGATTCTGATGAAGAAGCCAACTTATCAGGATTATTCCAGAATAGCTTGCTTCTGATGAAGAAGCCAACTTATCAGGATTATTCCAGAATAGCTTACTTCTGATGAAAAAGCACACTTATCAGGATTATTCCAGAATAGCTTGCTTCTGATGAAAAAGCACACTTATCAGGATTATTCCAGAATAGCTTACTTCTGATGAAAAAGCACACTTATCAGGATTATTCCAGAATAGCTTGCTTCTGATGAAAAAGCACACTTATCAGGATTATTCCAGAATAGCTTGCTTCTGATGAAAAAGCACACTTATCAGGATTATTCCAGAATAGCTTGCTTCTGATGAAAAAGCACACTTATCAGGATTATTCCAGAAAAGGTTGCTTCTGATGAAAAAGCACACTTATCAGGATTATTCCAGAATAGCTTGCTTCTGATGAAAAAGCACACTTATCAGGATTCACACATTTTTATCCACACAATGAACCCATTAGACTGAGATAATTCTATTTATTCATCTGAGCAGTGTACACAATGTGGCTCCACATTGGTGTCCCAACTTTTGGTTGAGGTCAACCATTTTCAAGGACAGTTGGACCATCTAAACTTTATTTATCAAGCTAGATTAAAGATTCTACGTCATGAAAGGGGTTAATATTTATAGCTGCACATAGTATATACAGTGCAGTCCCTTTATAATACTATAAGAATCTATTTTGAGTGTGAGGGTAGAATAGAAAATTCCGTCCCGAGGATAGCCATTTGGCATCGCGAGGCTTGCCGAGTGATGACAAACGGTGATCCCAAGGGACGGATTTTTCTATCCTACCCTTACACGAATAATGGATTCTATTTCTTGCTCACCACTGTTTTTATTTATTTATTTATTTTAAAATAAGCTTCCAGAAGTCCCTGAATACGCTAAGATGCAATTTCACAGTATGACGTTACTTGACATCCTGGGTAAGATAGCATGGGTAAGATAAGATTTTCTATCCCAGGGTAAAATCTCAGATATGCTTATCCGGTGTGCAAGAAAACACAGTCTTGTTGTGGCTCCCAAATTTTGTTACCATGAAATTTTACAAAGAAATTCCCATTCCTATAATTCCTTTGTAAAATTGTCTCTTTATAACACAATTTACTTATACCAGGGTTCATTCCTATGAACCCAGAACATAGATTAGCATTATAAAGGAACAGCACTGTACTTATACATATCAAATGATAATTCTGAATTGTAGGACCAAGTTGCCTACTAGCTGAGCAGTTAGTTAGTAGTACTGTCTCTAACCCTACCCCCTCAGGGTCAGTCCAAGACTTCAGTGATGAAAGCAGCGAAGTGTCACAGAGTAGCTATCTCACAGAAAAAGATCTGAAGCCGCCAGGTAGGTATTTTCTTACCTGTTTGAAATTTGAGTATAAGTAGACTTTTGATGCGGACCCCTTATTTATATAGCAAATGACCCCCATATTTCCCAAATGACCCTTTAAGTGAAGTTTTTTTAGTCCTTATTCTATATAAAGGGTGTCAATTGACCCCATTTCAAAAGTAAAAGGGGAAAACCCTGTCTTTTGATGCAAATTTTAGAAACTTTTTAGGAAAATAAAGATGATTATTTCCTTAACCAAGCGTTGACGGGAAACCTTAACCGTTTTCATTCTGGTGGATTTTCCCATACATATTGATACAATAAGTATGGAATAGTCCATTTTGTATTTTAAGGGGTTGTTGGTCAAAGTTTATAAAAATGATATGTTTCTGTCAATGAAGATTGTATTTATCATAGCAAACAGTGCAGACCAAGATGAAATGCCGCCTTATGTGGCATTTCATCTGGGTCTTCACTGTTTATCAAATATCTAGAATGAAAAGTGTAAAATGGGTAGTTTGGCAAATAATTAAGATCGAGATATGATGCCACTTTTTGTGACGTTTCATCAGTGTCTGCCCTGTTTGCTGAGACCAAAAATACATTGAGGTGAAAAATAACAATTTGATTTTAAATCACCAACCTGTGACCCCTTAAAATGTATAATGGAACATCCAAACTATAATGTATCTAACAAGATGGAAGACTCCTTCAATCAAGAAAGGGGATAAGGAATAATTCCTTTTGAAAGCTATGGAAATCAGCGATTGGTTTTCAAAGAAATGCTAAATCAGAACAGTAAACATCTATAGATACATATGTGGCTCATATATGAACCAATTTAAGCAGAATGGAATTTCCCACCCTTATCAATTGGAGGAATCCATTTCAAATTTAAGGGTTGTTTGGCAATAATTTACAATTTCATTCAAATATTAAAAGTACATTCTGTAAGAAAACAGTGCAAAACCTGATCAGATGTAGCATTCTGTGGTATATGGTCTGGTTCTACACTGTTTGCTGATGTCACTTAAAGTGGATGCTAGGATTATATGGATCAATCATCTTCGCAAGCCAAGGGTACTTAGTCCACTTCGTTCTTTAGCAAGCCAAGGGTTTAAGTCCACTTCGTTCCTAAGGAACAAAGTCTACTGCTTTCCTACGGAACGAAGTGGACTTAGTACCCTTGGCTTGCAAAGATGTGGATCAATATGCTCTGTTAATGTCCTTTCTGAGCTATCAGGCTGAACGGCTGTACAACTGGTTTCTATGGTTACAGATACGGTTCCCAACCTGTTGATGTCCGATGACTTTGCTGTTGATGACTCTGATAGTGATCTTGAGATTGACCCGGGTACCATATCTCCTCCACCGCAAGGCACACCTATAAGAATGCAGGAATCTCCAACAGTGGAAGAGCTACTATCAACTATAGGTAAACATAGGTTTAGATAAGGAAATTTTTCGAACATAAAATTGTAAATATTTTCTTACCCATCAATTTAAGCATGTGTTTTTGGTGCTCAAAAGAACCGTCTTATTGAGACGGAGACGGTTCTTTTGAGTACCCACAACATATGTTTTGGTTGAGAAATAAGAAAATAATTATCTCAAGGCACACCTATAAGAATGAAGAAATCTCCAACAGTGGAAGAACTACTATCAACTATAGGTAAAACTTACAACATAGGTTCCGATAAGGAAATATTTCAAATGTAAAATTGTAATTATTTCCTTACACATCAATTTAAAAATGTGTTTTGGGTACTCAAAAGAACCATCTCATTGAGACAGTTCTTTTGAGTATTGGTGAATTTCGACCTCAGACGGATCAAAGATCAGACGATTCGAATTTATAGCACGTGAAAGGGGAAACAGGTCGAAACCGTTATAAAGCTGTATCATGGGCATTACATAATACATTATCATGATTATAAAGGTTACTTTCAACAGTTTACTCAACTTTCTCTGTAGCTCGGTAGGTAAGCAACAGTGCAATAATGGTAGTGGTATAAGGCGTAATTATTTTTTTAATAATGCGAGTTCGAGTCTCCGTCAGGCCTATTTTTTCTACTTTTAATATAAGTGTGCGTGCATGAGTGCGTGCGTGTGTGTTCATTTGAGCTCTTTTTTTGTTGTATTTTTTCATCATGGTATTTTTATTTCATAATTTATTAAAATTTTAGATAAAATTAAGTTCACATGCTTCTGTCTCGCTGGCAGTGTCAGTATCAGAGCTGCAGTCGGAGCCCGATGCAAAATCAATCATCACTGGCTCATGAACTTCTGCTGCCGCAATCTCCTTTAACTAGTATTTATACCCGCTCTACTGACAAAACATGCTCGGCGCACTTCACCCAGTCACCAGGTGTGACCTCTTCAATCAGTTCCTTGATAGCAGTAATTGGTTGAAGGCGAAATTATTCCTCGCATTCGGAAACAATCATAAAAACGCATTAGGTGATACAATTAGCCGCAGAGTAGTCAAAATAAAATTTATCCTGTTTTTAAGATAGCAGGAACATAATAATAGTAATAGTAAAGTTCAGAGCAGCGGGCCGCCATTCCCGCCAAACTTGTGATTTTTCTCCAATAAAATTACAATGTACTAAATTGTCATATCACTGGTACCCAAAGGTAGTAGATTTACCATTCCTACCCGCCCCGCCACCCAACCCCCCCCCCCCCCCCCCCCCAAAAAAAAAAAAAAGATATATTAATAAAAAATATCTTTGGGACTTGAACTCTCGGATTCAAACTCTGCAACCTTCCAGCGAATATTTGCAATTCAAGACGTTGACCTCTCGACTAAGCCTGTAGTTGTTGTATTGGTCATGTCGTTACATGTTTATTGGAAATGTTGTTGCACGAGCAGTTAATAACCGTTACAATCTTATTAACCTTTCTCGTGCTCCTAAGTAGACTCGTCTGACCTTTGATCTGTCTGAGGTCGAAATTGACCTTTAGCCACAACATATGTTTTGTCTTAGAAATGGGGAAAACAATTTTCCATTTTATCTGGAGGCCTGTTACAAGTACAAACAATATTTGCTAATTGAACCAATTTTCCATATTCTTTATTAGCAATTCATTATGTAAAGGCATGGGGGAAAGTTTTAAGGAGTATTCCTTAATTCAGAATTTTGAAACTGACTATCCATAGAAAGTCAGTCTCAAAACACTGAATACAGAAAATTTTAATAACCTCTCTGGTCTATTAACACTTTATCTAATTTGACAACTGACCATTTACATTTGAAATTGTGCAAAGCGCTGTGGCTCAGTTGGTAGAGAGTTAGACTGGGGATCAAAGAGTTGTTAGTGTACTGTTGTTTTTTTTTTATCCACCGACGAAGTCGGAGGGATATAGTTTTGGCGTCGTCCGTGCGTGCGTCCGTCTGTCCATTCCGTCCGTCCGTCTGTCTGTCCATCCGCACTTTTTGTCTGTCTGGAACCATATCTCAGTACCTATTGGTCAGATTTAATTCATTCTTGGTACAAATGATTAGTACCATGGACTCTTGATATCCTATAAGTTTGGTCAAAATCGACCCCTTAACACTTGAGTTATTGCACTTGTTTAAGTATAGGCAATTATAAGGCAAAACCTATATTAGCTTTTTTGTGTGATGATCTTCACATTTCATCAAAGCTATTTTATTTAACAACTTTTCGCTATAGACCATGATTGCCAAGTGCCTGTAGATAAGAATGGCAGTGTCAAAGTTTTACCCCACCCCCTTTGACCCCACCTAAGGGGTCAAAGGTCAAATATTTTAATTTCACAATAACTAAGGCAATTATTAATAATTTTTGCTGAAATTTGCATGCAGGCAGAGCAGCAATAGATATGAAACATATCAAACGGGATTTCAGTTTGAAGGCCTGACTCCGAGCCCCTTTGGTGGGGCCGAGGCCAAAATTAAACTTTTTCAGAATATGGTCATGTTGCATATCAAATTAAAGCTAACGACGCTGGCAGCAACATGGTAGCAAATATTTAGCCCACAGACACACCCTTGACCCAGGGGTGGGGTCAAAAGGTCAAACTATATATTTTTCTGAAAGTAGTCATGTTGCATATCAAATTAAAGCTGACGACGCTGGCAGCAACATGGTAGCAATTTTTTTGCCCACAGACACACCCTTGACCCAAGGGGTGGGGTCAAAAGGTCAAACTATATCTTTTACTGAAAGTAGTCATGTTGCATATCAAATTAAATTGAATTGATCACAGAGCACCATGAAAGCAAGTGTGCTGTCATTACACACACCAACGGCCCCTGGGGTGGGGTCAAAGGGTCATTTTTGTTCTTTTCTAAAAGTGGTCATGTTGCATATCAAAGTAAAGTGGAAGAAGTGTAGACCTACATGCAAGGTAACACTTTGAATTTACACACAATCTTGACCTCTGAGGTTGGGTTTAAAGGTCAGATATTGAAATTGTGCAGATGTAAGTATATTTTTTATTGAACTAAGCACTAAAGCATACTTGACAGGCGTTTGTTATGATCTGAATGATACTTTAGATGAACTAAGGGTATGATAAATGGGATTTATGTTTTGTGATTTACATGTTTCTCTCAAATAACCCTTCGTCGGGGGATATAAATTCGTCGAATTTGCCTTGTTAACTTTTTAGCCTGTCACTGTCAGCCTGTTTCTGCCTTTTTGAACTTTTAACCCTATCATCTTTTATTCCACCCCAACTAACAAATCTTATAGGAACTTTTTATTTTTAAAAGCATTTCTTCCACTAACACAAAAAATTGACGGGCACCTGCATGTAATCTCCGAGATGGGGTGATGCAGTAGAGATAGATAGATAGATGAGATGTTATTAATTCATTTTCTATGATCTTATGAAATTTAGATTCAGAATCATCCAATCACAGGCTTTCTCATCTAGATGACAGTAACCTTGACTACAGTAACCAAGGCTCATCATTCTCCATTGATACCAGTAACCAAGGAAGTGTCTCCATGGAAACCAGTTTCCTTGGCAACAGCAGAACGGATCAGTTTTCACTGAATGAGAACAGTAATCAGGACAGTGTAGCTACAGATCAGTATCAGGAGGCAGAAAGTGAAGTCAAAGGTATGATTTGTTTGTTTGATTTGATTCTTTACATCCCAGTCAACAACCTTTCAGTTACGTCGGGACAGGTCTTCCTGGGTTTAACCAGTTCTAAGCTGGGATTAATGTGTTTTGCTCAAGGACACAATGCAGTGACGCCGGTGAGGCTTGAACCCATGGCCCTTCGGTCTCAAGTCAAGAACTCTACCATTGAGCCACTGCGCTCCCTATCACAGGTATGAGAAATAATGCTTACATGGCCTGAATTCAGATTTGGGAGCTTGCTTTCCACAGAAGGTCAAAGATATCAGAAATAATGTGTCTAAGTGGGTAAAGGTTTTGAGGATTATGCACAGTATTTTGGAGCTGGCTTTTTTTGCAGCTCCAAAATACTGAATGACCATATGAGCCAGGACATGAGATTTCCAACAATGTGGTATGTGCGACCAGCAAAGGCTAAGACCAGCCTGTGCATACACACAGTCTAACCAGAGCCTTTGCTAGTGGCTTGAGTATTATATGACTGTCAAGCTACTGACTGAACAACATTTGGAGGTTCTATGCTTAAAAGGAGGCTGCACAGGCTCATCTGAGTCTACACTTGTCAAAATGCCACATTGTTGGATTTGACCTTATGAGTGTGAATGCTCTTATAAGCACACACAAAGTGCTTTGTGGGTTGTTTACACTATATGGGCCTTGGCGCGAGAAAACCTGTCTTCCAGGTTTGTGACCAAGTCATACCCAAACCAGCCTGCTCAGCTACCGAGACTAGCTAGAGAATTGAACTTTCTCTTGTAGCAAGGTCAGATATGATATTTTAAAAAAAGCGACTAACAAAGATCCTGATCAGACTGGGCAGGTGCGTGGATGCGTAGGCTGGTCTGCTCCTTTGTTGTTCGCAAAATCCCGAAGACAGGTTTTCTCGCATCAAGGCCCATATTTACTTCTGATTTCCAGTCTATCCAATGGTATTATTTAAGAAATGAATTCGATTTTTGGAGTGTTCATGGAATCATGAATACTTTGGGTCTCTAGCAAAGTAAGTGAACACAAAGGGCTTCACGTTAACTTTGCAAGAGACCGGAAGTATTCATGATTCTATGAACAGAACAAAAATTGAATTTATTGCTTATATTTACATTTTGATATAAATATCCAAAATATAGAAATTATCTAAAATTTAGGAAACAAAACAATTTTGTATTTAATATTTAATCATATTGACAGTTTTGTTGGAATGTAAAACGGAAAACCGGAACAGCCAATGTGAACACGGACAGCCAATGGAGCAAACCAAAGGCTTGTTTTGCACGTGCGATGCAGTTGTGGATCACTGTCAATCACAACACTTCTGGCGAATGAATTCGATGTTCGAAGCGAATTGCACCAACAAGTGAGCTTGGCAGCTGTCAACTAAATTTATGTCTTTTAGTAGGCTATGAACAGTTGCAAAGATCTAAAGATTCATTAAAGGCTTGCTTTGAAACTGTAAATATTTCATTATAACTACAGATTCAACATAGGGATGAAAATTTGTGAATCGTTATCAGCTGGCTTCCCAGCAGAGTTTGATTTTAAAAAGACAATCATTCCTTTTAACCAGATAACAAACACACTTTTGTAACATTAACATATCCTTTATTGTAGGGTTTGAATATCTGGATTTATATTACACCCCTTCCCAATTTGAGGAGGGCCATGGCTCAGTGGTAGAGCCGTTAACTCGAGATCGAGAGGATGCCGGTTCGAGTCTCACCCGAGGCGCTATGTTGTGTCCTTGAGCAAGGCGCTATATCCTTTACTTAGTAATGGATTTTAAAACTGGTTCAACCCAGGAAGAACCATCTCAACATGAATAAAACGTTGTTGACTTGTACGTAAAGAATCAAATCAAACAAAACCCTCCCCAATTTTTATTTAATTTTGAACTTTCACCCATATAGATATAGATACTGTTTTGTAGAAGAAGCCTCAGTGGTTGATTCCGAGAGTGAGAGTGAGTCAGAGAGTGAAAGCTCGCAGGAAGAAGATGACTCACAGAAACAGACAAAGATCAAGAAGAGAAGAAAAGTGGAGAAAGAAGGAGAGAAACAACAGGAGAAAGAGACTGTACCCCAGATCAAGTAAGTACTGTAATGGAACTAATAAGTTATCATGCTACATGTACTTTATGGGCCTCGACGTGAGAAACCTGTAAAAAAAACCTGTCTTTGGGACTTTGTGAACAACAAAGGTGCAGACCAGCTTGAGCATCTGCACAGACTGATCAGCACCTTTATTATTCGCTTTTTAGAAAGTATCTTATCTAAACTTGCTTAAGGGGAAATTTCAATTTTCTAACTAGTCTCTGAAGCTGAGACTGGTTTGAGTGTCACTTTGTCGGAAACCCCAAAGACAGGTTTTGTCCCATCGTCATATCAATGTGCACACTGAGGAGTGCAGTGGCCGGTGGTAGTGTGCTGGGCTTATGCTCAGGCTAATCTGAGCCTTTGCTGCTTTCACATACTAAATATCGTACTGGCTCAAATTTTGTCTCGGCTCAACTGAACTGTCTGACTGAGACAATTCTATTGAGTTCTGATATATATCAAAAGCATAGTTTATTGGTATTCAAATTAACATTCTCACTGAGACATTTGTTTGAGTGCTTACAGCATTTGTTTTGAGGTGCACATTCAAAGCACCATATCAATATCAGAGATGGTTCTTTTGAGTGACAATGACTTTATATTTCGATTAAGGAATATGGAAAATGTTAAAGGCATATTTCATCTCTAGCTTGTACAGGCCTACAATTTTTTGATTATCTTCCACACCAGATTTCTTAGTGAATTATTCATACATGCAATATGGTAGTACTTGGCTTGATTTTTAAGTCACAATGCTCCAATGGTAATTTTTCGCATCTTTTACTCTCATTCAACAGTCTTCATAACTCCAATTTACCTACAATTATAATAGGCTCCATGAGGTGTGTATAAAGTACTAATGGATTTGCAAATGTATAAGCCCAGATCAGACTGCTCCTTCAGCAGAGGACACTAGCAGATAAAGAGCTAAGGTTTTGTTATACCCCCCTCAAACTTTGTTTTTCCCGCAAACTTTGTTTGTGGTGGGTATACTGTTTTCACGTTGTCTGTGTGTGCGTGCGTGCGTCCGTCCGTCCCTCTGTAACATTTTGTTTCCTTAATATTTTGAAGAGTCATTGCTGGATTTTCATCAAACCTTGCAAACATGTTCATATATGCAAGACAACTACTTTAGACAAAAAAGTTAGGGCTAGGGGCCAATTCTATTAGAGTTATTTCCCTTTGTAGTTCAAAATGGCTTTTAATATAGGGTTATATGCTTATGCTATTATAGGCCATACACGGGCCGATCAACTCCTACCACAGCTTTTGATGGAACAATTTGATACTTTTCCCATAAAATGTAGACACATTGAACATATGCATGAAGGAGTTTGGTTAAAAAATTTTTTTTTTGACAAAATGACAGCAGTGAGAACTTAGACAATTTTTCCCTAATAGGGCTTTTCTATATGCATAGAGGGTGCCTTCATGGGCCGATTAACTCCTACCACAGCTTTTGATGGAGCAATTGGATACTTTGCCTATACAATGTAGACACATTGAACATATGCATGAAGGAGTTTTGATCAGAAAAAATAATTTTTGACAAAATGACAGCTGTGAGAACTTAGACAATTTTTCCCTAATAAGGTGTTTGTATATGCATAGAGGGTGCCCTTCATGGGCCAATCAACTCCTACCACAGCTTTTGATGGTACAGTTTGATACTTTTCCTATACAATGTAGACACATTGAACATATGCATGAAGGAGTTTGGTTCAGAAAAAATAATTTTTGACAAAATGACAGCTGTGAGAACTTAGACAATTTTTCCCTAATAAGGCTTTTGTATATGCATAGATGGTGCCTTCATGGGCTGATCAACTCCTACTACACCTTCGGATGGAACAATTTGATACTTTGCCTATACAATGTAGACACATTGAACATATGCATGAAGGAGTTTGGTTCACAAAAAATAGTTTTGACAAAATGACAGCTGTGAGAACTTAGACAATTTTTCCCTAATAAGGCTTTTGTATATGCATAGATGGTGCCTTCATGGGCCGGTCAACTACCACAGCTTTTAATGGAGCAATTTGATACTTTGCATATACAATATAGACACATTGAACATATGCATGAAGGAGTCTGGTTAAAATTTTTTTTTTGACAAAATGACAGCTGTGAGAACTTAGACAATCCCTTATATGGCTTTTGTAAATGCATGGATAGTACCTTTATGGGCCAATCAACTCCTACCACAGCTTTTGATGGAGCAATTTGATACTTTGCCTATTCAATGTAGACACATTGAACATATGCATGAAGGAGTTTATAATTTTTTTGCACAGATTCTATTGAAATCTTCTTTTCAAAACTAAGGTCTGCTGGCTTGAAATCTAACTTGCCAAGTTTTTTCACTGACTCTTACTGTGCGGGGGGTATCTAATAAGCATTGCTTATTAACTTTTTTTCATTTTCTCTGATTCTTATTCTTGATTTTACAGCTATTATTTCATGAGTTCGTATGAAGAACGAAATCTGCTGAGACAGTTAGAAAGTGCTTCAAAGGGAATGAAGTTACCACCACATGTGAATCGCTTGAAAAGAAAGCTGATTGTGAGACAGGTAGGGGGTTAAACTGTTGACTGTTTATGGTTTAAGGGCTGTTCCAGTTATGCATATCACCCACCAACGGAAGGCCAGGCCTGTAGTTAAGAGTGTGTATCAAAAAATGAATTTTCTTATTTCTCCACCAAAACATATGATTTGGGTACTCAAAAAAAACCCCCCGTCTCATTGAGACGGTTCTTTTGAGCACCTGAAACATACGAGGGTTGTCCCATAAAGTAGACTTTTTATATAACAAGAAAATGATATGGTCTATTGCAATCAAATTTTACTTGTGAACTCTTCCATTATTTTTGCATTAACATGCAAACTTTTAAGGAGAAATATCTAATAATGAAGTTTGTGCACTCTTTTTTCCAGCTATAGGTCTGACCCACCGGCGCACGTCATTTGAATTACTAATGACGTCGGAAAGTTTACAATTGTAACTAGCTTGGTTATGTCCGCAATCATCTTCCAATAATAAATGTGGAATGCATCTTGTAGATGCCTATGCCATTTTCAAGTCTGATTTTAATATCAAATGCACCGAAGGGTTCCCTCAACCTGTTATCTTAGCTAGGTAACGCACCGTTCGTCTTCTGTCGTTGCTGACGACTAGTTCAACTTCCGTACCTTTGCCAGTATTTCTAAGTGGCGGTCTTCCCATACACTCGGCTGCAGCTGTCCCCTCGCTAAATCTCGAAAGTAATTTGTATACTAAAGCCTGTGATACATTCAGGTGGTATTCGTCTTATTTTACTTAGTTTAAAGTATCAAGTGGAGTCATTCCGGACTCAAAACAAAACTGTATTACTGTCTGCTGCTCCGCCCGTACGTAAGACGTTGCCATTTTTCAATGCTCGAGCTCGCCCCGACTTGTTTTGATCGTATGCCGTCAGTTCGTTAATTATGCAAACGCTTTAAAATTTTGTGACAAAACGTGCAATTCAATGACGTTTCCCCAAATATGAATGATTAACGGGTATCATCTCGAGTATCGATACAACCACTTATCAAAAATGAATTATACTATTTTATTTCTTTCATTTTTTGCGCGCGCCGGTGACGCGTACCTTACTGAGATAGAATGACAATAAAAATAATTCCTTTTGATTTTTTTTGTCATTAATACACTCAAAATGTTGAAAATAGATAGTCCAACATTTCTACAAAATATAAACATGCTCTCGCGTTAACTTTTCTTGCTATTTAAAAAGTCTACGACTTTCTGGGACAACCCTCGTATGCTAAAACTGATGGGTAAGAAAATATTTACACTTTAACACTTAAAAAATTTGCTTATCGAAGCCAATGGAAGGCACTTTGAAATTAGACTGCCCACCTTTAGAAGTGATTTTAGCCAGCTAGGGCCCTTTTACAGAAGTTTTTTTCGACATTTTATAACACCCAATAGAAGTGATTTTTACCAGCAGTACATAGAGGATTTTACATGAGTGCTCATGTTTTATTGAATTTAGTAAACAGGTTGAGGAAAAGCGATAAAATGCGAGGCTTGTCGAGCATTTTATCACTTTTTCACAACGAGTTTAATAAATTCAAAAATACAAGAGCACGAATGTTAGATTCTATTTATGGTGATATTAAGATTGCTTTGAAATCCCATTTCTGGTGTGAAAAAAATAGATAATTTTGTCCTTATGTAAGCAATGTTGTTATGGGCGTCATAACATTTCCCGATAATCTGTAAACCACTAGTGGTTTATCGATTTTATTGCATGGCGTTATTTCGCTCCCAGACTCAAAGACCAGTTTTTAGTCATATGATAAGTGAGTTCAACACCATTTAGAAGTATTTTTTCCAATACCATGAGAAGTGAATTTTTATATGTAGAAAACTGATATTTGTTCTCAACTCCAGCTGTTAAGTTTTTAGAACTTATTTTTCGCAATAACTTTTTACTGCGTCATATATCAAAAAACTTATCCGGATGAAAAGTATTCAGGAACATCTCTGCCAACTTCTCCAAACAGATCCCACATCCCAGATGCTGCAGGTTACTCTGTGCTTCGATGTACACTTTGAACATTTAAAGCAAAACGCAAATCAACCAAGTCCAAGATGTCAGTCAAAAACTTACGTTGCACCGCTCTAATTCAATTACAAAAGCGATGGATGGCTTTTTCAAATATAATGGAAATCTGGCTTGATTTGCTTGTGTGTTAAGCTAGTGGGGTCATCTCAAAACCGTTCATTTCATAGCACGTGCATAAGAGAAAAATGGCACGTCATACGAAAACCCAACCTTTGTTCCTACAAATTTGTATGCTTTAAGTTGATCCTGCATATGCACGGTAAATTGTGAGTATGCAAAGGCAGTTTTATGTTATGCACAGCCTATGAATAACGAATACTCTTTGAGACTACCGCTTTTTGTCACGTCTATACAATAAAATACTTAGAAATTTAGGTCGAATTCAAAATTATTGCAAAATCTTCATCTATTTACACAAAAATCTGTTTTGGAGAAGTTGGCGGAATGTCTTCTCTACAACTTTCATCCTGAACTCATTTTGCTAAAATTGAAGATAAAAAAAGTTATTGCGAAAAATTAGTTCTTAGAATTTAACAGCTTCAGTTAAGGACATTTAGTATTACAGTCAGACCCATAGCTCCAGATAAGGCTGCGGATTGCGTATTTACCCAATTTAGTGGACCTGAAAACGCAATTAAATTAATTTCTGTGCGTACAAAAACGCAATAAAAATCCTTGATACTCAATTCCGAACTTTTTTGTAGCGTATGACGCTATTGTATTCTGTTTGCGATTGTCGTTTTTCACATCACTAGCTGTTGTAAGGTACAAATTATACACGGCGTCACGCTGAATATAGTTTATTAAATTGTAAACCAGTCCAGGAACATTCTTATCGCTGTTTAGCTATACCCAATATTTACACTATTACGACATTCGTCTCGCTTTACAATAACAATGGCGTAACGTGGGCGAAAAAGCCCCACAACAATTGAATGATATCATAACTTACATATCGTAACTAACTCTAATACCGTGTTGGTGGTTCAAAAAATCAAAGATGACGTGATAGATACATTGGATTTTCGAAGTAAGTTGGAAATTGCGATCTCAGATATACTAATATTGCCAGTGTGCTTTCCGAAAGTGAAACCGAAAGTAAACAAAAAATCAGGAGAAACAAGGTCCGGTTTCATTGCTTATTTGCTTTCAGATGGATACCCAATACAAAAACTTTTAATACTCAATTTAAAATTTGAAATACCCAATTAAGTCAAAAAGAGGTGGGTAAATACCCAATTGCCTCCAATCCTTATCTGGAGCTATGAAGACCTCGTTGTTTTACAACAGAAAGTTCAACATCCAACATTAATTTCATTAGGACTGATTTTTTCTTATCAAAATTACTACCTTTTAACAGAAATTTCACTGAATGACACCAACAATAAATCCTGGTAACAGATCTCAT
Source organism: Loripinus fragilis (assembly GCA_964019695.1). Classification (NCBI taxonomy): domain Eukaryota; kingdom Metazoa; phylum Mollusca; class Bivalvia; order Lucinida; family Lucinidae; genus Loripinus; species Loripinus fragilis. The sequence goes on from OZ026518.1 coordinate 76,285,437, forward strand.
TTTACATGGATTTTTTTGTCATAAAAACTACTGAAAAATACTTGACCGGACAATATTCCCAACTGCCAAAAACCATTTCGCTTGAAATTGCAAAAATTGGATATAAATTCTTTACAGTATAGATTGAGGCAAGCTGATTACTAAAGAAAGAGCCATGGTCATTTTCCTATAATTCCTTTGTAAAATTCCATGGTAAAAAAAAATTGTAGCCACAATATGGCCACATTATATCGAGATCTGTGCTATAACAAGATGTGTTTTAAAGGCACTGCACTGTACCTTTTCATATGATAGCTGGACCCGAGGTTATAAAACTTTTTTTCATGCTCAACTCAGCTGAGCGCAAAATTTATCCTGCTCATAAATGTTAAAATGCCAACAATTGTTGGCATTTTAAATTTTATTAGCATGATACATACCACATCTGAGATACTTAAAGCAAGAAGTTATTCAGCTTTCGGTATTTTAGTTTTTATGAGCAGTTGAAATTTCATGCTCAGTTGAGTTGAGCATGATTTTTTTTTATAACCTCAGGGCCAGATCTGTCTTTTTTTCAGATAAAGCGGGAGCATGGTTTACCACAGTTTGACTTAGATGCAGAAATGAACAAATTATCACAGAAATGTTGGGGTTTACAATATGGCTTTAATGTAGGTATATTATCCATTTTGTTAAATTTCTATTTTCAGTGTACAGTAAAACCTGTCTTAAGTGGTCACTTCAAAATAGACAAAACAAAGGTCTTAATGGAAAATGGTAGCTTAATGAAGGTCAAAAGTATTGCAGAATGCTTTCCTGGAGCATTCTGCAATGCTTTTGACCTGCATTAAGAGATAATCGGTATTGAAAGCCAATGGACCTCAGACAGTTTCCTATTCAATCTGCCCAAATTTTGACAGCCTTTAGGCTAGGATAATGCATAACTGACAACTATATTTTTGTGCTTAAATCAAACCGTTACATTTAGTGCAACCAGCAAAATAAAAATAATTTGAAAACATTGCATAATTATGCCAAGACTTAATAAGGGTTTAGGGGGTGGGGGTATATTTTGTGACCAAATTTTATTTCACAGAAAGTCAAAGTTTTGTCGAGTATTCACCTGAATACATGTAAATATTATGTTTGTGGCATAAAACTTGAAACAAAAGTGATGTGTTTGCATAAAATTGGGTTCAGAAGATTTCATTGTTTCATATAAAGAAGAGTGCTGTCAATGACTTTTGGCTATTACCTGTAATGTTTCAAGTTTAACTTGTGCACTGAGGCGTATAATATCTGCATACTGTATAAATCATAGTCTAGATAAACACAGTTTTTGAGCATGAAATTGTTAATATTTTCTAACACATCAGATTTAGGCTTTATTTTGGTGCTTAAAAGAACCGTCTCATTGTGACGGTTCTTTTGAGTATCCACACCATTTGTTTTGGATTAGAAATGAGACAATTAATTACATGGTACGCACTCATAACTAAAGCCCTGATACATGCCATTGTAAATTGATATTTACCTACAGGTTTGTACAAAATAAGTTTCTAATAAGCTTTTATCATAACGTGTTTTTGAGCATTTTGACAGCTTTCCTCCCCTTTGACCATTCATGCCGTTTTTATATGATGTGTGTAATGTAAAAGTACAACTGTATGCAAAAGGATTAGTTTGGTCATGGGGGGGGGAAAGCACTTCAGTAAAACTTTTTCTATTTTCTTTATGTTGAATAGCAAAAACATAGTTTTCAACCCATATTTTTCAATTGTTACTTGTCCAATGAGAAAACGGCTTTTGTGGATAATTCGAGGGTTAAAGCTACTATCTTTTTCATAGAAAAAATATCATTTTCTTTGAAACTCTACTCTGGTCATTTTTATGGGCAATCCTTCATTAAGACTGTCCGAGGTCCTTTGGTGTTCTTTTTGAGTGTCCATTTAAGCCAGGTTTCATTGTATTTTCGTACATATGAACCTTACTTAGGTAAATTCAATAAGTTTCTCAGTAGCCGACAGTTGTGTGGTATTACATTAATCCAGATGAACAAAGCTTTGATTGTAAAATGTGAATATCCAATGGCCTAGCACCCCTTACGCAGTTACGCACGTGTGTAATAAAAATAGTAACAATCAAGGGAGGTCACCTATGTGGTAAAAGTGATTTTCCATACCATAAGGAACTGCTCTTAAAGGAAAGAATTCGCTCCCTCTGGCAGCGAATTCTTTCCTTTGAGAGTAGTTTCCATTTTGAAAAGAGACCCAATTGAAGAGAATTACTGCTTGATCCAGAAATCTCCCTTTGATATGTGTAATTTTTTCAGCGATCTGGCGGCGCCATTGATATCAGTCCATCATTTTAAACATTTGTTTTGAGCATGATTAAAAAAAACCACCTCAATGATTATGTGGCCTCTCATCAGCTTCAGCTTCCACTTTACTTCCATGGATATAGGATACTACCCAGTCTACTTCCATGGATATAGGATACTACCCAGTATACTTCCATGGATATAGGATACTACCCAGTATACTTCCATGGATATAGGATACTACCCAGTATACTTCCATGGATATAGGATACTACCCAGTATACTTCCAGGGATATAGGATACTGTGGTCAATATTTCGGTTACTTACAGGGATATTTAATCTTTAGGAAAATTAATTATGGGGATATTTGATAGTTTATAAGAAATACTTGCCTGTTTACTTCAAGGGATATGGGATATTTGGTACCCCCTATACATGCCTCCGCTTCTGCTCTGTTTGCTGGGGTAAAACAATCTCCAGGGACAGAAATATACTGGTACTGTAACGTATTGTAACCTGACCCATTAAATTATGTAATCAACCTTCTAAGTCTCATTGTATCAAACTTGAAACAATATTTCATTTTATCAGTTACCTCTTATATTAACTGTATTGCTGCACCTTGCTTGATAAACATGGTCTATCTCATGGCATGTGCCTTTATCAGGTCATGATGACGCTGCACTTTTTGAATGACGTCACTAATAACGCTGAAACAACACAAAAAACAAAAATTACGTCAATAATCGCTAGTTTGAAGAGTAAACTAACTTGTGAACTCATAAATAGAATACCTCGCGATTCAACAAGCTTTCTCAAAGCCTTGCCTGGTAAACTTGATATCAAAAGACACTCACCTAGTATTCTCTATTTCTTAAATAGGGCCTGAGAAATGTATTGTGATAAAATTAATTTGATACCATGGAACAACAGCCTTCCACTCAAGACATTTAAAACCTGTGAACCTCTCTCATTAAAAAATATGTAAATGTCTCCTTTGGAACAAGAGAGAGCCTTCAAAAACATACATGCCATAAACTGTGGCCTGCAATCTGTGAGATAAACCAAAATTTCAAGGGAGTTTTGATAAATTCTGTGAGATTTTTTACAAAAATCACTTTGGAACTCTCCAAATAAACCAAAAAACTTTTATTTTAATGTAAGAAACTTAAGATAAACACAATAAAGTGAGATTTAGGATTATAACTTTATAAAATGTGTTTTAGATGGTCTGAAAATTCTGTAAGACTTATGGGAATGGGTTTTCAGAAGGGCCAAATTAAGTGAGATTTTATCTCACATTTTGAGGTATGGCATGTATGCAAAGAGAGTAAAACAGATGCATGCTCATGCCTGAGAGGCATTCTGCTTTCAATTCATCTTGAAATGAACCCAATAGCTCCTAAGGACCAGAGTATGAAAAATACTTATATGAAATCGATGTATAGTGAGTCTGCAAGTTTTAACAGTTTGTCTTGATTTTTTAGTTCTTTTCTTTTATAGGAGAGACCAGGGATGAGTCATCCTGCAGGGCGTTACCATGGTGATACAAGAATATTGGACAAATTTCAGGTAATTCAAATTCTGGTTAAATTGGATGAATTTATGGCTATTTGTCATATGGCATAGTGTCTGTTATGTTATATCATCAATAATATACTGGTGTATCAAATATTTGGTAATATTATCTAATAACTGCATAACAACATCAAGCCCCGAGGTTATAAAACTTTTTTCATGCTCAACTCAGCTGAGCACGAAATTTATCCTGCTCATAAATGTTAAAATGCCAACAATTGTTGGCATTTTAACATTTATTAGCATGATAAATACAACATCTGAGAGACTTAAAGCAAGAAACTTCTTCAGTTGTCTGTTTTTATGAGCAGTTGAAATTTTGTGCTCAGTTGAGTTGAGCATGAAAAAAGTTTTATAACCTCAAGGCCAGGTCTACTTGAGGCAAAATCTTGACATTTTCACACAGAAAAATGAGTTTTCAAAGCAAATTTAGTGTGATATGAAGATTAAAATCCAACATCAGGCCTCAATTATTATTGAATGTATTAAAAAATTGTTGGGGGAAAAATGATACGATGGCTGACAAAGCCTTACATAGTGTCATTTTGTTCCAGCTCGTTTTATAAATAAATGGTAATGAGCACCATAGGTTTAGATATGCAAACTATTTGAGGGTAGAATTGTAAATATTTTCTTACCAATTGGTTTTAACATATGTTTTGGGTGCCCAAAAGAAATGTCTAGAGTGCCCTATCTAGTATTCGATTGGCATTATGCCATAAAACATTCACAGGTGCATGGGTGAAAGTCAGGATTTTGAGGCTGACTTTCCATAGAAAGTCAAGCTCAAAATACTGAATTGTCCAGATTATAATATTTTTTCTGATATATTTACTGTTTATCTAAACACAATTAACCATTTAATATGAATGAAATATTACTATTTTGAAGGCATACTGCAAGTTTTACAATTTAAGTTTCAAAAGTTCAGGATTTTGGAAATTTTGAACTTTCATCCATGCAGGTGGATGCATATGCATCATAAGGAGACAATCTGTGTTTAACAAGAAAAGTCTATTTCATTGGCTTGGTATTTTGAAGTATCTATCCTTGTCCAGACAGAATGCATCACAACGAGACACCTATGGCAAGCAAGAAATGCCACTTTCACTTCCTTAGATCTCCCCTGATCTAAAATTTGTGTCAGCATCATATCTCGCACACCCTTTGGAGTGTGTTTACAAGTACAGAGTCCCTTGATGCCTTGACCTAGTTATCTTTCTTAATCTCAATTCTGTATCCAGACAATACCTGGTACACCATTAAAATTTTAATGATGTTCAAACTTCAAAATGAAATGAAGGGCAACTTTCAAGGGAAGATTTTTACTAGATTTGAATTATTTTTAAATTATATGCTGAAGGTACTTAAATGATGGCTCTTAAGTACCCACACCATATCCATTGGAAATAATGAAAATATGTCTTGATAAAAAAATAGGATAAAATTGTGAATATTTTCTTACTTATCAGTTTAAACATGTGTTTATGGTGCTCAAAAGAACCGTCTCAATGTTCAAAAGAACCGTCTAATTGAGACGGTTCTTTTCAGTACCCACAACATATGTTTTGGCTTAGAAATAAGAAAATTAATTTTTGATGACACGGTTTTATCTAGAGGCTTGATGAAAATGGTAAATTATGGCCTGGGAGCACAGTGGTTCAGTGGTAGAGTGCTTGACTCGAGACCGAGGGGCCGCAGTTTCGAGCCTCACCGGCAGTACTGTGTTGTGTCCTTTAGCAAGACACTTTTATCCTTGCTTAGAACTGGTTCAACCCAGGAAGACCCGTCCCGACATAACTGCAAAATTGTTGACTGGGATGTAAAGAATCAAATCACAAGCAAATAAATCATGGTCTGGTAATATAAGATGTTTGGTATGTTGTCTCTAGAATAAGATTTGTGGTATGTATGTTATAATTTTGTTTAAACAGTTTTCTTAAATGTTTTTAAGACCTCAAGTTTCATGATGAAAGCTCAACAACAAAAGCAACCCTCATTCTTGAACAGACTGGTTGGAACAGAAGATGATCAGTTGGAAAGTATATGTAGTCCTTATACAGCTAGGTATGTTTGTCATATCATATCATAATCGGATTTTTGATTAACGTGCAGGTGCAGGGGCATCATCCACATCAGTGGGCCCCTTTCCAGGTAACTGGCTAGCTGCACGCATAGCAGATCTCACACCTGATCTCCAGGTGCTCCTTTCTTGAGGGTCAACTGTGGTGAGCTTCCACTCACGGCAGTCTTTCTCTGTCAGTTTCTTCCATGTTTGCTTGGGCCTCCCTGCCCCCCGCTTGCCGTCAATCTGCATATCATATGCTGTTCTGATTGCACCACTCGAACGCGCCACATGCCCAAACCAGCGAAGCCTTCTCTCTCTCAAAATGAGGTTGAGGTCCTCAAGCTGAAGCTTTGCCAGTAGCTCGCTTGACCTTACCCTGGCCACATCCTCTGGCTTGATACTGCAGATCTGTCTGATCATGGCCCTATCATTGCGTTGCAAGTGCTGCAGGTTCGTCTTGGTAAGTGGCCAAGTTTCACTGGCATGGAGCATGGCGCTCCGCACGCAAGAGCTGTACACATGGCCACGGGTCTTGTATGAGAGGTGGCGGGATGTGAGAACTGGTAGTAGCTCCCTGAACTTCTTCCAGGCAGTTTTCACACAAGTAGTGACCGCCATTTCACAGCCTCCACCAGCAGAAAGCATGTCACCTAGGTAGCAGAAGGAAGCTACCACCTCAAGCTTATCAGGTCCGACCTGGACTTCACTCTGTGGTCTGCCGTCAATAGGGCGAGCATTTCCCATGCACCGTGCACACCTATAATCAGGATTTGGTGTCAGTCTTTGTAGCCCACTGCATTTCTTATGCACCCAAAGTTTGCAGCCATTGCAGTAGATGCTGTTGTTGCCTACTCCTGTACGACAGACAGCGCATGGGTATTCGCCTGAACTCTGCAAGAGGTCCAGGCCTGTACCACAGATCATGACTTTTGTCTTTCCTGCATTCACCCTCAATCCCTTCTAATCCATGGCTTCTTTCCATATCAAGAGCCTCCTGACACATTCCTCTAGGGAGTCAGCAATGATGACAAGATCATCTGCATATAGGTCCTCCCAGGGAACACCAGCCCGAAACTCACGTGACAAGGCCTCCAGCACAATGATGAAGAGCAAGGGACTGAGTACGGATCCCTGATGGACCCCGACCTTCACCTCAAACTCTTTGCTGAAACCCTCGCCAACACGAACCCGGCTTTGTGCATTAGCGTACATTCCCTGGACTAACCGCACAATCCATTCCTCAACGCTTAGCTTTCTCAGGGCCCACCAGATAACCTTCCGAGGGACACGGTCAAATGCTTTCTCTAGGTCCACGAAGGCCATATAAAGCCTCTTGTTCACTGCTAGGTATTTCTCCTGCAGCTGCCGGACCACAAAGATTGCATCTGTAGTGCCTCTTCCTGGGACAAAGCCAAACTGGGAGTCGTCAATAGACACCACCTGTCTTATGAGACCATCTACAATCCTCTCTAGGATCTTCATGGCCTGCTCAGTCAGCTTGAGGCCTCGATAGTTGCCTCTATCCAAAGCATCACCCTTGCCCTTGTAAAGGCTGACAATGAAACTTTCCTCCCAGTCAGTTGGGACCTTGCCGTCACAGATAATTGCAGTAGCAAGATCTCGGATCATGGTGGCCCCTGTATCACCTGCTGCCTTGATCATCTCCACCACTATGCCTGATGGACCTGCAGCTTTGCCCGACTTCATCTTTGAGATGGCCTTCTTCACCATGTCAATAGTGATTGGGATAGGCGGGCCTTCTAACGGAGGTTCATTGTACAGGTGATCAGGGTCCCAATCAAATTCAACGTTGAGAAGCCTTACATAATGTTCAGCCCATGCATTCTGCTTTGCCTCCTCGCTCATTGACATTTCCCCAGTGTCATTCTTCACTGGCTTGTCGCCTACAACATCAACATTCTCTTTCCTCATCTGGTTGGCGAGGCGGAAGATATCAGACGACTTGTGGTCAATGCCCTCATAGACCACCTTGTCTGCTTTGTGGCGTGCATGGTGCACCACACGTCTGGAGATGCGCTTGGCAGTGTTATATGATGCTGGTGTGCATTTGCCAGCCTTCCATGCTTTGAAAGCTTGGCGCTTGGCTGTGATGGCATCATCTACTTCCTTATTCCACCACCAAGTTTCACGTCCCCATCGGTGGGGCTTTGTCTGTCTGTCTATTGAGCAGGGGTGTAGAAATAGCAAACTTTGGCTCTTGCCTAGGAACAAGTAAATGTACTTGTCTAAAGAAAATTTTACTTGTCCCAAAGAATAGATAATGCACAAAAATCTTAGGTTATACCTCACTGTGCTGAAGCCATATATAAACTTTTGAAAAGGATATGAAACCAGGTATATAATCTTGAAATCATTGTAAATCAAGATTTGCTGACCAAAATTTGCTGGCTAGCTGATCAAGATTCACAGCATTTTACACACACAGGCCAGTCCAGATAATATACTGAAATAGACTATACACGGGACTGGTCCCTGTGGTTTTCCATACAATATGCAAGTTCATTATAATCAATTGAACTTTAGAACTAGATTGCTTTAAAATGAGACTATAGTATAACAATTTATTCACCATATTGATTTTTAAAGTACAAACCTGTTGGAACTATTTGAATGTACTTTCTATAACTGAACAGAATTAGTAGCTTTCTTTATACTTGTACACAGAACTTTGTACTTGCACTGAAAGAAATAGGACCTGCTGGTAGGGCAAGTAGGGCATGGTATTTCCACACCCCTGCTTTTGGGGGCAATAACATTGACTCATTCTTGGGAAAAGTTCTGATTATAACATACCAGGCTGATGTAATAAACATATTGTAGGGAATATGATCTGTACATCACTGCATAAATTACAGGGTTGACTGGTTTTAGATGTTGTATTCTAAGGGACAATAAGCCAAGTAACTGATAAGGCAATTCATATGGTTAATAAAATGCTCATAGGTCAAGATAAACAAAGAATATGAGCAATAAAATGTAAATGAGCCGTCTTGTGCTTTCCAACAATGTGGCATTTTGACAAGTGTATACTCAAGACGAGCCTGTGCAGCCTCCTTTTAAGCTGATGTTCAGTCAGAAGCTTAACAGTCATAGAATATTCAAGCCACTAGCAAAGGCTCTGATCAGTCTGCTCGTATGCCCAGGCTGGTCTGAGCCTTTGCTGGCCGCACATACCACATTGTTGGAAATCACATGCCATAGGGAGACCGAGGGGCCGCGGGTTCGAGCCTCACCGGCGTCACTGCATTGTGGTCCTTGAGCAAGACACATCTATCCTAGCTTAGTACTGGTTCAACCCAGGAAGACCCGTTCCTGTTTAACTGAAAGATTGTTGATGGGATGTAAAGAATCAAATCAAACAAAAAGCATGCCATGGCTCAAATATCTTCTTATCCATCAAATTTAGCTCATTACAGGATATATTTAGGTTTAGCATGGTAAATGTTACTAGGACAACTTTAAGTGTATGCTGATTGAGGTGAATATGGTATGTTCTGAAGACACTGTAGCCTTGTATTGACTCCTTAACTTTTTGTAGACTGGAAACTACTAAAAGGGGACTTTGCAAACAGTGAAGACCCAAAGGGTACCATGGCAAACAGTGAAGACCCAGATGAAATGCTGCACTATGAAATGCTGCACAGTACAGCATTTCATCAAGATCTGCACTGTTTGCTATCAAAGACAAAATTGATCTTCAGAGAAAGAAAAACAATAATATTTGGAAATTAGAACCTGTGTTCCCTCAATATATAGAATGGACCATCCTGGCTTTATTGTATGTAGCTTTATGGAAAGTTCCATTGGTCCGAAATAGGTTAATATTGTGTGAATTTTATTTACTGCAGGCCTCCGCGTACCAGAAAATTATTTTTCTTATTTCTCAACCAAAACATATGTTGTGGGTACTCAAAAGAACCGTCTCAATGAGACGGTTCTTTTGAGCACCCAAAACATATGTTTAAACTGTTGGGTAAGAAAAAAATCACAATTTTACGCTAAAGAAACTTGCTTAACTGACCCTATGTTACAGAGTATTAAAGCCATTTATCAGAAGAGACTATGAGTCAAGGCCAGTTAAAATGCAGCTGCTTGAAGAAATAAAGGCATATCCTCATCGTCATGACAACAACTGGACACCCACCCCTCCTCCACCTATAGACTATTGCTATATCAGGCCACAGCACATTGCCTCTGTCAACACACTCTGTAGAGAATTCTTCTGGCCGGGAATTGATTGTAAGTGAAAGAGTACTTTATAATGAGCTGCGACATGAGATTTCCAACAATGTGGTATGTGCGACCAGAAAAGCCTCAGATCAGCCTGCGCATATGCGCAGTCTGATCAGAGGCTTTGCTAGTGGCTTGAATATTCTATGAGTGTTAAGCTACTGACTGAACATAATTTGTAGTTTCTATGCTTAAAATGGGACTGCAGAGGCTCATCTGAGTCTACACGTCAAAATGACACATTGTTGGAAATCACATGTCACGGCTCATATTATTCAGCACACGTGAGTTTGCTACTCATCGCATATGCTAGAAGTGAAGGCTCATGTGCATGATTTGATCGACTGTGTGAGTAACTTGTATTCACTTGTTATAAAAGGCAAATTCTTATAATCTTTACTTGCTTTTAAGAGAATTCTAAGCTACTAACATTAAGCAAGTGTTAAAGATCAACTGAAAAGGTGAAAATAAGTTTTTAACCATTTAACCAAATATTTAAGATAATAGCAGTTATTGTGAGAAAGAGATTGCTGAAAACCACATCTAAAAAATTCTATCCATTCAAAAGTTACGACTATTTGAATTTCGGACTGGAAATTTTTCACGAAAACAAAAATAGATTCTATCCAACAATGCATCATTCTGTGATGTTATATGAAGTTTGAAATTATCCAATGAATTTAAATATTTGCAAATGCAAACAAGTTCTCAAAGTTTAGTATGCTTTTCTGCAAACCAACGAAGATTGATCTGGCATAAATGGTTTTCTGTATGTTAAATTTTTAGATGATCAGTTAGATGTTAAGATGTTTTTACCCCATATTTGTCTGTCATTTTTCCACTAAAAGATTTGAACCAGTTTGTGAGATTTTGGTACCTATCACATCTGTGAACAGTCAAGGCTGAGGTGAGCCTGCGAATCTGGCCAGAGCAATTGCTGCTTTCACACTCAAGAGATGAAGGTTAAGCTGGCCTTTAGTTAAGAGTGCGTAACAAAAAATACTTTTATTATTTCTCAACCAAAGCATATGTTGTGGGTACTCAAAAGAACCGTCTTGTGAGCACCCAAAACAAATGATATGTGGCACGAGATTTCCAACAATGTGGTATGTGTGACCAGCAAAGGCTCAGACCAGCCTGCGCATACAAGCAGTCTGATCAGAGCCTTTGCTAGTCGCTTGTATGTTCTATGACTGTGAAGCTACTGAGCGAATATCATTTGGAGACTATTAGCTTAAAAGGAGGCTGCACAGGCTTGTCTAAGTCTACACTTGTCAAATACCACATTGTTGGAAATCACATGTCATGGCTCATATGTTAAAACTGAAGGATAAGAAAATATTCACAATTTTAGGCTAAACCTTATTTGCCTATTTGGACCAATGTGCTTCTACTTACATTATAAACTGATGGGTAAGAAAATATTTACAATTTTACGCTCGAAAATTTTGTTTATCTAAATGTGAAGGCTCTGGCCAAGCTTTAGTCCTGTTGACCAAATAGATAGATCTGCATGCAAATTTAAAGAGTGACCTTTGCCACAGCAATACTACCATGCAACTACCAGCTTAGCAAAAGCATAGTTCATGAAAGCAAATTTGGTGGTATAGCTGTCATTTAAATAAAAACAATTTGCTATATAGTGACATATATTTTAATACTGATAGGCTGTTTGAGATGTTTTAAAGAGGCATGGCTAATGGACATGATACTTGTTTAGTATATATTTTAAAATAGGTTTCCTTAATTTCAGTAACATATGTTGTTGGTACACATTGGAATTGCCTCATAGAGGCAATTCCAATGTGCACCTACAGCATATGTCCATTCAATAAATGAGTGTTTTTCACCATAATTCAGGTTTTTCACAAACTTCTCAGCTACTTTTTATGTTTCAGTGTAATGAGCATGTAGAAATGAACAAGTTTTTCTGTAGTTTGGCGTGCACCTGGGTGACAATAATAGATAGCCAATTTTATATTATTGACAGTTTATCTTTAGATGTTTCACTGGAATGAAATGCTAACTTGGTGGTTGCCTGGTTGTAAGTATCAAAATCTCATATGCTGGCCCATTTGTTGAAATTTTCACCCTATATCTTAGCAAGTGATGCAAGTTTTTACATCCCCTGGATACAGATTATTAGGGAACAAGATGGAACTATTAACCCTTACCATGGGGATACTTTTATTTACTCAAGGGTGATTAAGTTCAGGATTAATCAGGATTTCATGATTGAGCACTCATGCATTTTGCATATAAGATCAAATTTATTATTGCTGTAATTTGTTAACAAAACCTATCATGATATTTTAATTGGATGTTTACTATAAGATAAGCATAAACTGTTTGCTTTCTATGGATGTTTTGTTCTTTTAAACTTTTTATTGGTTATTTCTGAACATTTTTGGCCAAGTTCAGGATTGAGCTGAAAGATTTTCCTGATTGAGAATCTTGGACTGTTACCACCCCTGTTTACTACACCCCTCCCCAGTTTTCAGCTCACAACCTGAGTAGTAATAAGTGCTCAAAGTAAGCTATTGGGATCAGTCAACGTCTATTGTCCTACCAGCCAAGAGTGACAGTTACGTCACGATTTGCTTACAAAGTTATCACGGACTTAGAATCGATAGATCACTTGTGTATTAATCCTATCCATAGGATAGGATTAATACACAAGTGATCTATCTATTCACGTTAGCTCAAATGAAGTGTAGATGTTAGTGTTTTACTTAGCAATTGTAAACAAAGTATTTCGTAACTGTCACTTTTGGTTGGCACGACAGTAGCGTCTGTCATCATACATTGCGCGTCATCAAGAATTTGTTTTAAATCACAACTCCTCCTATACCTTGGGTCAGTTTTAACTAAACTTCACAGGAATGTTCCCTGAGTGACCATCTACAAATCAAGCCTAAGCAAAGTTGATGTGTCAAATTAATGGCTGCCAGGTGGAGTGGCTTGTTGCGGCTATGGAAACTTTAAAAACTTTCTCCTTGGAAACTGCTGATCAGAATTCAAAATAATTTGGCAGAAATGGTCACTGGGCAATCTTCTACAAAACATTCTAAGACCAATTTGATCTGTCAAAAAACATGTCCACCAGGGGGACATGGCCTGATGCTCTTGTACCTATACATCTTCTCTTTTGAAACCAATGGTCAGAATTGAAAGCAATGTGGTCAATAGATGACCTGCAAAAATAGCTTAAACAAATTTGATCTGTCAAAAACACATGGCTGCCAGGGGGGGGGGGGGGCTGGTTTCTCATATATAACACTATTAGAAACATTAAACATCTTATCCACTGGAACCATTGGTCAGAATTGAATACAATGTGACAGGGATGTCCATTAGGTGACCTTCTACTAAAAACAGCTAAAATGAAATTGATCCGTTAAAAACCATGGCCCACAGGGGTTATTGTGGCTAAGGAAGCTTTTTTAAATCTCCTCTAAAGCCATTGATCAGAATTCAAGACTATTTGGCGAAAAATGTCACCGGGTGACGTTCTACAAAAATAGCTAATTTCCCTAATGAAACTTGAATCACCTCCTGAAACTAATCGTCAAAATTGAAAACAATTTAGCAGAAATGGTCACCAAGTGACCGTTTGCAAAAATGGCTGAAACAAATTTGATTCGTGGAAAATCATGGCTGCCAAGGGGGGTAGCTGGTTTCCCTTATATACCTTATAAGAAATTATAAACATTATTTCCTCTGGAACGAATGGTCAGAATTGAAATTAATTTGGCAGGGATGACCCTTATCAAAAATAGCTAAAATGAACTTGATTTCTCTCAAAAAAAAGTCTGCCAGTGCTTATTTTGTCTAAGGAAGCTTTGGAAATATTCTTTGAAACGACTGATAAAACTTCAAGATCATTTTTCAGAAATGGTAAATAGGTGACCTTCTACAAAATAGTTTAATAAAAAAATTTAATCTCGAATGTCATACAACATGTCACCGGGGATGTGGCCAGTTTCAAATAGATCCTCATATGAAGCTTTAGACAAAACTCAGGTGAGTCATCCAGGGCCCTCTTGTTGTCCATTTAATTTGCAGGGTTCCAATAAGTAGCCTGTATTGACAAGCAGAGTGGAAAACAATGTGGAACCTGATCAGCTGGCTTTACAAGCCAGCTGATCTGGGTTTACATTGTTTTCATTATGGGTGGTAGGGTGGTGCACTCTCTGCTGCAGCTTTCAGAGAAATGGCTCTATCATATTTGACTAGCATTTGCTTCACCCGGGGACTTTAAGTCTATCTCATTCTTCTCTCTATCTCTCTGAGAGGAGTCCTGGCATGAGTGAAATATTGTTGACTGGGACTTTAAGCCTTAACTCAATAAATCAACATTGTTTTCCGATGGTTTCGCATGGTAAGGATTAACATAATGTTGTTGATTTTCAGTATCAGAATGTCTTCAGTATCCTGACTTTAGCTGTGTTGTCTTGTTTAGGTAAGTAGAATGTGTTATAGCAGTTTTGCTACTGTGAGAACTGCAGTGGCTCAGTGGTAGAGCCCACAATTTGAGATCCAGGGGTTCCTTGTGGGAGCCTCACCAGAGACCTTGAGCAAGACAATTTATCCTCTGCTTTTTACTTATTCAACCAAGGAAATGCCCCAACCTGACTGTAAAATTGTTGACTGGGATGTAAAGCATCAACTCAAAAGAAAACAGTATCGGCTGTACCTCCAGCTTATGTACCATATACATTACTCTCTAAGTCTTTTCATAATAGTCCGAAAACATTTGTCTCCTGACATATGTTGAAGGAGACTATCAAAATGGGTGCGTCTATCCGGATAGACACCTGGTACATTATTGTGTTTTGCAATCTGTAGAGCTGTTTTAGTGGGCCAGAGGTTATAGAATTTTTTTCTTGCTGAACTCAACACGGCCTCCAATCTCTGCCTCCTTCTCCAAAAAGAGCAGAACGTAAAGGGAGGCGAAGGCCCTTCCAGGAAGCAGGCAGTGGGCATAAACAATGGAACACGGTAAGTTGTGTTGACACATTTTCAATCATAAGTAAATTTTCAGCGCAAAACTCGAAAATCTAAGACTGCTATGCTTCGGGCAATTGTTTAAGCTATCCGTAGAGCATGCTATTTGCACATTTGAACTTAGTTTGTAAGCGTGAGAGCTTTTCTCCCGTTGCACAGTTGTCCAAGAAACGGTGGTTCCCGCATGGTTTTGCCTTCTAACCAAACGTATAGTAGCGTTTGGACCCTTATTCATACTACCGAGGCCCCTCCACACCCATGTTGTCCCAAATGCAATTTTTCGAGATATTTCAATGATAATTGAGTGATTTAGAGCCAAATTTCTTTAGGAACAGGAGGCGAAGGGCAGGAGAAGGAGGCTGGGAGAGGAGGAGCAGGCGGCGATGATATCAAAATTTGCATTGAGTTTGCTTATTTTTAATAATATACTTATCCAATCTATATCAAACTTGCATGTACATGTATGAATATTTCAAACCATTTAAATAAATCGAAATTACTTCGCTTTAAATGCCACCACCAACGTAATGTGTGGTTCACTTTTTTTCTCATTGGAATCATGTAATGCTCACAGATTAGTGATACTTGTGTATTTCTCCCTAAGTTCTTGGGAACAGGATTATCAAAAATCTCAGACTGGGTCGAACCTCTGTTTTATACCCACCCCCTCTCAAGCTTTGATTAAGAGCAACAATTACTGATGGTGCGAAAGACTTAGACGCAGAAAAAAGAGGAATTCAAACCAAACCTAACCATCATATAACTGATATAACAACTCGTGTATAAGAGCAGTCTCAAAAGATGTTAACTTAATTATTGCAAATCTGATAATGTCCGTACACGCATTATAAAGGAAACAAAAGCGTTTCGCTTATTCTCCCATTGTGTTGTTTGTTTAACCCAGAACGTCATGAGCTTGCTAGAGGTATATACAAAATGTATATTATAAGAGAGGTATATATAGCAATGTTTGTGATCAGAATAGTTCAGTTAACAATAGCGTTTAATCATTCGTATCATACATGCAAGTTTGATATAGATTGGATAAATATATTATTAAAAATAAGCAAAATCAATGCAAATTTTGATATCATCGCCGCCTGCTCCTCCTCTCCCAGCCCCCTTCTCCTGCCCTTCGCCTCCTGCTCCTAAAGAAATTTGGCTCTAAATCACTCAATTATCATTGAAATATCTCGAAAAATTGCATTTTGGACAACATGGGTGTGGAGGGGCCTCGGTAGTATGAATAAGGGTCCAAACGCTACTATACGTTTGGTTAGAAG
This sequence comes from Loripinus fragilis, assembly GCA_964019695.1. NCBI lineage: Eukaryota > Metazoa > Mollusca > Bivalvia > Lucinida > Lucinidae > Loripinus > Loripinus fragilis. The sequence continues at coordinate 76,301,924 of OZ026518.1, forward strand.
GCAAAACCATGCGGGAACCACCGTTTCTTGGACAACTGTGCAACGGGAGAAAAGCTCTCACGCTTACAAACTAAGTTCAAATGTGCAAACAGCATGCTCTACGGATAGCTTGAACAATTGCCCGAAGCATAGCATTCTTAGATTTTCGAGTTTTGCGCTGAAAACTTACTTATGATTGAAAATGTGTCAACACAACTTACCGTGTTCCATTGTTTATGCCCACTGCCTGCTTCCCGGAAGGGCCTTCGCCTCCCTTTACGTTCTGCTCTTTTTTGAGAAGGAGGCAGAGATTGGAGGCCGTGACTCAACTTAGCATGAAATTTAGATACCTCGCAAAATGGTAAAATTGTGAAAATTAAAGATTTTCTTGCTTTAAAACTCTCAGATTTTGTATTTATCCTGCTAGCTTATGTTAAAATGCCAATGATAGCAGCTGTTGTCATTTTTGACATTTATGATGAGCAGGATATATACATGCCTAGTTGCATGAAAAAAGTTTTATTACCTCAGAGCCAGTTATAGGCACTTTTGCAATCAGTGAAGACACAGATAAAATGCAGCAGAATCTGGCATTTAAGACATAAAATCAATTATAGGTACTTTTGCAATCAGTGAAGACCCAGGTGAAGACCCAGATGAAATGTAACATAATGTGACATTTCATCAGTGTCTGCACTGCTTGTTGAGACAAAAACCAACTGGTCTAAAAGGGGTAAATATGTCTTTCTTTTTGTAGGAAGATAGTGATTGGTTTTGCCTTCATGGTTCCCGACGTGAAGCAGAATGAAGCTTATATCTCATTTCTCTTCACCCATCCAGAATGGAGGAGGGCAGGAATGGCCACATTCATGTTATATCATCTCATCCAGGTAGTTATGTCCTCAAAGGGCCAATCATGACTGCAGCTAACAACAAAATTGTGCCAGCCCTTTTAATTTTGCGGCTAATTTAGGCCCAGTTTTCTTATAAACTTTCCACCAGCAGATGATTTTACATTAAATAGCAAGCCTTGTTATATCCACCCTATTTGTTTTTAAAATATATTTGCTGTGTAACATAGTCTTGGTAATTGATCATTCAATTTGGACAGATCTCTCATTTATTGGATGCAATGAAAGATATAATGGTAAAAGGTTTAAGACAAACATTTGACTGACTTTTTTATAAGTCTATCTTTGTTTCATGTAAAATCATTGCCTTATGAAACATGCACTAACAAGCATTATTATGAGCTATCTGTTACAACCGTTCTGCAATTATTTTCTGACAGTTTAACACATTAACCATTTGTATACTAATATAATACTAGTGACTCCTAAATGCATACTTTGGCAAACAGTGATGACCCAGATTAAATGCACAATCCGGCAGTTCATGAGGGTTTACACTTCTAAGACCAAAACAAGAAACACACTTTTATTTGGATATTATAACCTGTTATCCCTGGATATATAGTATACAATGGACCCTCTCTAGTTTAATGTATCAAATCAGAAGGCAGAATCCATCAGTGTATAAAGGGTTAACACATTAATTTATTGGGAAGTTCCAACATGGTTTCCTTAACCCTTAAAGTGCCAAGAAAAAAATGCATCCAAAAATGTTGTCTGCTAAAGTCGTCTGCTGCAAATAATTGCCTAACATTACTGACTAATTTAAGTATAGAAGCAAACAGGGTGGACCCAGATCAGACTGCTCCTATAGGAGCAGTCTGATCTGGGTCCACACTGTTTGCCATAGATGCTTCTTAAACATTTCAGCAGACGAGAAAAGCAGACAACATGCTGCGATTGGAGCATTAAGGGTTAATGTTGCATTTTCCTTTCAGATTTTGATTTGATCTTGTTTCAGACGTGTATGGGGAAAGATGTCACTCTCCATGTCTCAGCCACCAACTCTGCTATGCTGCTCTATCAGAAGTTTGGCTTTAAGCCGGAAGAATTTATCCTTGACTTCTACGATAAATATTATCCTGCTGACACTCAAGAATGCAAACATGCTTTCTTTTTGAGATTAAGAAGATAGCATTTCCTGCTGATTTTAGGAGACAACATTTTATGTTCAGGGTGCCCACTGGTCAGGGAAAAGTCAGGGAAATTTGGATTTTCTTCAAGGTCAGGGAAGTCAGAGAATTTTGGAAAATGGTCAGGAAAGTAAAAAAATCTTCAAAAGTCACGGAGAAGTCAGAGAATTTTAAAATCATGCTTTGTTCAAACCCCTCAAAAATTGAACAAATAGGTCATGAGATGATGAGTCATAGATGACTGACGGTTTTTTGGTGGGTTTATATATGCAATTCAATTATTCTAATATATTTGTCTCTTTGCTAGTTATTTTAATGTTGAAAGGTGACTTAAGACCTAATTTTTAATCTCATATTTTTTTCATCAACTTTCACTGTGACTTATGTGGTCACCTGAAGGCTGAAAGGGCCTTGCAAAACCTTACCCGCAGAGCTACTGAATTCACTTTGCAATTGCTTAGGGTGGTGCATCATTTAGGTTTAAAATTGCATTTGAGCTTTATAGTGGGCACAAACTTATAACTGAGCATATTATTCAAACTAATTTAAGCAACACAAAAGTATGTAAACTTAATGTTAGATATTCTTTTCTTACATGCTGCCTGCTGTCTGTCTTCATTTTTAAAAAAAAACAGTAACATAGAATTATAATGATGTAGGGATCATTCATTTTAAGGATAAAGTTAGATCGATGTCTAGACTTAATAAAAAGCAGGTGGAACAGATGACTGTAGGGAGGGAGGCAGTAAATCCCACGTTATAATGTTCAGGGAAACTTGAATTTTGGCCAGGGAAAAGTCAGTGAAGTCAGGGAATTTCATTTCAGACTAAGAGTGGGCAACCTGTAACATGATTGAAGAAGATAGCATTTCATGTTGATTGAAGAAGATAGCATTTCATGTTGCATTTCATGTTGATTAGCTCTTTCTTGAATGGCTATTCTACAGCTATTTGGTCACTGTATCACCACATGGTATGCAATGTCCTGGTCTCTTGTAAAGCTAAGGGAGATAGGAACCAGTTGTGGGCGTGGCTAGACAGTGACCCAAAAGCAAATTAATACATACGCAAATGTGTAGACCAAGATGGGATTCAGCCGAATGGCTAAATATGCAAATGTGTAGACCCAGATGAAATTTCGGTCCGCACTCTTTGCTTTAATAGTTTACAACAATCTTCAGGGACTGTAAAACAATGTAATTTTAAATTCCCTTAAAAGATGTAGAAAGGAAACAACCAAACATTATCATATCAATTGATATGGAAGAATTTGTTTGTCTAGTAAGGTTTAATATACTTTTTCAAAAGATCTACTTTTTGATATAGTTAGTTTCATCAGTTGTTATGTTTGTTAATAAAATATTTTTGTCAAAATATTTAGTTTGTATGTACTATTAAAATCACTGGTATAGCCAGACCCCAACCTCTTATTATAGCCCCTCTTTGGAAATTGGGGGGGGGGCTATATTGGATTTAGGTTGTCCGTCATTCTGTCTAGCACAATTTCGTTTCCGCTCAATATACTGAGAACTAATTTATAGAATATCACCAAATTTTGCATATGCATTGATATTTACAAGATCTAAGTTTGGATATCTACACATCTTTTTTCATGCATTTGTCATAGAGTTATGGCCCTTGATTGATGTCAGAATTTTGTTCAAAATTTCGTTTCCGCTAAATATCTTGAGAACAAAATGATAGAATTTCACCAAATTTTGTATATGTATTGATATTGACACAATCTAGGTTGGGTTTGTTACCTGTCATTTTCACACCTTTCTACCAGAGTCATGGCCCTTGAAATACGCCAAAATTTTGTTTCCGCTCAATATCTTCAGAACAAATTGACAGAATTTCACCAAATTTTATATGTGCATTCATATTGACAAGATCAAGCTTGTGATTGTTACATTTCATTTTTCACACATTTGTACTAGTGTTATGGCCCTTGATTGATGCCAGAAATTTGTTTCCGCTCAATAACTTGAGAACAAATTGACAGATTTTCACCAAAATTTATATATGCATTGATATTGACAAGATCTAGGTTTGGATTGTTAGCTGTCATTTTTTGCATATTTGTAACAGATATGGTCCCTGATTTATGTCAGAATTTCATTTCCTCTCAAGATCTGGAGGAAAAATGGATAGAATTTTACCAAATTTTGTATATGCATTTATATTGACAATATCTAGGTTGGGATTGTTACCTGTAATTTTTTGCTTATTTGTAACAGAGTTATGGCACTTGATTGATGTCAGAATTTTGTTTCTGCGCAATCTCTTCAGATTTTCCTGCTCAATACCTTCAGAACTTGTCCTTTTTACTGCATGAAAACCGCTGCAGCGGGGATATAGTCAGATTCTCTGACAATTCTAGTTTAGGTCAGAATTTTGTTTCTGCTCAATATCTTGAGAACAAATTGACAGAATTTCACCAATATGCATTCATATTGACAGGATCCAGCTTGGGTTTGTTAGCTTTTGTTTTTTGCTTATTTGTAACAGAGTTATGGCCCTTGATTTATGTCAGAATTTCGTTTTCGCTCAATATCCTGAGCAAAAATGGACATATTTTGACCGAACTTTATATAACAATTTATATTGACAAGATCTAGGTTGGGATAGTTAGCTGTCATTTTTCACAAATTTGTAACAGAGTTATGGCCCTTGATTGATGTCAGAATTTCGTCTCCACTCAATATCTGGAGAACAAATTGACAGTATTTCACCAAACTATACATATGCATTGATATTGACAAGATCTAGGTTGGGATTGTTAGCTGTCATTTTTTGCTTATTTGTAACAGAGTTATGACCCTTGATTGATGCCAGAATTTTGTTCCTGTCCTGCTCAATACTTGGCCTTTTTACTGCATTAAAAGTGCTGCTGCAGGGCTATGGTCAGATTCTCTGACAATTCTAGTTAGCTCACCTGAGCTATTGGCTCATGATGAGTGATTGTGATCATTGGATGTCCATCGTGTGTTGTCAACAATTGCATCAAAGGACATCTCCTCTTAAACTACTGACTGGATTTTGACCAAACTTAGCAAGATGATCTTATAAGGTCCTCTTTAATAAATGTTCAAATGATTCTGGTCAATTCCTTATCTAGGTCACACAGGCTAAAATAGATTTTCGAGATGAAACTTAAAACATCTTCTTGTCTGACAAGGACTAGAGGGCTTGATATTTTGTATGTAGCATCATCTAGTGGACCTCTACAAGGTTTGTTGAAATTATGCCCCTGTGGCCAAAAATTGGCCCACCCCGTGGGTCACATGTTTTACATAGGCTTATATAGGGAAATATGAAAAATCATCTTGCCTGAAGCCACAAGGTATAGAGCCTTGATATTTGGCATGTAGCATCACCTAGTAGACCTCTATCAAGTTTGTTCAAATTATGCCCCTGGGGCTAAAAGTGGCGCGACCCTGGGGGTCACACGTTTTACATAGGATTATATAGGGAAAACCTGAAAAAATCTTGGCTGAAACCACAAAGCGTAGGGCCTTGATATTTGGTATGTAGTATCAGGGGGTACTGGGGGTCATATGTTTTACATAAGCTCATGTAGGGAAAACATAAGAAAAATCTTCTTGTTTGAACCACTAGGCCGAGAGCCTTGTTTGGTATGTAACATCACCTAGTAGACCTCTACCAAGTTAGTTCAAATTATGCGCTTGGGGCCAAAAATGGCCCTGCCAGGGGGGACAAATGGTTTTCATTGGCTAATATAGAGAAAACATGAAAAAATCTTCTTGTCTGAAACCACAAGGCCTAGAGCCTTGATATTTGATATGTAGCATCACCTAGTGGGCCTCTACCAAGTTTGTTCAAATAATGCCACTGGGGCCACAAATGGCCCAGCAGCAGGGGTCACATAGACTTATATAAAATCAACTTTTTCAGAATATGGTCATGTTGCATATCAAATTAAAGGGAATGACCCATACAATAACATGCTAGCAAATCTTTTGCCCTTACACACATCCTTGTCCAAAAGGTCAATTTTTGTTTCATAAAGTAGTCATACTGCATATCAAATTAACAGGAATGAAACAGAGAACACAATGCAAGCAAATATTCTGCCCTTTTGTGTTCCCACGAGCCCCTGATGGGGTCAAAGGTCAAAACATTTTTTTCTGAAGTAGGTCAAGTTGCATATCAAAATAAAAGGAAAGAAGTGTAGAACATTATGCAAGTAAATGTTTGACCTTATGTACACCACTAACCTTTTAGGTTGGGTAAAAATGTCAGACATTGAAATTGTGCAGATATACCCCGGCATCCAATTTAGGTTACCTTGCACCCCCAGGACAATTTTTCATGATGCCAAATTGTTAATTGGGACTCCCTGGATGCGAAACGAAGGTGTCCTCAAAAAAATTTGATTTGGGCTATGTGTAATTGCATGGTTTCTATGGCAACCCATAGCGAATTTGAGAAGGGGGGGGGGTTTGCCTACAAAATTACTTATATCTCAGCTGTTACTTATCCTAGACTTCTAAACTTAATACGAAATTAAAGCTTAAACATAGGCCTTTTATCCCCTTGTTGCATATGCAAACTATCTAATTTGCATATTCATAAATATTTATGAAAACATTAAAAATGTGGTTCACAAATGGGGGTATACGTACAAGATCAATAATATCTCAAGTGCTTTTAGTCGTAGATTACTGAAATTTGAACTAAAATGAAGTTAAGACATAGGCCTTTCATTCCATGGTAAAATATGCAACATATCATATTTGCATAATTTGCATATTCATGAATATCAATAAAAACGCTAAAAAATAAGGGAAAATCATTACAAATATAAATAGGCTAATTTCATCCCAATATAGTCATTGTTGCATCTTTTAATATAATCAATGTTGCAATTTGACAGTTCCATTCATCCAGTGGTCCTGTATGAAAATTATCTCATTTGAATATTCATGAAAATGCATGAAAACTTAAAAAAAATGAGGGAAAATCACGTAAAAACTATAAGCCTAAGGGAGGGGTTAAGGTACGATCTATCCTGTACTCCTAGGGCCTTTTAAATTCATGCCAAATTGTTCAGTGGGACATTCAAAATGTGAAACAAAGTTCTCCTCAAAAGAAATTTGCTATAGGCTATGTGAAAATGCATGGTTTCCATGGCAACCGCTTATATGATTCTCGAGATTGGGGGTAGGCCTACAAATTCAATCATATCTAGGGTTCTACTTATCCTAGAGCACTAAAATTCGTGTCAAATTAAAGCTTAGACACATGTCTTTCTTCTTGTGGTCAGTTTAGTAATTCATCTAATTTGCATATTTTTGAATATTAATGAAAACCTACAAAAACGAAGTAAAACCATAAAAAAAAAACATAAATGAACATATTTCAGCACAAAAACATCATCAAGCCACCAATGTTGCCAGTTTTTATATCCTCAGTGATTCAATTTGATAATTTTTTTCATCCAGTGGTCCTACATGAAAATGATCTCATTTACATATTCATGAATATTAATGAAAACTTTTGTATTGAAAGAGAAAATCTTAGAAAAATTAAGGGATGCACATATAAAATGACAAATGTTTCACCTACCATGCGTTCTAGTGTATTAAACCTAGTGCCAATTCATTGTTAGACATTGTACTTTTACCATAAGGTATAATAATAAAAATAATTATCATGAATATTCATAAATTTTAATGAAAACAGAAGAAATGAATGGAAAATTGCGGAAAAACCAAGGGGGTGCACTCCAAAAATTACTCATATCTCAGTAGTTAAGAGCCCAATAGTGCCAAACCTGATTTTAAGTCAATGCATAGACACAACATGTTTACCAAAATTATCCAATTCATAACACATCACATTTAAATTCTCATGAATATTGATGAAAACATGAGCAATTAGAGGAAACTACAGGAAAATTAAGGGGGTATACCTACAAAGTGATTCATATCTTAGCTTCCAAATGCCTAATAGTAGCAAGCTTGGTACCATATCAAACGACATTTTCCAAAGTGTTTTTGAGTAAAAGAATTTTTTTTTAAGATTTATAGCAGCTGAGATATGAGTAATTTTGTAGGTACTCTGTTGTCAATTTGTATACATTTTTTTTCTTGTATTTTTAAAGTTTTTATTAATATTGATCTTAAACAAATTAGTTAATTATTATATCTTCCCACTAGGTTAAACTGTTATGCATAGACTTAAATTTAGTATATTGTTTGCTACTCTAGGGCAATTAGCAGCTAAGATATTGGTAATTTTGTAGGTATACCCCATTCATTTTTCGGCAATTTTTCTCTTTATTCAAATGTTTATATTAATTTTCATGAATATGTAAATGAGACATCTGGCAAATATTACCATTGGGATAAATGACGGTGTCATAGCAATAAGTTGTCACCTTGTTTGCTACGTAAAGGCTATAAGCTGCTGAGATATGAGTAATTTTGTAGTTGTATCCCCTTAATTTTCAAGTATTTTTTCTCAAAATACTCATGGTTTCATCAATGTTCATGATAATTATAATATGACCATTTTAAAATTTGATAATTTGTTAAACATACTATTGTCTTAGCATTAGTTTAAAACCAATTTTGGTACCCTTTGGCACGTAGCAATTGAGATAGTATTAGATTTGTAAGTACAACCCCTTGATTTTTCAGCGATTTTTCATTATATCTTCTTATCTTATTTATGTTAACTGTTTTTTCAAAGCTGACCTTAAGGTATCAGTATTATGTCTAAGCATTAATTTGGCACCAAGTTTGATACACTAGGACACATAGCAGCTGAGATATTGGTAATTTTATACATACACCCCTTAATTTTTCTGAGATTTTATCTCTCATTTCTAAAGTTTTCATTAATATTTATGAATATGGATATTAGATAATTTGCATATCTAACTACCAAATTAAACTGCTAAGTCCAGGTTTTGGTTTGGTACCATGTTTTGTAATCTAGGATGAGATGTTGTTAGGATATGAGTATTTTTGTACCTATACACCCATTCTTTACAGTCGCATAATGGGTTGCCATGCAAACCATGAAATTTCAAAAACCAAAGAGCATTTATTTTTTAGGACAAATTTTTTTTTGCATTTAAGTGGTCCTATTGGACAAATTTACGCCCATAATGTAATGTCCTATGTGTTCAATTCAGGTCTGATTACCCCATTGCATACTATAGTTTACCCACGGTTTTTTCCCTCATTTTTAAGATTTCATTAATATTCATGAATATGCAAATTAGATCATTTTCATATAGGACCACAGGATGAAACAATTTATCAAATTGAATCACTGAGGATATAAAAACTGGCAACAATGATGGTTTGATGATGTTTTTGTGCTGAATATGTTCATTTATGGGTTTTTATGATTTTACTTATTCTTATAGGTTTTCATTAATATTCCTAAATATGCAAATTAGATGATTTACAAATCTGACCACAGGAAAAAAGACATATGTCTCAGCTTTAATTTGACACCAATTTTAGTGCTCTAGGATAAGTAGAACCCTAGATATAATTGAACTTGCAGGCCTACCCCCAATCTCGTGAATCATATAAGCTGTTGCCATGAAAACCATGCATTCTCACGAAGCCCATACCTTTCTTTCAAGGAGAACTTTGTTTCACATTCTGAGGGTCCCACTGGACAATTTGGCATGAATTTAAAAGGCACTAGGAGTACAGGATAGATCGTACCTTAACCCCTCCCCTAGGCTTATAGTTTTTATGTGAACTTCATCTTTTTTTAAGTTTTCATGTCTTTTCATGAATATTCAAATGAGATAATATTCATATAGGACCACTGGATGAATGGACCTGTCAAATTGTAACATTGATTATGTTAAAACATGCAACAATGACACTATTGCGATGAAATCAGCTTATTTATATTTATAACGATTTTCCCTTATTTTTTAGCGTTTTTATTAATATTCATGAATATGCAAATTATGCAAATATGATACGTTGCATATTTGACCATGGAATGAAAGGCCTATGTCTTAGCTTTATTTTAGTACAAACTTAAGTAATCTACGACTAAAACTAGCTGAGATATTATTGATCTTGTACGTATACCCCCATTCGTGAACCACATTTTTAATGTTTTCATAAATATTTATGAATATGCGAATTAGATAATTTGCATATGCAACAAGGGGATAAAAGGCCTATGTCTAAGCTTTAATTTGGCATTAAGTTTAGTAGTCTAGGATAAGTAACAGCTGGGATATGAGTAATTTTGTAGCAGACTCCCCCTTTCTCAAATTCGCTATGGGTTGCCATAGAAACCATGCAATTACACATAGCCCAAACCAATTTTTTTAGGACACCTTCGTTTCGCATCCAGGGGGTACCAATGAACAATTTGGCACCAATGAAAAATTGTCCTGGGGGGGGGGGGGTGCAAGGTAACCTAAATTGGATGCCGGGGTAATAAGTATATTTTGAATGAACTAAGTGAATTGATAGACTTTGGTTATGATCTGAGTGATACACAAGATGGACTTAGGTGTCGGAGAAATGGGAATATATTTTGTGGTTAATATCCTCTCCTCCTGACAAGGTTCAGGTGAGCGATCTAGGGCCCAAGGGCCCTCTTGTCAACTTGAGGATGGTGAAGACATAAAAACAAAATTGAAAAATTCTTTCAGGATTACCATGAGAGTGTCACCGTGCCCTGTAGCGCAGATAGTTACGAGTCCGACTGCAGATCCAGGGGTCACGAGTTTGATCCCGGCCTTGTCCCATACTTTCGTGGAGATTGATCATGAAAATGAAATAATTTCTACGGCCATTCTCCATCCGCTGATTCAAGAAGGGTTGTTGTCAGCTACATGCGAAAGTATGTGCACAAAGTACTGGTTAAATACTTAGTCAAACCTGCCCAGGAAAAAGTGTGGTTAGATGAACTGACCGTCCCGATATGACCATAGCTGTTGACTGAGACGTAAAGAATCAAACCAACCATGAGAGTGTCAAACAGGTTGGACTCAGATCAGGCCCGACAAATTGTTGGGCATGATCTGGGTCCAAACTGTTTGCCATGGTTATCAACTGACAACACTAAACTTGGATCTGCTTATGATAATGGCTGTTTTCTCACATTAGGGGACACTGACACTATTTATAGTGGGTAGAAATGGGAAACTAAATTGAAATTTAAAAAAGAAAATAATAGGATGATTCTATTTCTAAGCATGTGAAATAATAGAGACATATTAATACCCCCCCCCCCCCCCCCCCCCGCAAACATAGTTTATAGGTGTGTCTGTCATTCCGTCAACATTTCAAGGTTTTTATTGAATAACTGAGATATGGAGCAGACAGAAAATTCAAGGGTAAATCCCATGACCTTGAAGTGTGACATTGACCTTGAGTCTGGGTAGCTAAGTCATAAGTTCTGCACATTCACTGAGATGGTCATTTGGGCGAAGTTTAATGAAAATCGTTCAGAGATATGTAAACTGGTGCCCCGTTATCGTCTCAATTCGACAGATAGATAGGTAGATCTAGGGAGGGAACCAGACTAATAGATATGGAGTGGACACAAAATTCAAGGGTAAATTCCACGACCTTATAGTGTGACCTTGAGTCTTGGTAGCTGAGTGATGGGCTCTGCACACTGTCTCACTGAGATTAACATTTGACCAAAGTTTAATGGGAATAATTCAACAGTTTCAGGAGATATGAAGCGGACTCGAAATTCAATGGTAAAACCATTGACCTTGAACTTTGACCTTGGCATTGAGTCTGTGTAGCTGAGTCATTGATTATGCACACCAACTTACTGAGAGGAACATTTGAGTGATGTTTTATGAAAATCTAACACATGGTTGAGGAGATATGGAACGGACACGAAATTCAAGGGTAAATCCCATGACCTTGAAGTGTGACCTTGACCTTGAGTGTGCATAGCTGAGTCATTGGTTCTGCACATCATCTCACTGAGAGGACATTTGAGTGAAGTTTAATGAAAATTGTTTAAAGGGTTCAGGAGATATGGAGCGAACACGAAATTGAATGGTAACTTAATGATCCCATGACCTTGACCTAGAGTCTGATAGCTCGGTCGTGGTCTCTGCACACCGTCTCACTGAGAGGAACATTTGAGTGAAGTTTAGTGAAAATCGTCCGAAGGTTCAGGAGATATGGAGCGGACACGAAAGTGTTACGGACAGAATGACGGACTGACAGACTAGACTAACTGACGGACTCACATAAGAAGGGCATTCCTATAACCCCCTTCCGCTTCGCGCCGGGGGATTAAAAAGGGACTGAAGAATCAGTATTGTAAGCGTTATGCCACTTTGTCATTCTAACTGTATGGTGCCAAGTTTGCAATATGGCTAATATTGCATTATTTGTGAAATTAACTCCTCCTAGAGCTTTCAGTGTATCATTTTAATACTTTGCAGGCATGTTAATTTTTGATAAATTAACATAAATTATTAACTAAGCAAATGTTCGACCACGGCACATATTGTATAATGGCAATGGCTGATAGTGCATACTTTGTGAAATCCACTCCTCCTAGAGCCTTCAGTGTATCCTTTTAAATTGTTTGTTTGATTTGATTCTTTACGTCCCATCAATAATCTTTCAGTTATATAGGGACGGGCTTTCCTGGGTTGAACCGGTACTAAGCTAGGATTAATGTTCTGCTCAAGGACAACACAGTGACGCCTGTGAGGCTCGAACCCGCGGCCCTTCGGTCTCGAGTCAAGCACTCTACCCCTGAGCCACTGCGCTCCCAAGTGTACACTTTTAATACTTTTCAGGTGTAATACGGGCATATTGAAGATGTGCATGTGAAAGTTTAATGATGAAATATTAATATTTGATAAATTTACAACATTTTAAATTTAGCCGATTCTCGACCACAGCACATATTGAATAATGGCTGATAGTGCATAATTTGTGAAATCAACGCCTCCTACAGCCTTCAGTGTATTATTTTAATACTTTGCAGGTATGTTACAGACATATTGAAGATGTGCATGTGGAAGTTTATTCATGAATAAATAATTTTTGATAAATGAACAACATTTTTAGCTTAGTCAGTTTTTGACCAAGACACATATTGAATAATGACTTATAGTGCATAGTTTCAGAAATCAACCCCTAGAGTCTTCAGTGTATCATTTTAATACTTTGCAGGTATGTTACAGAAATAAAAATAAAATCAACCTAAAATAAATGCTATAGATGTGCATTGTTATAAATTGCAATATCTTCCCTAACGATTTTGTATATAATCATCATAGATTAGGTACATTAGATAAAACCTCACCCGTCTTACAGTGTGTATCCAAAATAGGAAGATAAAATTTAGAAGTTTTCGAACACTTTGCCTGCTAGAAGCGAATTTGTTTTGCAAACAGTTTGGACCCAGATCAGGCCCGAAAAACGTCGAGCCTTATCTGGAACCAAGCTGAAAGACACTTATTGTTGTAAGAATATTTTGAAGTTGAAAAATATCTGCAGATGACAAAAAGTCATGAAAAAATACCTAGCATGCAGAGTTATACTAACCCTTAAAACGCCAATCGCAACAAAAGTCGTCTGCTTTTGTCGTGCTGCTGAAATGTTTTAGAAGCCTTTCCAACAAACAGTGTAGACACAGATCAGACTGCTCCTATAGGAGCAGTCTGATATAGGAGCAGTCTGATCTGGATCCACACTGTTTGTCTATATACTTAGCTTTGATAAATAATGTTAGCAAAGATTTGCAGCAGACGACTTTTCAAATGAATTTTTCGCTGGCGTTTTAAGGGCTAAGCATATTACACTCCATGAGAAGTTTGATTCTTACTGCCACGGTCGCTTGTGGGCGACCAAATACTGGGACCTAAATGGGTAAACCTATATATTTTGTAAACTTTCTATTACCCTACTATTGCATTTTGTCTGGTTCGTCATTGGTTCCATCTGGGATTCGTATGGTGTTTTTGTCCTTCAGGAGGAAATAGAAAGCGCGCAAAAGCGCGGTGTCAGATTTGTAACAGGAATATACACCTATAAAATATATAGCATCATTCATATCAAGAAGTCACAGCTTAGAATTTCCAGATTAATATGTACGAGTAGAGTTCAATAAGTTCGTAGAACTCGGTATTTTTCTGTACAATTCATTTTTTTCATTTTTGTGTAATGTAGACCTTTGTCAGTTGAATGATAATAGTCGTCCAGTCAACACGTACATTAATTGCTCTTTGTTTGAATTCAGAGCGTTTCTCACTTAGGAGGGTGCAAACGCCAAAGAAATCCATCGACTCATGGCTGATATGTATGATGATAGTAGCCCATAGTAAGTGATCAGCAGAATTTAAATGTGGGCGAGACTCCTTAGAGGATGACCCAAGTCCAGGTTGCCCTGCTAATGTCATCAGCCAGGAGATGATCGACCGTGTTGAGAGACTTGTGCTAAACGATCGCCGAATCAAATTTGCCGAACTTGCTTCAAAATGTGGTATTTCTAATGGAAGTGTTTACATAATCCATGAACATTTATGCATGTCAAAAGTATGCCAGTAAGGTACCCAGAACCTGAACTTGCAAGATCGGCAGCAAAAGGTGGAGTCAAGTCAAGGACTTCTGGAAGTGTACAATGCCAATCCAGAAGACTTTCACACTCGTCTTGTAACAGGAGATGAATCTTCACCACTTAAAAAGAGTTGAGGGGTTGTTGAACATTTTTTACACTTTCAATCAGTTCTAATTATCACTATTGTGTTATCAATCAGTTAGAACCCTGATCTGAGCTGGATTTGCATCGTTTGCCAATGTTGGCTTTTTGGGTTGATAGAGTGTGCTATATTTTACATCAGTACTGTAGTTAACGCTTTGCCTACTAATGTCGTCTGCTGATAACCTTTGCAAAAAGTTTGGATCCACATCAGGCCCAACAAACGTCGGGCCAGATCTGGAGCCAAACTACTTGACACTCTGATGCTATTCCTAAATTCATTTTTTTCGAAAAAGTTGATTTTGAAAAAAAAATCAGCAGACGACAAAATAGCATGCAAAATTACCCGGTAGGCAAAGAGTAGCAATGATAATAACAAAATGGTACTCAATGGTGTTGGATGATAACATTAGGGATAATCAATTATAAATATTGTTGTATAAAATTGCTAAAATGAAGGTGAGCAAATGCATATTTTTCATTTTCCGTAAAACCTGTGCAAAACGGCCACGTAAAAATAGACAAAACAAATATCTTAATGACAAATGGTAGCTTGATTAAGGTCCCCTTAGAGCATTCTGCAATACTTTTGATCTGTATTAAGCGACAATTGGTCTTGAAAACCAATTTTCGGTCGTTTTGAGAGTGACTTTTTTAGACCGGTTTTACTTTATGTACACTGCATTTGGCGGTTGTAGCAAAGCAGTTAGGCCACCTGTCTTTCAAACTAATAATACAGGCTTGATTATTACTTGTACTGTCTTTCGGATCGACGCCCCTCTGTAATTCCCCGAGCTATTGGCTTGATCGTAAACCTGAAGGTACCTGATCTTGAGACCGCACCAAGTGACCTCAGCTATTAGGTCAAGTCCTGGTACTAGGCGTGAAGGACATTACTGTACATTGTGAACTTTAAACATTACTATTAGTTTTGGCATTACTACACAGTGCAAACTTTCAACATTTCTGTTTAAAAAGATAAGTGAGTAGGAAATACCACAATCACACACTGCAGTCCAACCCACGGCGCCATGCGGAAGAGCCACAGAGCACTAAAAGTCACGGGACATCAGGAAGACAACTAAAGTAAAGCAACCAGCACCCTCTTTCCCATCAAGATGATTGCAAAACTAGAATGGACACTAAGTACTGCATAACAAAACAAGGACCAAACACAGAACCTTCACACACAATGGGAGCAACAATAACAGAACGACAGCCTTAGAACGACTTGGACTGCCACTGGTATCTATTTGAACCGCCTGATTTAGACGTTTTTGAGTACGAACAACATATATGTTAAAGTCATTTGTTTGTAAAAGTAAGCATCGGATTTTAATCAGATTGATTGCCTTTTAAATATTCATGAATTTCATTTATGAGTTGAATTGTTGTAAAGTTGTCCATAATTATTAACACCGAGCCATTTGACACAGACTTAATCATTAAATACCACATTATCGTGGTTTCATATTTTTACTTTTCAGCTACCTTCTCTGTTTTTCATAGAAAATGAAAAACGATTTCTTGAATTTTGCCCCAAACGTCAGTCTCACTGTATACAGTGTTTTTAAACCCATACAATTAAAAATGAAAATGTTTGAAAAAAAAGTAAAAAAATAAGCATGCACTGCAGACATTTTCAAGGGGATGATAATAATGAACATGTCAACATACATTTTTAAAGAGACGTGCTTCTAACTTCCTGTTATAAATACTACTTCTGAGGTCTACTGATGTCGTTTTATTATATAAACTCAATATTTTTCAGTCCCGAATTTTTTTATGAAAATACAGGTCCTTTTGAAAAATAGTATTTTCGCGTGTTCTTGATGGACTGCTGTGGCGTGATGCAAGTCGATCGAGTCTGTTATAGTGTGGTTTCAAATACATAATAGCAATTCCTTTTGCAACCATAAAAAAGTTAGTGGGTATGATCAGGAAATACCACAATCACATACTGCAGACCAACCTACGGCACCACGAGGAAGAGCCATAGAAAACAACAGCCACACGACACCAGAAATACAATTAAAGCAAAGCAGCCAGCTCTCTTCCTCGTCAAGATGATTGCAAAACTAGAAAGGACACCAAGTAATGAATAACAAAACAAAGACCAAACACAGAACCCCCTCCAACAATGGTAGTAAAATAAAACAATAAATCATCACCAAAAGGATCACCGCCTTAGAACGGACAGCGGCAACCACGTAGCACAATCACAAGAGCCGCGACATCAACAAGTAAATGAGTATTATCAGGAAATACCACAATCACATACTGCAGACCAGCCCACGGCAACGTGAGGAAAAGCCAAAGAACACTAACAGCCACAAGACACCTGGAAGACAATTAAAGCAAAACAACAAGCTCTGATTGCAAAACAAGAAAGGACACCAAGTAATGCATAACAAAACAAAGACCAAACACAGAACCGAGGAACAAACAACAAAGAATCAACAACAACAGAACCAGTTGTATGCCGTTCAGGTGCAAGTGTTAGTTTTTTTCCTACCCTGATTTGATAACTATTGTCGTGCCAACCAAGAGTGACAGTGACGTAATATTTTGTTGACAATTTCAAAGCAAACAATAACTTGCATACTCCACTTGAGCTAACGCGAATCTATAGATGACTTGTGTATTAATCATATCCTGTAGATAGGATAAATACACAAGTCATCTATCAATTATAGGTCCCTGATTATGTTCTTTACAAACAATGACATCACTGTCACTCTTGGCTGGCAGGACAGTTATGAGGACTGAACTAACATCAAGTTCCTTTGTTTAAATTTGCAGGTGATTGTGAGCTTAATAGCGGCTATATTGGTACAGATACTCTTACCGAAGGAATTTCTTGCAGTGACATGTCCTGACTTTACTAACTTAACAGGTATATCCATAGGACCAGTTAAGCAAAAATAATTTGCGTAAAATTGCGATTATTTTCTTATCCATCAGTGTGCCAAAGTCATTACATTTACTTGGTATGGTTAATCTAATTACTATAGATAAGTACCTAAGGTCAACGATGACCTTTGACCTTTCAGCCAAGGTCGCCCATATTTGACTACATGACATTTAATATGGTGCATCCAGTAGGTGAGACAATGTAACAATGACTAGGTCACATGACAAAAATGTCTGCCATGCCCGAATTAGGTGAAAACTTAAAAGAAAATCTTCTTTCCAGAGCAAAAGGTTCAACGACTCTGGGTTTTGGTATGTAACATAGTGGATGTGGGCTCTACAATGTATGTTTGACTTGTGACCCTAGGCTGACCTCGATCTACTTAACGACAAGGTCAGATGTGTTTCTGAATGTATTTATATGAATGAAAACATTGAAAAGATAATTTTCTCCATAAGTCTTGAAGCCATAGTCAAAATACCTGCTTGACATAGACAATGACTTTTGGTAGCCACAAAGGGAACTCATGATTGACCTTTGACCTTTCAGCCAAGGTAGCTCATAGTGGATTGCAAACACGCGTTTTTCAGAAATCTGAAAAGGTCTTATTGAAGTCGAATTCCATAAGGGCGAATTGCTTGGGGTTTGACAAACTTTAATACTGTTCAGCCGGCCAAGAGTGACAGTGACGTCATGTTTTGTTTACAAAGATATCAGGAATTTATAATCGATAGATCACTTATGTGTTAATTCTATCCGCAGGATAGGATTAATACACACGTGATCTATCGATTCGCCTTAGCTCAAATAGAGTGTAAAGTTACTGATTTATTGATAATTGTAAACAAAACATTACGACACTGTCACTCTTGGTTGGCACGACAGTAGTCATGAGTCACAAGTCCAAAATGTCTTTCATGACATGTTAGGTAAAAACTATTTAAAAATCTTCGCCTCTGAAACTAATGGATACACCACCTTTGGTATTGTAATGTCTCATAAAGGATATGGAAATTTCAAAGTTTGATCAAATAATGATCTTAAGGTGATCTTGACATTGTAAAACTTTATAGACTTCGAGCTAAAAAAGGTCCTGCTCCCCCCCCCCCCCCTAGGGAATTTTGCAGACATATCCTACCTTAAAGAAAATTTCAAGCCGCATCTTTTAAGAGATGTTTGCACTCTGTGCTCCGGGGCGTTAGTCTCTGACAGCCTGTTACATATGTTACTGTAACAAACTAAGGAAAAAAATCAAAATGAAAGTTTGAGCTACAGAAAGAAGACATTAAACCATCTACTTATTCAAATTTCTTATGTAGTTTGCAAGCTGGATGCCTAAGCTACATAAAAGCAGCATTTTAAACAAAATTACAGCCTTCAATGGTGTTATATGCGTTACATAGATTAAATTTCCCTTTTGAAAGTTGAAATCGTGACTAACATCATTCATTTTACAGACGATTTGTGCATTTTTACAAGTGTTTTTAATCTTAGTTAACTAAAATACTCATTTGACTAATAGAAAAAACAAAGTTTGCTTTTCTATCTCAAATACATTGTTTTATATGAGCTATTAAACAACCCTACCCCCAATTTAAGTATCCAATTTTGGAATCAAATATTGAAGAAAAATATATGAAAATATTTGATGCTCGTGGATATCTTACATTTTTGGCACTGTGTTGCTAATGCAATAAAGAATCATACATTTGCAAGATTGACATCAGGATCAGAGCACTTATTAAAGTATGTAACGTATGTTACATGGCATAATGAATGAGCTAGGAAATTTTCTAGGAAGTAAGAGATGATATTTCAGAAAAATACCGTTTTTCACATGTTTTCCTATTAATCTCTAGCCTCTGGTGCCTTAGTCTTAGTAATTACAGTAATTGCTGATAACAAGCCCATGGAATTGTGTTACCTATGTTATATATAACCTTTTTAATCACATATTTCCTAATGCCTATAATATTAAAATATATAGACATATAGCTAGAAAATATAGTTCTCATTTAAATGACACAATTTAATATATATTCCTATTAAATAAAATTATTCAAAAACAATCTTTATTCAAGTCACCCTCAAAATGTCTGTCATTGTGTCTGCTTCTATTGCAAAATAATCACCCATTTCATCACAACCAGTAGAATCATGGCATTGTATTAGGACTGCAAACTGAGTACAATCCTGTTCCTCTCCACCCTTTGGGAATTGTGCAGACATATCCTACCTTAAAGAACAATTCAAGCTGCATCAAATAAGAGATGTTTGCACTCTATTAACTAGGGGGTTAGCCTGTAATGGTATGATACGTATGTTACCATATCAATTTAAGAATAAATGAATTGAAAGTCTGAGAAACAGAAAGAAGACAAAACTATATATTTATTTGAATTATTCATGTAGTTTGCATGCTGAATACCTTTGATACATAAGAAAAGATTTTTTAACAAATATACAGCTTCCTATGGTGTTATATGTGTTACATCAATTAAGATTACTTTTTAAAATTGGTAATTGCGACAAACATCACTTATAAGCATTTCGTGTGATCCTCCTCTTTAGCCATTAACAGACTTAATTTTCTTTGTATGTGTGGCCAGTGCCAGCGTCAAACAACTTGACTCAGCCAAACTTGAATCCTTAGCATTCTTCAAAAGCAGAAACAGCATGTCAGTGTCATGGGATCAAACACCTGATTAAATATGGGTTTAATGCCATTTCACATATATGCATACAATGGAGTATGACTCTGGTATATATCTCTTCCTGTGAAGTGGCAAGAACAATCTAACTGCAGCTGCCTCTGCATCCGTGCTAGTCAAATGATAACTTTGCTCTGATTTTGCAAAATCTATGTCTCTACCGTGTACCTCTAAGAATACTTTAAGATTTCTGACATTGGTCAAACAGAAATTTGATAGACTGCTTTTTCAAATCATTTGCCATGGAACCTATCCAGTCTTTTGGTGCTTAAGTCCTCAGGTCTTAGATCAATAGTATTTTGCTGCGCCCAAAGAACTTTATACGTTTTCTTTAGTTACAATGTTGACTCTTGATGGTTTTGGCAGACTGTCTGAAACAATTTCTGTTACACCTTGAAAGTTATCTGGTATAATAGAAAGTATGTGAAGTTGGACATTGCCATCAATTATGTTTGCAGTTGGTTGTTTTTTTATGTCAGTACATTGAAGCATGTCTTAAAATAATGTAAAACCTATGAGTTCTCAGTTTTGCAGCCATATCATTAGCTGTTGCATTCAAAAGAAGGAAAGTGGACTATAGGTAGAATGGGATAACCAGTAGTTCTATATTATGCTCTATGGAAGTTTTATACAGAGTAAACAAGTTGATAAGGTGCCTTATTTCATGATCCATTGAAAACACTGAAATAGAAAACACTTGCCTCTGACTGTGTAATCAAAAAGGATGTCATGACAATGCCCTTGCCCATTTATTATGACGAGTTATATATGTTACATCCTTTAATAAGCGCTCTTATCTTAGAAACTTAGTGAATCATTGAATTGAAAGGGTCTAGTTTGTGCTCTGTTCATCCTGCATTTCATTGCTTTACCTGCTGTGATACATCTAGTTCGTTTATCTGAAGGGAAAGAGTTACCTCGGTTTCAGCACTTCAGAAGTACTAAGACTTCAAATAAGTTTTGAATGCTTCGGGAAAGATAATAAGTGCAGAGACATTATTAGATGAAAATATGTGGGTTGCATGTATGGAAAGGCTACATTTATAAAAGTTAACCAGCTAAGATATGATTCTTTATCACATCAAGCTACATCAGTCCAGGTACTCATTGCTCTTAATGGCATAGTTTTCTTCCTTGTAAAGCTTTAGTCTTTCTCCTACTTGCAGAGTGTCACTTGAAACACATACTCAAAGAGCCAACTATCAGGAATTCATATCAGTTTCCGAATGTTCCAAGCCATAAATGGCAAAATTGGAAAAGTGATAATGGCTCATCAATTTGAGTGGACTGGTGGTAAAATTGAATAACAGTAAATGATTGAAATATTGTGTGATGATTCTACTAGTTGCAAGGAGGCGTGTGACAATAATGATTACCACAGAAGCAGACAACGACAAACGTTTAACATGAGGGTTAAATCCATGAGAAATAGTTTGGACCATTTCATTTATTGTATTTTCTTGTAAAAATGTAAAACCATCTTTTCTATTTGTGGCTCTATATTTAGCATTATATGCACAGTATTAGGAAATGTGTCCAAAAGGTCATTGATAACATCTGTAACACCAGTCCATAGGCTTGATAATCAGAAATGAATATAATTTCTAGTGTTTTGGCACCAAAGACTTATAAGTACACATTAAGTGTCCTGATCTTTAGCGTAATGACATCTTGTAGATATATGAGCAAGACAGACTAAGAAAATGAAAAATATCCACACGCTGTAATCGCTTTCATGTGTTTTACTTAAACGGTAATAACAAAATTCGCTTCTCTGTAAAACTGGGAGTAGGGCTGTGTATTAACTCCTATAAGACAATATATTTAAGACAGAAAAGCAAACTTGGTTTTTCCTATTCATCAATTGAGTATATGTTTGTAAAATCTAATAAAACAGTTTGAAACCAAGTCATAGTAGTTGTTTAAATACATGACGATAGCCACAATTATAGCTTTTAAATTATAATAAGGTTCATGTAACGCACATAACACCACAGTTAGCTGTATTAATGTTAAACAGCTTCCATATGTAGTAATGACATCCAGTATGCAGACTATAGGAATGTCAATTTATTAGATAATTTTAATGTCTTCTTCCTGTAGCTCAAACAATCAAATTTCTTATTCTCAAATTGATATAGTAACATATGTAACAAGCTGTTACAGGCTAATGCCCCAACTTACAGAGTGCAAACATTTCTTATTAAATGCACCTTGAATGGTTACATAAGATGTAATTTGTACGCAGAATTCCAAAGGGGTTTGGGATGGAGCAGGCCCTTACTCAGCTTGATGTCAAAATACTGTTTGATGATTTTACTTATCACGCTAACATATGTAACGCTCTCTGATCTTTAAAACTTGATGACAACTAGCAGATCTATAAGTCTTTATCATAGGAGCCAGTTTAAAATCCCTAAACAATGTAAGATATCCAACAGCTGCGAGTTTTTCACAATTTTAGCTCAAACTTTCAAACTACATTTCCTTTATTTGATATAGTAACGCATGTAACACGCTGTTTCAGACTAACGCCCCAACACAGAGAGTGCAAACATCCCTTATTCGATGCAGCTTGAGTTGTTCTATAAGAAGGAATATGTCTGCAAAATTCCCTCGAGGAGATTAAAACATTTTTAGGCATATCTTACGTAAAGACAATGAGCTTGCCCATTAATTACATCAGGTAACATATGTTACAGCCTCTGATAATAAAAAAATTGCAGCAAACTTGCAGATTTATGAGTCTCTTCATATAAGCAAATCTATCCCAAACAATGAAACACAATCATCAACTGCAAATATTTTTTAACAATTTTTACTTTAGTTTTAATACCAAATATTTCACCTTAAAACTGGGAAAGGGTAGGGTTGTTTAATTGCTTATTTCAGAAAAAAATATTTAAGCTAGGGAAACAAACTTTAATTTTTCTGTTAGCCAATTGCATAAGCTAGTCAGACATGGTTAAAAACATTTTGCAAAACACACAGAGAGATTAAGAACTTAAATGATGTTAGCCACACTTGCAAATTTTAATGGGTTATCTGATTTATGTAACGCATATGACACTTTAGGAAGCCGCAATTTTGTTCAAATGGCTGTCATACGTAGTTATGATATCCAGTATGTAGACTATATGAATGATTTTTAAAAATAAATATTTTAATGTCTTTAATTTGTAGCCCAAACTTTCAATTTACTTTTTCTTAGTTTGATTAAGTAACGTATGTTACAGGCTCTTACAGACTAACGCCCCGGAGCACAGAGTGCAAACAACTCTTAAAAGACTCGGCTTTCATTTCTCTACATGATAGGATATGTCTGCAAAATTCCCTAGGGGGGGGGGGGGGGAGCAAACCCATTCTCAGCCATACGTCTATTATGTTAAGGTCATCTACATTCTTGCGACTCAGTGTTCGGCGAGCGCCTCAGGACCTAACGTCCTCCAGTTCATTTGTTCGATGGTTTGAATTTCCAAATGACTCTTTTTTTTGTTCTTGAAAATATGTTTAAACCAAAAGCGGCTTAACATGTGCGGATCCAGAGGGGGTCCAGGGGTCCCAACCCCCGCCTGAAAAATCACAAAAATATAGGGTTTTCTAGCTACACAGGTCCGGATCCCCTGAAAAATCGCAGCTACCAAGCCAGCGATCAATGTTGGGCCATCATCTGCACTCCAGGGAAACGCCATTTAATGGCGTTTCGCTGGCGGGCCGATAATTGCCCGCCTATAGCGGTATTTGGATCCTCCCTCCCCTCATCAACTAAAAAATAAATTCAAAGATGGACAAAACTTTCTGGATCCGCGCATGTTTAGATATTGTGGCTGATGTTTCTTTTGCAGTTCACAATATTTCCTTGCCAACATTACCACGTAACTATCAGACTGAAATTGAAGTCAATATTGTAGACAAGGGCTATACATTACAGACGAGCGTTTATAGGGATTTCGACGGTAACAGAGCAGCTGTGAAAGTATTCAGCCAGGGCTCTGATAGCAAATATATTTACAGTTATAATACAGATGAAATATTCAAGATATCAGGTAATAATTTTAATGACTATTCATAGGACGAGATATACACACCTTTGAGCGTCAAATTTTGATTGTTTTGGGTGCCCAAAAGAAACGTCTCATTGGTTGAAAAACAAGAAAAATAGGTTTCAATAGCACACTCTTACATTTGATTGATGAATCACCTACTTTTATATTAGGTAACCATATCTCTAGGGTTTAGCTTCGTCTACGGTCCCCTCAAAAGAATTTAATGCTTACCAGCTCAACACCAACTTAACAGTCACCCGAGATCTCGCCTTTATTCTAACATACGTTACATTCTCAATGCATTACATATGCCTTAAACATAATGGCTTATAAAATGTTTCATCTCATATCTCTGGCCTCTGCTGTTGTTTTGACCACAGGATTTTGAAGTTCTGTCTTTAATCATATCTATAGCCTCAAAACCAAAAGCTCACAATGTCATTACGTAGTAATGACCTGGTCATTACTACGTAATGACATTATGAGATTTTCGGGTTTAGGGTTTAGAAGTGATATAAGGATCGAATTTCAAGCTCCTGTGTTTTGACACGATCAATGGATTACATCTAAAGCAAACAATAAAACCAAACCACCATAAAGTAACAAAAAAGTTCGGAACCACATTTTCATAGGCAAAGCGCTGCAGTTGAATGAACCTTTGACATACTGGAGCATTCTTCTTTCTGATTTGATCAAATAAAACTTGCAATGATTCATTATACGAATCATGTAGTCACAGCTTTGTATTTCCAAATCAAGATACATTTTCTGTCCACGCCCTGATGAAAATGCCACGTTTTATTGCATTTTATCAGTCTTCACAGTTTGTCAAAGGTGCCATTTACAGACTTCCAGTTTACAAATTGTTTTCATGTTCTTTGGGTTTCAAAATTGAAACAGTTAAGCTTTATTTTATTTATACAATACATAAACAAATACAAAGCAACAACCAGTCTAGTCTAAGGTGAGTTTTGGTTCCCTGTTCTGTTAACTAAACATGTAAACGGGACATTTTAAGTCATGTGATGACGTCAGTAACAAAACGGGATTTGTAATACTAGCATGAAAGCATTGTACAAAAGGGATTCAGACAAAAGACTTATTCGAGTCTCAATCGGAACTGCCTCGGCCAATTCCGTGTAATTATATGCAATAAGACCTCGGATGTACATCGAGGATCTACTTTGATAACGTGACGCTGACGTTACATAACGTGGCGCTGAAGTCAAAAAGCCATGCCAACACAATAACAGGTGTGATTGCAGCAAAACAACTGGTCAGAAATGAAGTTATGTTTTTCAATAAAATATCGCTATGTAGTGATATTTTATTGAAAAATCATGAACTTTATCTATTCTGTTGATAAAACGTTTAGGGTAATCAAAATAATTGATTTTGGTATCCCTTTAATAGCTTGTCAGCATATCTGCGAAATGGAAGTAGAGCCCTATGAACGAAGGGAACCAATGTAACATAGTAATACTACCTTACATACATCCGAATTGAGCGAAGTTTTCTGATTGATTCGAATCTGTATTCCTGTTAACTATAATTAACAGTTATTGGATGTTCATAATTTTTCTTTTTCAGGTTCAAGCTGCTCTGTGGAACAATTGTCAACGAGTTCGGACAACTTCCTGAGATGGTTGCTAGGGGTACTTCCTACTGATAGAGGAGTCCACCTTCCTGATACTTACACACCACGACAAATGGCAAATGCCAATAATTTCGCCCTGGTTTGTTTGTTTTACGATTTGGATATATTTTTTAATTGGCAGCTCTTTATCGTATTTAGTTATTTTTGTTTGTATGATTGCTTGTTTATGTGTTTGACACACACACACGCACGCACACACACACACGCACGCACACACGCACGCACGCATTATCTCCAGAAAATGCACGTGCCATTGAAGGAATCACTCACTAAATAATCAATCAGTGTTAGCAGACAGAATTTATCAATCAAATAGTTGTGCTGCAAATGTTATCAAAATTTATGAACAAAAGAAATGATGTGCATTTGAAGTCGTTTTTATTTCTTTAGTGTAGGCCGCTGTGGAATTTCGTGTGCATTTTTTGTAAAAAAGTCAAACATACAGTTTCTTGTCGGAAACTGTATCCCGTTTAAGAAAAATATGTCTTATTTTTTCTTGACGTTTTAACCTCGCAGTGACGCCACAAAGTGGCGTACTCATTTTAGCTTATTTAAGGCTTGAAAGTGGAGTGTTATGATTTCCAACTGGCATAAACATATACTGTTTGATCAGTTGTGGTACTATTACTGGCGACATGTTGATTTTGGAACTTAGACTCTGACTCAGAGTTTGAAAGAGGTTACATTACTTTCAAAATGATGTCCGTACAAGAGTAAAAAAAAACGTCAGTACCAAAATGAAAGGTCGGTTACAGTGAAAGCTCAAATGGCATTAGATCCTTAGAGGTGAAACCCTCCTCTCCAGACAGCAGGTAAAATATTGTTCACTATAATTTTCTGAAAGGACAATATATAAGATGCAAAATGACACACGTTAGTCCTTTGACCAACAACAGACAGTCATGTTAACTACGTTTCCCTAATATACTTTCAAATCCTATTTAATTTGCAATAACCAAGTTAAACCTAAAACATAGTGAGTATGATCAGGAAATACCACAATTACAGACTGCAGATCAACCCACGGCACCATGAGGAAGAGCCACATAACATTTTATTACCACTTAACGTACATCTGTATGACAATAAAAGCAAAGCAACCAGCTTTCTCTTCCTCTTCAAGATGATTGCAAAACTAGAATGGACACAAAACAAATCTTATTTATCAACATCCTGATTGCCTTAAAACTATTTTTAAACTAAAAGAAGGAAGCAACCAGTATGCGTTAGTTACAGTTATATATATTACTTTAAATGTATTAATATTTAGTGCAGTACTGTTATTAGACATTGGGCTGCCAAAATACCTCCTAGGGGAGTTTTCTACACTATAATTTTCATTTTCTAAAACCTCATCATACAAGCCACAAAATATTGTATGTTAACTCTTTCGTGGTTAGGGTGATACCATGCAATAGCAAAATTTTCTCCTATACTGTAAAATAAGTGGAAATTTTATCAATTTACTCCGTGTTCTTACATGTCAATATAACCTTTTCATTGTAATCAAACGACTAGCAATATGATGTTATCAAAGTAGGAGGACCCGTTATTTCTGTTATACAAGTTACTTTCTTTTAAATACTTTTTAAAGCTATAAAGGGCCATATAAGAGTTTACACCGCTAGTGAGCTATTTATTACCACTTAACTGCCATAAATCGCCATTAAAGGAAAATACCGACAACTCATGGATGATTAAAAGAATGAATTTTGAACCTAAATTACATAAACGTATTTTTAAGTCTGTGTTTTTTATGACCCGAACTTTGAAAAAGTTGAAGGGGCAAATTGCTTTGGGCTTGTCCGTCTGTGCGTCCGTCCGTCCTTCTGTCCGTACTCATGAATGGACCCAGCTAGGAGCTTCAAACTTTGACAGCTGATCGAGGGTAATAAGTAGATATCCAGGTGAAAAATGTTGGAATTGTTTTAGTTATCGCCCCTTTGCAAATTTTGACATAGAAAACGTGATATCTCAAAAAACCGCCACAGCTAGGAGCTTCAAACTTGGACAGCTGATAGGAGGTAATATGTAAATTACCTGGTGATTTTTTTTAAATGAGCCATTGCCCTTTGCATATTTGATCATGGAAAACTTCCAATAAAGATATCTCGGAAACAATTACAGCCAGTAGCCTCTGATTTGGTCAGCTAAAAAAGGATGGTGAATAAATTACCTGGTGACAAGGATGGTGGACAAGGTAATGGTTTGGTGCATTGTGTTTCATATACACAATTCAGTTTTATCAAATATGTAAAAGACATGTTTCAGTAAATGTTTGATAAATGATAGATCTTTTATATCACTGACACTCAAATATTTGCCTCTTTTTATACACGAAATGTAGAAAGACACTCTTCTTAACCACCTCTTCCTCATTTTATCTTAGATAACATTATAATATTTAAGCATTAAGAATCTTAGTACGTCCTACCACATATTGTGTCAGCCATCTATTGATTAAAACAACTATGCTGATACCATTTAGGAACAAAAACTTATTCAGAATTCGTAAAAGTGTAGGTCATTTCAAGCGAAGGTCGAAATCGAGAATTGAACATTCAAAATAGTCCTGCATCCTTGTCTTTTGAAAAATAACTGAAATGGTTGGGAAACGTAACGATGTTTACCCAATGTTATGACACACGCCAAGCATACCTCTATGGTTATAATTGCTTTATATCAGAATGATGTCCTGTTTGGTGATAAAAATACCATTTATGATGATAAAATGCATAATTTTAAGGACATATTACACTTATCATCTGTTCTGTCTGGTTCTAAATTTTGTGAAGCATTCTAATGGTTCATTTTAGTCATACATTTGAACGAGATAGGTTTATCACATAGAAAAGATTCCTGGCATTGTTAGTATTACATACATATTATGGCTATTGCTAAATGACTGGACTCACAATTCATTATTGTTTAATTTGTTTTGAATTATTCTATCAATTAGACCCATTAGTCTTAGAGATGAATTTTGTTGCAGTTAATACCAAATTGATATTTAGCATGCAAAATGTAAACATTATCGTTAATAAAAAATTACAGTCTTTTAGTTCTTTGCATATTTCAAATAAAATAATATATACTTACTAGTAACGAAAGAATAAATCAAAGGAGCGAGCCCATTTGATTTTGGTACTTGTCACAGTGTTGATAAATGAAGGCCCCGGCGAGCATGTGTGTAGGAAGACTTGCTAGAGACTCGCTGCTCATATACACAAATAAAGGATGTAGATGAAGACCAAAGTTTAGAACGCTAGCTTCTCTGTATCATCGCGAGTGATTAAACAATGTATTGTCCCATGTGCCATAAGAACGAAAATTACATGTGCTAGTCCAAATATTCATTTATGAATTACAATAAAAGAGCTCAAAATTATTTTTCATCTAAGGACAACGAAACTCAGACTATTGCTACTGTCAAAGAACAAATCTTAAATAAGGTTTGCAACATTTTGTAAACTATACAATACACACATATTACACAATTGGTAATAGTGGCATTGTAATATTATAATGATATCCCACTATCCTGTACATTTGAAAGAAATGATATCGTTAAGAGATAATTAAATAAAGGTATGCATGGCAAATTAGATATGCATACGTGTATCATTAAGTTCATGAACACATTTTAAATTTTGCATGTGCGGCTATCATTGGTGATACTGTTGATAGTGCGAAGAGTGCCTTCTTAATGCTGAACAGTTAGCATTTTGCATGCATCTTTTGAATCTATGCCCTAGCAAGTTTACAGCTCATTCTAATGTTAAGTACACACATACATGTTAAACTTTATTATTAATGATTACATTTACCATGTTTGAAAGGTTCTTGTAAATATTCTGTTAACGTTACACTATTTTTAGTTGAAATGAGCATCAGGTATTTAAACATTTATCGTGAAAAGTAAATCAGATCTGATCTCTTGACTGCACCTATTACTTTTTTAATATTTCACATTTCTATCCAACATTCTAAAATACATTGTACATTATAAAATCTGTTTTACAATAACTTGAATGTCACCTGTTAAAATTTGGCCAGCCATAATTTTGGCTACAAGGGTGTTTATTTAAATTGGTATCGAAGTAACAACTGGCCTATTTCCTTGTATATGATCATATCTTATGTGACTGACCATTGTAATAAAGTAAAACTCACCACTATAGCCAACTATCAGCGGTCTTGCAAAATGACAACAATATAAAAAAAAAAAATATGACAATACCATCTACCCAAGGAAAAGTGATAGTTACGCAAAGCTTGGTCATTTTTTATTTGTTTTATTCACAATTATAACTATCAATTATTATTCTTTATTAATCTGATCATAATTAATAGTATTGTTAGTCATGTGTCACTCCAGGGTTAGTTAAGTTAACAGCTAAACGGGATAATGCAGTAGACGTTGAGACGACAGTCAACAAAACTCAAACTGTAAGCAAATGAATTTGGTATGCGATTGGGTAACCCGCTTGTACATAATTTGTTCTAGATTTATGCTGATACTTAGACATGTTGAACTCTACTGTTTTGTTTAGCTGTTTTTTATTCTCATTATGTTGTCTTTTATATTCGGACAGACAGCTAAATTCGGACAGCCACCTTGTTTGTTTCATAGTTCAATTATTGGAATAAAAATAAATTAACTAAGCAAAACAGTGAAAATCCTGATGAGACGGCTCATAAGGAGCCGTCTCATCTGGATTTCCACTGTTTGCAAACGTGTGTCCGAATTTACCAGATGTCCGAATTTACCCGACTTTAACCTATTATCAACAATACTATTATTATTATTTTTATCATTATTATCATTTTTATTACTGAGCTTCGAGTGATATTTTTGATAAGTAGAAAATCAAATGATTAAGCTTGTGGAAGTCGCTATATAAACATGATTGTGTGATCATCTGCCAAGTAGAGCTAATGGTCTGATTTTGACTTGATCGTTTACCTACGCAATTTTTCAATTATTTTAGACTGATACCAGTTTGCTATTCTGTTTTGTAGGCTTACATTGGCAATGATACAAAGCGGGGAATCCCAGTAGACCATTGGCAGTATTGTTTCAACATGGATCCATACACCACAGTGATAAACTATTATTTTGCTCACACAGGTATGATACCCCAAACATGGTAACTTGATTAATATTTATTTGTTATATGATGGTAGAGAATCCTGTCTCCTTATTGGCCCAATTAATCTTCATAAATCTGTATGTTTACCTGAAAACTGGTCTAAACTGGCCTACATGTTAATATACTATGAAAACCAGTTCAAACTAGTTTTCAGAGGTTGATAATTTTTCAGCACCCAACAGGCAAATTCAAGATTTTTTAATGATTTTTAACAACAGTTTTGTTTGTTCTTTTTTCCTAATTTAAATAAACAAAGAGTAGAGTTGTTTTATGATTTTCATTTTGCATTTAGAGAATTTATAAGCCTTTCAAAATGCAAAATACTACATATCTATTTAAAAAAAAAAATGCTAAAAAATTGTGAGAAAGCCCTCAGGTTGAACATGGCTTCAATACAAATCTAGTTACTGTGAATTTTTCAACCACAGTTGAAAAAGTAATATGAGCCAGTGCATGAGATTTCCAACAATATGGTATGTGCGACCAGCAAAAGCCTCAGATCAGCCTGCGCATACGCGCAGTCTGATCAGAGCCTTTGCTAGTCACTTGAGTATTCTATGACTGTTAAGCTACTGACTGAACACCATTTGGAGTTTCTAAGCTTAAAAGGAGGCTGCACAGGTTCGTCCTAGTCTACACATGTCAAAATGCCACATTGTTGGAAATCACATGCACTGGCTCATATATTGTCTGACAAGATTGACATGAGGCTGATTACTTTCCGCCAAAATGTTTGTGATCTTCGCGCATTTTCGAGAAGTACTCTGACCTGCTTCATGCTTGTACCAAGAAATGAAAATAATGTCCATCATTAATGCAAATTGTCTAATGCCCTAGTGGTTAGTTAACTTAACACATTTCGCACATACCTGGATCGAATCCTGGAAAATATTTTTTATTATATTATGGTCAAATGTATGCATTTTTTAAAAATGAAGATTTGTCATCTCGTGGATAAATTTACACCTTTTTAGTTATGTTAAGTTGCATATGTCTTTATTATTCCCTAGGTTTCCTCACGGTGTTTATTAAGACAAAAATAGGCATATTGAAAACACTGTGCTATTTGTGTATTTGATGCATATCAGTAAACGTATGCCAGATTCGTACTAAAATATCCGTGTATGCACAAAATGAAGAAAAGATAGCTAACAGACAAAAAAATTGTAAAAAAAAATAATAAAAAAACAAAGATTGAAGTGGTCCCGGATGCAAACCCACGTCCTTTGAATTATGACGACAGACTGTTATCCATTAGGCTACAGAGGGATTGCATAATTTTTACATTTAGGTAAGGAATTGTACCAATGCTTTTCACGATGATTCACGAAGATTGGGTGAAAGGTTATTGAATATGCATATGTCTCAGTTCAATGTTGTCAGGCAATAACAAAACAGTATTGACTTCAATTTCGGTACACATATATAGTTTATTTATCGTTCTATTTAAAATATGGGACTTATAAACCGAGGGGGTGAAAAACCGATAAAGAAACGAGTGCACAAGCACGAAATTCTTTATATGATTTTCACCTCCCGAGGTTTATTATTCCCATATTTGAAATAGAATGATTCAATAAATTGTCTATTACATGTATTCGGCTTGAACTACTTGCTCAAATCAAGAAAATACTACTCTATGCGATGTGGCAAAACTAGCCGGATCATGGCATGTTTAATTCTAACAAGAGTAGTAATACATCAGCAAACTGTTCCCTGTTGAAAAAATGGAAGTACGCCATTTTGGAAATCTTCTTCGCCGAGTCCACCTCAAAATTTCAAAAGTCTGTAATTTTTTTATCAGTGAACGAAAACACAAAGTGTGGTGAGTCATTTTTTTGCTTTTTCGTAACGAACATTTTGGTTCTGAATTTATTGTTTTTTTTTTAGAATTTTTCGTTTTTGTTCCTAGATCAATCAGTTTCAGTGTTAGAAGACAGAAACGTTATGGAACGTCATCGCATGTGTTAATGACGTAATTGTTAATGGTTGTGAGGTCAAAAGTGCAGAGAAGCGTTATGCTTGTTTAAAAATGTAAATAATAAAACGAAAATGAAATGATTATGATATGCGTTTCATTTCATCGATGCCTTGGGTCACTTGTGATCAGGAAAAAAGGAGTTCACTGTAGTCATTCCACTACGGCAATTTGGGTCTCGTCACCAAATCCGGTGTTATAGTAAAATTACCTTCAAATAAAGGTTGACAAAAATGAGAACTTTCAAATATGTTTGCTTCGAGATTGCAACGTCTAGTTAACAATCTCTGTGTTGTTTTGCCAAAACGGAGAAAAAATCAGATTTTAAATGTGTTTTTTCACAGTTATATTAAAAAAAATGTCAATTACGGTTTAGTCATAATTGTACGGTTTTGTCATTGATTAATTGTCCACGATGACGAAACCGTAATTAGTTATTTCATGCCTAGACATCAAACGTTAAAGCTTTCATCTAATTTTAAAGCTAAAAGATGCAATGTGAATTTGATGAACAAAAATCAATCGGATCCCAAGCATTTTGAGGCAGTTATCTGTGATTAAATGAAGAAATTGAACATGATGAGAAAGTTACCTTAACACCGGAATAAGTGACGAGACCCAATTCGCCGTAGTGGTATGACTACAGTGGAGTTCCGGCTAAAGGGAAGTATTTCTCTTGAGATTTTATTTGTTTGATAAATCATGGTATCAGAAAGTATAGCGGTAGATAGTTGGTCGGATTGAAAACTGGGCGTCGTAGCGATGCATGCGCGTTTAACCCTTAAAGCGCCAAGAAAAAATGCATCTGAAAATGTCGTCTGCTGAAGTCGTCTGCTGCAAATAATTGCCTTCCATTACTGACGAATTAAGTATAGAAGCAAACAGCGTGGATTCAGAACAGACTGCTCCTAGAGCAGTCTGAGACTGCTCCTAGAGCAGTCTGATCTAGGTCCACACTGTTAGCCGTAGAGGCTTCTTAAACATTTCAGCAGACGAGAAAAGCAGACGACTTTTGTTTCGATTTGCGCATAAAGGGTTAATGGATTAACAGATATATATGTGATAGGTACCACTAAGACATCGGCTGGCTATATTCATATTCTTATCTTCATGTTTTACCTCATCATTATAATTCAAGCTCCTATGTCCTGATAGTATACTGATTATATAAGAATTATTCTCGATGAAGCTGGGCAATTGAAATCTCTAAACATATATAGTTAACTGCCATCACTATAATAGTTTCAGACGAAATGTCAAAAAAGGACAAAGACTAGATAAGATTTCTTTTATATGTGTGGCTTATAAATTAGCTAAAGCATAGCAAAAATAGTAAGTGAGTATGATCAGGAAATTCAACAGCCACAAACTGCAGACAAACCCATGGTACCATGAGGAAGAGCCACACAAAATTAATAATAAGACACCAGGAAGACTGGGTAAAATGTTAAATTCTGCGTCTAGCACAGACTCGGACAAACGTGAAAATTAAGCAAGTCAGCCCAAATTCTTCATACTTCACACAATTGGATGTTTCGATACATGTACACAGCGCAGACTGATCAGGTTTGGCAGATGTCTAGATTGTCCGAGTCTTTGTGTGATGTACATGTCCTTGTGACGGGGTTGATATGCACAGGCTCAAACATATTGATTCCGCTGGTGCATAATATCCATGTACTTGACCCAACTCCTCCCGGACAAGATGCACATACATTATATTTTATGATGCTAATTATTATAGCATATGCTATAATAAACACAGTATATACTATATTAATACAGTATATACTATAATATAAAAATGTATAGTCTAATTCAATACAGTATACAGGAACGTAGTGGCTCAGTGGTAGAATGCTTGACTCGAGACCGAAGGGCCGCGGGTTCGAAACTCACCGGCGTCACTGCGTTGTGTCCTTGAGCAAGAACATTAATCCTAGCTTAATACTGGTTCAACCCAGGAAGAGGCGTCCCTTTATAACTGAAAAATTGTTGATGGGACGTAAAGAATCAAATAAAAAAAACAATACAGTATACCCTATAAATTGTCTTTATGCTTCTTTTGGTACACCATAACAAACGGCAGATTGCATGTTACTTATTGTGCGTAACGAAAATTTAATTTTCTTATTTCTCAACCAAAATATATGTTGTGGGTACTCAAAATATCCATCTAAATGAGACGGTTCTTTTGAGCACCCAAAGCATATGTTAAAATTGATAGGTAAGAAAATGTTTACAATTTTAAGCTGAAAATTTTTCTTTGTCAAAACCTGTGAATTGACTCTTGGCTCTTTCAGATACATGGAATACAGCATCAAACTTTACAAGGGTACCTGTTCGTACAGAGATACTGGCAGATAAAAGGTTACCTGATGGATCTGTCTACAGTGTACATCATGTTTACGATTATTTCAACTTTTTACCTGTTATTGATGCTGAACCTACCATCTTTGAGGTAAAGTAATGAACAATACTCAAATACATTTTTGAGCATCCCATGAGACAATTTTAATGAGAGCAATTGCGTTAACTACTAAAACGTTTAAATGTGCATGCAACTTTTGATCACTGCATGTAAAGAAAACAGAGACTATATTACAGAAAGTGGGTAAAAGTTAATGTCGAGAATCAACATTTGATAGTATTGGAGTAATAGTAAATGCGTAACATATATGAGCCAGTGCACGTGATTTCCAACAATTTGACATTTTGACAAGTGGAGACTCAGATGAGCCTGTGCAGCCTCCTTTTAAGCTTAGAAACTCCAAATGACGCTCGGTCAGTAGCTTAACAATCATAGAATACTCAAGCGACAAGCAAAGGCTCTGATCAGACTGCGCGTATGCGCAGGCTGGTCTGAGGCTTTGCTGGTCGCACATACCAAATTGTTGGAAATCTCATGCACTGGCTCATATCATACACTAGGAAAAGTAAGAAGCAATATTTATGTTCTTTAGCTTTCATATGAAACATATAGATTGTATACTAATTCATAAAATATTAAATAAATTAAGCGCTTCTTATTATACCATGACCATTGAATGAATTTTTACAAATTTAATAAGTTTTTCGATAAGAGGACTAATATAACGTAGATAACATGATATAGATTCTAATAGCTCTTTTTGCTTTAAAACACCCTAATATGGTTAACTTACAAAACAGTGACATCTATACATAATTCGTGATTCGAACTAATTTTATCTGATTTATCCTCATAGACATTGTATGTCATGTTATCTGCTTCTTTAACTACGCTCCAGTCCTTATTTCCTTTGTAATCACCATTTGGTTCACTCCGTTTAAATGACATCAGTTCTTACTATACAAAAACAATTATACATCATTTTATATTTTCACATTCAAAATACATCAATAAAATTTAAATCCATGTACACTTAACAAAATTTCTTATTGGTCACCTTTCAAACTAATTATTTCTGATCAAGCGCTAATAACATTGAAATGAGTTTTTGCATAAATATGTGCAATTAAATGGGTAAAAGTTTAGCAGGCTTTCAGAAAAGTTGTCCAAGTGGTGTCTTGGGTCAGGTGTGGTGCTTGATTGAATTGATTCCTGATATTTACCTTCTTTCTTACTTTCAATTCATTGTTGTTGTTTTTTTGATTAAAAATGCAAAAATCTGCTTTTTTGAAGAAAAATGGTTTTGAGTGAAGTTTTATCAAATTAAAATGCAGTTGGTAATAAACTGGTCTAGCCGACTTCAACAAACACCAAACACTTCAAATTTTGATTAAAGTAGATTTTTACGCATTTTTAAAATATCAAATTTTTCGAGATTTTTGAAATTCATCAGTAGCATTGTGCTTAAATTGTTGAATGCATTTTATTTTATCTGAACATGATAGGACAAACAGAATATAACTTGATTCGTCCATTTTGTTATGAAAAACATTTCACTGCTGTTGCGCATTTCCTGTTTGAATGTGAAACTTAAAAAAATCAATTTGATAGCACTTCGCATTTTTCTTTTCAATTTCTAAACTAGAACAGTGAATGTAACAGTAATGAACGATTACTCAATATTTCAATGCCATGTCGCAGATAATAAGGCATACAGAACAATGCAAATTGCATGCTTAAGGCTGACTTTATACGATTTATCTGCTGGTAATTTTTGTCTTCATGTGATTACGTAATAGAAACGAGGAGTCCGAGTGAAGCATAACATATGAAGCTTGTTTGTCTTAAATCACGACAGCCAATAACATCTTCAAACAAACAAAAATACAAATGGGTAACGTCTCTGTGGAATATTTCATACTGTAGAAAAATGGGACCTTTTTAAATAAGGGTACCTTTACTGCAAGAAGTACCAGTCATTTTAAATGAAATGACCTGCATGGTCTCGGGAAAGCCTTGGTAAGATGACCAATTAGAAATTTTGCTAATTGCATATTTTAATGTTTTTAAAGGTTATTGTCTTCTACAAACTCTTATTATACTTGACTACAGGTCATACACAACTGTATTACAGCATGCAGAATAATGTAACACAGAAAAAGTTATGCTTAGATCAGTCGATAAGAAATCTCTGAATTTCACCATCATCTGAGTCTGGAGTCATATCTTTGATATGTCTTAGCGGCTGTTGAAAGAGAACAAGGAAAACTACCTGAAGGATAGGAAAGTGTGATCTACAAGGTTATGTTGTTTAGAACAGAACTTAGAATGAGCTGGACAAAATGATGTACGCCAGCGAGGATCAGCTTGCACACATAACCATTTAACAATGTCACTGTTTAACCACAAAAACGCTGATTTAAAACCTTCAGATCACTGAAGATCTAGCAAGCTAAGAGAATGGTATCCTTTCCATTTATTTGTTAAGTTGTTGTGCATGTTGTATCACACTTTGAAAATAAAATATTTGCAAGGTACTGCGTACATTGAGTTTGCATAGATAATTTACTGATGGTTGAATGAAATCAAAACATAAAATGTCATTTGCTGTTAATGAATATATGTTAAATAATTGATAAATATGTTGCATATTAGGAAGCCATGGAAAGTATACAATATTTATTTCTAGCATGGTACACTTTGCAATGGGCTGCGTATTCGAGAATGTAACTCATAATGTCTAGACTTCAGCAAAAAATAAAAGCAAATCATTTATGAAAATGATATGTTTAGTGTAAAGTTTACTTCTTATATTTGTATCTTTAGCCAGGATTAAATTCTGGTTTGATAATTGTATCAAAGCAACTACATTTGTACGTTACACATTGAAACTAAGTTACTTTGTATTGCTTTTATTAAAAAAGGTTGCGTAGTTGGCAATGCCAATCGTCCGCAGCTCCAACCCCAGTAACTATCATAAATAAATAAAACAGTACCACGGTGTTTTTAGAATTAAACACTTTAATAAATGAACCATACCATGCCAGATTACGACATAAAATACCAAGCTTTAAACCGGAGACAAGTCTCAGGGTCACAATAACAGCTTTTTAATGTACGATTGTCTCAATTAATGGGGTAGGGTTGTTTAAATGGCCATTGCAGACAAGTTTTTAAATGTAGAAACACAACATTTGCTCTTTTTAAATGGCAAACTATTCTGTCAGTCAAGATATTGATGAAAAAGAAAGAATTAATCACAGGAAATGGATACAAATAAATATTCTAAGCCACCATAACAATATTGCAGGAGAATTTCCTGATTGATTTGTTCATGTATCATATGTTACATATATGAGTCAGTGCATGAGATTTCCAACAATTTGGTATGTGCGACCAGCAAAGCCTCAGACCAGCCTGCGCATACGCGCAGCCTGATCAGAGCCTTTGCTTGTCGCTTGAGTATTTTATGATTGTTAAGCTACTGACCGAGCGTCATTTGGAGTTTCTAAGCATAACAGGAGGCTGCAGAGGCCCGTCCGAGTCTACACTTGTCAAAATGTCAAATTGTTGGAAATCTCGTGCACTGGCTCATATGATCTCGAGTCATCTGATCCCAATGAAGTGTAAACATGTTGCGAATTTTAACTATCTAATCATTTTTACAAAGTCTTACATAAAATACACTACATCCAGTGCATTACAAATATGTTGCTGCTCTTTTGCATAAAATCCTTTGTGTATGGTATTTTCAATTTAAGGTGGTAGGTTTCATCAAAAGTTCATTACAGACAAATTATTAAAGATTAAATACACACATTGATTCTATCAAAGGCAAGTAATTATGTTAATCATGACATTCGATACAGAAATGACTATTGTGTAAGACAGTCTATGTCTGCAGAACTCCTTTGGTGTGTAGAGCAGGGGACATATTTAGCCAGGACTTTTATATGTCACGATTCCTGAATTTCTTCATGTAACGTTAGATACTTCCATTTTAGCCCTCTTCCCCACAACAATGTGTAAAATGTTATGCCTTTGGAGAGCTTGATCAAGTTAACAGAAGAAAATATAAAATTGAATTAAAAGCATCCAGTCTATTGCATTATTTTGCTATATTTTTGTATAAAACAATATATGTGGTGTTAACATTTACAAAGTAGGCAGGAATCTTTAAAAGCTCATAACAGAAACATTATTATAGATAGATATCTAATCTTTAATTTTCAAAATGCCTAATAATATATCTCTCATTCCTACATCTGATAACTATTCCAAATACCACAATGAAATTGTGCAAACCAAAATGATGTAGGTCAATATAGACAATTTCTGAGGGTAACTTTGTTAATGTAACGTACACTATGCCAAAGAAAACCAACCTAAATGCATCCACTTGTATATCTAAGATGTTATATCCTAGAATATGTACATATTATAATATTGATTAAGTCTAACCGCTTACTATTATACTATAAACTGTATATGGAATTTTTAAATAATTGACTTATATAACGTATGTATAACGTATAGTTAAGGCCGTAAATTGATCAAGTGAACAGATACAGGGTGCAAACGTTTCTTATTCGACAATTGAGCCGCGACCTGAGATTTCCAGCAATGTGGTATGTGCGACTAGCAAAGGCTCAGACCAGCCTGCGCTACTCTGATCAGAGCCTTTGCTAGTCGCTTGAATATTCTATGACTGTAAATCTACTGACTGAACACCATTTGGAGTTTCTAAACTTAACGGGAGGTTGCACAGGCTCGTCTGAGTCTACACTTGTCAAAACGCCACATTATTGGAAATCACATGTCGCGGCTCAATTACTGTTTTTAAGTTAGGATATGCCCGCATAAATACCCTAAGGTGGAGGTAATCACCATATAGCTCACAGACTATCATAGTGTTAATTGTTAAGTTGTTCATTGAAATCATCTCAAGACGATTCATGTAAGAACAAATGTGTTCTCGGAGAATGCTAAAAGTTATTGTTGTGTGTGGGTAACTGACTTTGCACGTAAACATTGCCATATGTATTACAATGTACCTTTGTTTTCACACAGACATCAAGTGGTGTATTTTGTCCTGGTAGGAAAACCACAAAAACTCTTCCCAAGCTGCCAAAGCGCTTCTACTGTAGGACAGAAATCATCTACCCAAACCCTGCAGTAGTCACCCATGTGGATGTAAGTTTGTTTTCTCACAGGTCTAGATAAGCCAACAAGTGAGCAAAAAAATTGTAATCATGTAATCATTTTTAAATACATCAGTCCAATTTTACAAGTTTATAAGTTTATTTAGTCATTCAGAAACTTTTTTCAAGTGATCCATGCGTTACAAAGATGTAGAGAAGAAAAACCCTCAACAAATAAACTCACAAACAACATGATTATCAGACTCTTACCTCGCCCTGGAAAATCGCAGAGCTATGGCTTTCATTAGTAATACTGGTCAGGGCACCCTGGAAAATTACAGAGCTATCCGGCCAGCAATTCAATGTTGGACCATTATCATGCGCGGATCCAGAAAGTTTTGTCAGAGGGGGTCCATGAGGGAACAAAGGATCCCAATACCACTTTTAGAGGGCCACCAAAACGTCATTTAAATAGCGTTTTGCTGGCGGGCCGAAGATGGCCCAACATTGAATGCTGGATTGGTAGTTTGTGATTTTAAAGGGATCCGGACCAGTATTGCTAAGGAACCCTATAATTTTGTAATTTTCCCCTCTGGATCCGCACATGATCTTCATTTAATTCAAACATATCTTGTAAAGAACAGAATAGCGCACATTTCCCTTCAAACCCATGTTTCAATATTCCAGTTGTCGGATTTAATGGATGCAAATATATATATACTTAACTACTAAAGAAACCTGACACTTTTTAGTTGCTTCAAACTC
Source organism: Loripinus fragilis (assembly GCA_964019695.1). NCBI lineage: Eukaryota > Metazoa > Mollusca > Bivalvia > Lucinida > Lucinidae > Loripinus > Loripinus fragilis. Next base: position 76,343,388 of record OZ026518.1, read on the forward strand.
GTAAATAACAAATTATAGAGCTAAATGGATATGCTTGTTTTAATAGCAAGACATTAGAAAGTATTCTTTGAAAAAAAATATTTATCAAATAAAGAATATGATGCCACGACGTCAACAATACCGTTTTATCACTTTTGCCTCGGGAGTGTATGTTTAGATATTTTTTTTCATGTTTGAAAGGCCAATACCAATATAGACAAAAGTGCATTTTAAATATTTGTTTCTTGCTGTGACGTATGAAATGGGGCATTTAAGTTGTGCTTTCGACGTTGTCTAAACAGCAGTGTGTTTTTCCTTTGTTTAAACAATTTCTAGAAACTGAATTGACTTGGAGTCAACAAATCATTGTAAGAATATGTATTTTCAAAAATTAGAACTTATATTTCGCGTCACGTAAAAGAGATAAAGCGGAATAAATCAAATTTAACGTAAATTAAGAAACAACGTAAACTATGGATAATTACCATTTTTTCTTTGTCAATGTATGTCGCCGTTTAGTGTGTGCTGTCTACTTTGTTAAAGTACCAATAGGCTACACTTTACTTTAATCGCGTATGCTTTCAAACTGTGCAGTATACACATATCAGCATGCAATTGTAGCGCTTGACGTCGCTTAATGGACGTAGGTGGCAGCTACGGAGTTCAAAAAGACTGAAACATTGTCAAAATGCATTCCAAACATCTTTCAAAGTGAAAAAAGTTGATAAAGTGTCAGTGCTTTTTAAAAGCTCATAAAACGCTGATAATGTAAAATTGACGTTAAGAATATTGAAAATTGGCTTTTGGGCTGAACAATGCATGCGTGCTTTATTTGAATGCCCAGAAGATGTCAATGTAATAACAAAAAAATCACACTTAAACGGTTTCTGGTGAATTTTGCGTGATTTCCTTGTTCTTGCAAAAATGATTTTAAGGGTTACGTGACGTTTTGATAGCTGACGTCTGAAATTAGTTAATCTTTTTAAATAATCTCAGTGCATCTTAGTCTACCTTTGTTCAACAATACGCAATGGAAAGACAAGTGTGCATGGTATTCATTTACTTTAAAAAATTGACACACATTATGTGTCAGGTTTCTTTAGCAGTTAAGTATATTTTAGATGCAATCAATATAAAATGGTTATTTTGAGTTATCAGAGCATATGCATAGTTTAACAATAAGAAAAAAATGTTTTACAAATATTCATCAGGGGGTGGGGGAGGGGGAAGGGGGGATGTGTAGCAGTTTAGTATATCATCGAACATATTATATCATAACTTACAGCTCTTTACATACTTGGTAATTTTACATGCTTTTCAATCGTCTGCTCGACTTTTTCAACATTTACTTTTTCAATCATTTTTTCCGGAATACCATCAGAGTGTCAAGCAGTTTAATTCAAGACCAGGCCAGTCGTTTTGTCTGGCTTAATCTGGTTCCAAACTGTTTGCAAAGGTTATCAGCAGATGGCATAAGTCTCCACCGGCAGGGAAGGAATGTAAATCACAAGCTTAAATGAACTATTGCTGTAGCATGATAATGATTAATGTCAATGTGCTTTATTTTATCATGAATTTGTTAGAACTTACCACAATAGTTGTTGATTACACTCCCACCTTGATAGCACAATCTGTCATCAAAGTGAGCCGCTGAATAAGCTGATGATTACAACCATTCGTGTATTCTAGAAGATCATAAAGATTTACTATTTCAACTTATTAATTTTTATTAAATCTTTGCTTACTGGGTAATTTTTTATGCTTTTTTGACGTCTGCTCATATTTTTCAAAATCAACTTTTTCGAAAGGTTCTTTCAGAAATACTGAATATAGTGACAAACCGATTGGATTCAGATCAGGCCCGACGTTTTGTTGGACCTGATCTGGGTCCAAACTGTTTGTAAAGGTTTTATGCAGACGACACTAGTAGTCAAAGAGATTAGAATAGACAGGTGTGAACAGAGGCATTCCCATCATATATAATGACTTAAACCTGGCAGCAGGCACACGCCTTTCTGCTTGGCGTACAAATGACCTTACTAGACCTGATTTAATGACATTGATTGTACGTTTTATATGAAGATCTTACACAAGTGCTTTTGTGTTATTCAATTTATTAAACAAGTGGGAGAAAGAGATAAAATGTGAGGTTATGCTGAGCATTTCCTCATGTTTTTTGCAACGAATTTAATAGAACAGGTGCACAAATGTTAGATTCTGTTAGTCACGTGTCGCTAAAATTGCGCAATTTTGTATAAAAATGACGTTGTTAGAGGCGTAATTTCATATTAACAAAATATACTATTCACTTAATATATTGATGTGGACATGGAGTGTTATTGAAACGTAAGCTTCAAATTGACCAACGGGAATCGGAGTTTAATATGATAACACTTCATAATTACCGAAACATAAGTCAAACATTCTATTATCATATTTTGATAAATCACCCCCAGACACGACGTGATATGACATATTTTATTAACAGGAATGGTATGATGAGGCCTTCAAGGTCTACAGAAGAGATTACAAACCATCGACCCCTCAATATCCAACCGTTACTCTAGATCCTGTAACAGAGATTCATGATTACTATATTGGTACTGTATAGGTGTCTATATTTGACAGTATTTTTACACTGTAGCACTTTACGAGGGATAATAATCATTATGTAATGCAAAATAACTCTTAAGGCAAATCAAAGATACATTACAGCTTTCTGCTTTTTATATAATTTTTATAAAGAACAACACTTTTTACAACGAGATGTATTCAATATGTCACACTACCACGCATCTCAACAAATACGGCACACAAAGAACACAATACTATTTTCTGCTTTACACATTCATATATAGGAACAAACCTAGCTTGCCATGTCAAATTTTGCATACCATACGCTTTGGAAGAAGAACTTTAACAGTCACGTGACATAAAGAAGACTATAAAAGTAAAGCCCCTAGCTTCCTCTCTTCCACATGAGGTGATTGTCTTTGTACTGCGCAACAAAATAAGGACCACTTCCCACACGCGCACAGACAATAAGAACAACAATAAACAAGGTTTCAGTAACAACAGAACCACTGCAGTAGAATAAATACCTCATTTCATTATCCATTATTGTTTATTTCAAATTTAAATAGGCTCACACTATGAAATTAGAGTCTACACAAAACAATTTATGCCCTTAAGTACCTGGTTTAGCCCCCAATTTGCGTTTAAAAGTGCAGTGCAGCCCTTCTCACTGAGTCATTAAAGGGCAAAACCTACATTGTCACCAAATCGGTGTAATTAGGCATTTCATTGGCGGATCCATAGAGGGGGACAGGGGGTCCATACCCCCCTGAAAAATCACAAAAATATAGGGTTTCTTATAAATACTGGTCCGGATCCCCTGAAAAATCTCAAAGCTACCAAGCCAGCATTCAATGTTGGGCCTTTATCGGCCTGCCAGCGAAACGCCATTTAAATGGCGTTTCGCTGGTGGGCTGATAATGGACCATTTATAGTGACATTTGGATCCTCTATACGCTCATCAACTAAAAAAGCAAAAAAAACTTTATAAAATTTGGACCCCCTCTGACAGAACTTTCTGTACCCGCGTATGCATTATGCATCAAATACTCTAATGAATGCATCAAATACTCAAATGAATGCATCAAATACTCTAATGACAGGTTAGAATCAACGATTTTGTTTATTTTTGTTTGTATGATCAACAATTATTGAAATATTATGTGAGTATATACAAACTTATAGATTGGTTGAAATGTTATACATATTAAATTCGGTCATCGATGCAAATTTGGGCCTCGATGCAAGAAAGCCTGTCTTCGGTGGTTTGCGAACATCAAAGCCGCAGACCAGCCTGCCCTTCCGTGCAGTCTGATCAGTGCCTTTGTAATTCGCCTATTAGAAAAAAATCATAACAGGTCTTACTGCAAGCGAAATTTCAATATTCTAGCTTGTCTTTGTAGCTGAACAGGCTGGTTTGAATCTCACTTCGTCGAAAACCCCAAAACAGGTTTTCTCACGCAGAACGACATTTTTTTTTTCAAAAGGTGCCAGGTATGTTATAGACAAGACTGTTGGCAACTGCACTGTTTTACCACTCTCTAACTCCTCCAGTGACACAGTGCAGAATGTGACTGCACAGCAGATAAATGGAACTTACATCCTTAATCTAAAGAACCCACTACAGATGTTTAACCTCGATTGGAACTATACATATGTTGGACAGGTTTGTACCTAAATATTATAGAATTTGCTGGTGCGCTATTTTTCTGATTGGATAGAATAGATCTGATTGTTATGTGACTGCTTGTAAGTCCTTAAAATAATAATAAATTAGGCAAGCAGACATACTGTCCTGCCAGCCAAAAGGGACAGTGACGTCATGTTTGTTTACAAAATTATCAGTGATTTATAATCAATAGATCACTTGTGTATTAATCCTATCTGCAGGATAGGATTAATACTTAAGTGATATGTCGATTCGCGTTGGTTCAAGTGGTGTGTACAACTTAATATAAACAAAATGTGACGTCACTTACACTCTTGGTTGACACGACAATATCTATCATCATGTACTGATGTGGGAGAAGGAAACCCCAACATAGGCTCATCGGTGGAATTTTCTTGTTCCACAACAATCTAAGGATGTTCCAAAGCTTGAAATATTTTGAACCAGAACTTCCTTTCATTCATTATTTGCCTATGTTTGATTTGTAGATAAGAAATTAACACAAAACTGATTATTGACTTTTTTTCTCTTAAACCCATACAAAAAACCCTGGTGAAATCTATACTATAACTCTATATGGATTCTGTATTGTACAAAATGAGTACCTTATAAGTATAGAAAATCATATGCACATTAGCCAATTATATACTCATGCAAATAAGCCAATTCTATACTCAAGAATATATGATGTACTAATTCTATACATTAACTCTATATTTATTCTATACTATATTCTAGGTTAATTCTATACTCAACAATGTACTTTCTGCTTTCAATTCTATATTAATTCTGTATTCTAATAATGTACTTATTCTATACACTTAACAATGTACTTATTCTATTCTACACCACATGCTCAAAAACTGGACTAAATACATGCATATGTGTACTTCTACACAGTTTTTTTTTTAAATTATGTATGTCTATTCTAATATCAGAAATTTTTTGAAATGCAACTTAATCTACAATTGTACTCACACAGAAATTGCATAATAGTATCCTTTGTTTTCTTGATAAACATTCAGAGTTTCATTTTCACATCACAAACACTTCAGAACTTGAAAACCAAAGTGGCCTCCTATTACAGCTGGTTTTCCAACATAAAACCACATTTTCATAAAGCTTCCTTTTAGAATGGAACCACTTCTAATTTTAGACTAATGCTATACTTTGCCTATGGGTAACTTAAGTTAACTCTGTATCAACTATATACTTCTGTCCTAGGCAAATTCAAATCTATACTAACTATGTATTGCTTATATAAATGAAGCCCAATGCTATACTAATCCTATGTATGAGCCTAAAAGTATAGCTCTAGTATAGCATTAAGTGGTATATCAATTCTTTACCAAACAATATAGAATTTGTCAATTATTAGTGTCTAGTTAATATGGTTAGAAATCATTTTTGCTAAAGAAAATACAGAAGATTCGTTTACACACTTAATCTTTCAAGGCTCGTGTTATTTAGAGTTTATTGTGCTTGCTAATTTTCAGACTTATGAACGTGGTGTTCTGTGTGACGTTTTTGTTACCATGCGCAAAAATTTCATTGTTAACGGTGTGAGCCTCACAGCAAATACCACCATAACTTTCTATTTTCTAGCGGTAAGTACGAGAGGGTAGGGCGAACCTAGAAAATCTAACACTAGTGGTCATTTAACCCTTAAAGCGCCACCTATAATTTGCAGCAGACTACAATTGAAAAATTTGCTGCTTTTTCAAAAATAACAAATAAGTCATGATATTTCATGAGAATCGTCTGCTGGCAGATGACTCTCATGTAATATCATACCTTATTTTTGTCGAAAATTGGGAAAGATGTCTCAAGATTTGTCGTCTGCTGCAGTTGTGATTGGCGCTTTAAGGGTTAAATGATATTTATGACGTTCCATAAGTATCATTTGGAATGACCTTGCTTTTAAGATTCAGAATATCAGATGGCTTCTTAACGAGGATATTAAATTTTTAAAGAAAACAACTATTTTAATAGAAAACTTAAAGATGTCAATGACATTACTATGATGTAACATTTACACGGAAAGTGTTGTACACAATATTGCAGATACCAGTCATACAGTGATGCCCTGAAAAATTAATTATTTCCCCTGACTATTCCACGTGGGATAGTATATCTCCTTCTGTGGCTGCTGCCCAGACCACAGGGAAGTTTAGGACTTTTCTCATTTGGTCAATACAATACAATACAAATCGCTTTATTTTTCACTCAGGTCATAACATGACATATTTAGTCAAACACAGCAAAACGTTTTTTTACCAAATTCCAAAATAAGCACTCTCTGGCGTAATGATCAGTGATCGCTGCCAGTATAGAACATAGAAAAACTTACAAGAACCAAATAAGCAAGACAGGTAGCTCTCGCTTTCTCAGAGAAATGATAGCGACTGTAGAAGTAGAGGATATTACATGTCTTTGAATGCTTTGTAGTATTGAATTTATTAAATGAGTTGAACAAAGAGAAAAAAATGCGAGGCTTCCCTTTTCAGCAAAACGCTATGCAATACAAAGTAGTCAGTGAGTATGATCAGGAAATATCACAATCACAAACTGCAGACAAACCCATGGAACCGCAAGGAAGAGCCAAACATCAATCACCAGACAACAGCCAGACAAACTAAGCAAAGATAATAAAACAGGAGCACAGCTGTTAGATTTGATTAATCATATGACACGGAAATTACTTTGAAAACGCATTTTGGGTGTGAAAACATTTTGTCATTTTGTTTCACGTTAGCAAAAATTGGTAAACCACTAGCGGTTTATCGATTTTAATACATAGAGGATATTCAAATTTTTTGACTGAATATAACATTGATTTCATCGATTGAAGCGAAAAATCGATATTTCATGGGCGGCAAGCCACGAATTAAATATACATTTTTTCGATTCAGGAGTAAAATAAATGTCATTTTCATCCCAAAAATTTGCATTTCTTTTTTATTGTATACAATTTTGAAGCATGCAGGATTGTTTTCTTTGTTACCTTGTATATATAATAAAATGACGTTATATTACTCCCAAACGTGACGTAATGTGCTAAAAGACACTTACATTTCAAACCAGTACCAACCACTTAACCTTTAAAGCGCCAATCACGACTGCAGCAGACGACAAATATTGTGACTTCTTTCCTTATTTTTGACAGAAATAAGGTATGATATTTCATGAGAATCGTCTGCCAGCAGACGATTGTCATGAAATATCATGTCTTATTTGTTATTTTTTAAAAGCAACAAAATTTGAAATTGTCATCTGCTGCAAATTATAGGTGGCGCTTTAAGGGTTAAGTACTAAACACTATGGGGCCAACAACCAAAGAGTGGCCAACAGCTAACAGCCAAACCATTGTCTTAACACGGGCTACCACCCCAGCGTTTTCTAATAAGCAAAGTCATGAAACTATGTAAGTATCTATTTTCTGTATGTTTGTCAGCAAGGCTGGGCTGTCTACGACAGTGATGTGAAACAGATGGAAGGTTATGCTACTCCGGTGAAAATGATGATGCAGGCTGAGGAGGTAAATAATGACCGGGTACTACATGTGCGGATCCAGAGGGGGGACAGGGGGTCCGGCCCCCCCCCCCCTCTGAAAAATCACAAACTTATAGGGTTTCCTAGTAATACTGGTCCGGATCCCCTGAAAAATCACAAAGCTACCAAGCCAGCAGTATATGTTGGGCCATCATCGGCCCGCCAGCAAAACGCCAATTAAATGGCGTTTCGCTGGCGGGACGATGATGGCCCATTTATAGTGGTATTTGGATCCTCTATCCCATCATCAACTAAAAGAAAAGTAAAAAAGAAACGTTATCAAATTTGGACCCCCTCCGACAAAACTTTCTTGATCCGCGCATGTATTACACCAATCATTTATGACAGTGAAATAGGTATTTCCCTGAATTGGTTTCACTTTCAATAACTGTAAGATGTACTGATAACTTAGATTAAGTACCAAAACATATTATGACCTCACAGTCGGAATCTTCTTGTTTGGTAGTAGTATGTAAAAACAATCTTTTAGTTCGCTGGTCTTAGTTTTTTTACACATTTATTATTAATAAGCCAATGGAATTTCCCACTGTTATCAATTGGACGAGTCCATTTCCATTTTAAGGGTTTTTGGGTGGTATTTTTCAATTTTATTCAAATTTTAAAAGAAACTTCAGTAAGCAACAGTGGACCTGATCAGATGCCGCATTTTGTGGCGTCTGATCTGGTTTTGCACTGTTTGCCGATGTCCCACAAAAAGAAAGCAAGGCTAATATGGGTTAAAATAACTAAAATTGATGTTATTTTATCTATAACTATAAAATGTATTTTATTTTTTTTATGTCATAAAGTATGAACGTCATAGAATCAGTTCAAAGTAAGCGATGCATTAACTCTTTGCACGGGTAATTTTAAATGACTTTTCATCATCTGCTGATTTTTTTCAATATTAAGATTTTCAAAATTAAATCTTTCAGGAACACGATCAGTGTGTCAGACGGTTTGGATTCAGATCAAGAACGACGTTTGGTCGGTAACGATCTGGGTCTAAACTGTTACAAAGGTTATGAGTAAACGACAGGAGTGAGTTAATTATGCCTTGTTATTTCTGAACTGAACACAGGGCGTTATACATTCATTAACAATTGGGCACTCAGTGAAATTCATATCTTATATTTACATTTATAACAAATAGAGAATCTTACATGAGTACTCAGTTTGTTGCAGATATAGAGGATCTTACATGAATGCTCATGTTTTATTGAATTTATTAAACGAGTTGGGAAAAAGAGATAAAATGCTCGGTTAGCAGAGCATTTTATCTCTTTTTCATAACGAGTTTAATAAATTCAATACTACAAGAGCACTAAGGTTAGATTCTTTTTATCATAAAACATTAAGATTACTTTAAAGTCTCATTTCTGACGCAAAAAGTTATAATTTTGTCATTTTGTACACAATGTTGTTATGGATGTCATAACATTTCCCAAAATTCTATAAACCACTAGTGGTTTATCGATTTTATTGCATGGCGTTATTTCACTCCCAGATGCTACGTCATATGATAAATATTTATAAGAAGTAAATGTTTACTTTAATTAACATATAACAATTTTATATTTATACTGTTTAACTATATGAAAGGCTTGAAGGATAGCAAAACAGAACAGTCAACTTAAACTTGGACAGCAGTAAAACAAACTAGAGACATGCTTTGCTCGCGCAAGCCAGGCGTGGTCTCCCAGTGCGTCTTCGCAACATTGTCACTTTTGGCGAATAGATTCACTGTTTGAAGTGCATTATGCCTGCACGTTACAGTTGTTAGCAGTCAGTTATACTTTGTGGGTCATGAGGTTTAAACTGTTGCAAAAATGATGATTTACTAAAACCTTGTTTTCGTATTATTAATATTTACAAGTTAGTTTTATTTCATAGATTGGCCTAAGTGTGACCTACAACTACGTTGACTTTTCCATTGTTCCAATGCTTGAGAACTATGATGTCTCAGTGTGCTACCCAGAGGCCAATAAGATAAAACTACAAGTCAGATTTACAGGTACAGTAAAACCTGTCTTAAGCGGCCACTCAAAAAGAAGACCAAAATTGGTTTTCTAGACCGATTTTTGCTTGATGCAGGTCAAAAATATTGCAGAATGCTCCAAGGGGAGCATTCTGCAATGCTTTTGACCTTCATTGAGCTACCATTTGTCTTTAAGACCTTTGTTTGTCTATTTTTGAGTGGCTGCTTAATTTAAGTTTTAAAATTCAAAAAGGCAATAGTCCAGCCATTGACCTGACCTTGAGATTATAAAACTTCTTTTCAAGCTCAACTGAAATGAGCGGTTTTACTGTATATTGTTTTAATTAATCAAAATGTAAGTGATTATGATCAGGAAATATCACAGTCACAAATTTCAGACCAACCCACGACAATGTGTAGAAAAGCTACATAATATTTACAGTAGCAAGACATGGAAAAACATTAATCACTGATCATGCAGAATACTGGCCTTGATATGCCTCTTTGCAGTAAAATTTAAATGCCAAACCACATATGAGTATGATGGACAATATTATATTTTATGTTCATGCTAGAGACTGCCTTAAATAAAACCCCAAAGAAAAAACTTTATTAAAATGTGGGTCCAGCTACAGATAAACACAAGGCTGCAATGAACTGACAAGACAGCAAGACATGAAACACGAATAACAAAAAAATGATTCACAAAAGAAGCATCGAATTGAAGCGGTCAGTAAGGAAATTACTGGAGGGCTTAAATATGTTAAGTCAAATCTAGTCAAATTTATTTACCACCCATCCTCCCCAAATGGCATTGACTGCTGCCAGTTCTAAGGCAGTGATTCTGTTGTGATTGTTGTTATCTATTCATTCTTGATGATCTCATTGTGTGTGTATGTGGCTTTTTGTGTGGTCCTTGTTTTATGGTGTGATTGTTGATACCCTTTCTAGTCTGGCAATCATCTTGCTAAGGAATAGAGAGCTGTAGTTAAATTGTGCTGTGGCCATCTGAGTCCTGTGACTTTTCCTCACAGTAGCGTGGGTTGGTCTGCAGTCTGTGATTGTTGCATTTTCGGGCCATAATCATTAACCCTTAATGCGCCAATCGCAGCAAAAGTCGTCTGCTTTTCTCGTCTGCTGAAATGTTTAAGAAGCCTCTATGGCAAACAGTGAGGACCCAGATCAGACTGCTCCTATAGGAGTAGTCTGTTCTGGGTTCACGCTGTTTGCTTCTATACTTAATTCGTCAGTAATGTTAGGCAATTATTTTCAGCAGACAATATTTTCAGATGCATTTTTTGCTTGGCGCTTTAAGGGTTCATGCACCAATAACAGGTTTTCCTTATTCAGTTTCTATTCACCCTTTGTATTGTGATAGGTTCTTCCATCTGATATGTTTCAATAAACTTGGAATGGTTCATTGTATAATATATATTGAGGGGTCATATGTTATAATTTCTGGCTAAAATTAGATTTCTTTCTCTGATGATCGTGCCGGTCTTAGCAAACAGTGTAGACCCTGATTAAATGTCGCGTTATGCAGCATTTCATCTGGGTCTCTGCTGTTTGTCAAAGCACCGGTTTAGGGGCTTCCAGTACACAAATGGTTAAGATTATGGCTGTCAGGGAATTATTAAATGAAACTTACATATTTAACATTGTAATGTCAAACCTTGTTATTTAGAAGTCCTAGGGATCGGAGTTTTCTTACCTCAAATTATCAGATATCTAAATTTAAAGAAAGGTAGTCAAAATTATAACCTGAAAAGTGTCTATTTCGAATACAGCCTATCACATAGGGCCAGTTAAACATAAAAAATGGCGTAAAATTGCGATTATTTTCTTATCCATCAGTTTAAACATGTGTTTTGTGTGCTCAAAAGAACCATCTCATCGAAAAGGTTCTTTTGAGTACCCACAACATTTGTTTTGGTTGAGAAATAAGGAAAATGATTTTCAGTTACTCACTCTTATCTGGGGGCCTGCTATCATAGATTGGTTCTGGATGTTTATTAGAAGAAACTCTGTGAGCGTTAGGTAATTTCTTTTAAATATGTTTTGATAAGAACTTATAAAAATATTATAAATAAAAAATATGTTACAAGTATGTCCTATTCTCTGATTACAATGTATTCCAACTTTTATCTGAATTAGCATTTACTTTAAACTATCAGATTTCAAATATTTAAATTCTTTACCCATTTAAGACCAAAAACACCTTAGGGGTACTCTGGCAAACAGTGACCACCCAGATGGAATAGGGTCTGCACTGTTTGCTAAAAAAATCTTCCTGGGGGAGTGATGACCTTTTGGCTCTCATTTGTGATGTCTTATTGTGAGTTTATCACTTTCCTATTGGTATCCTGGGTCAGGTGTGGTACTTGATTATTTCAATTTACTAATATTTGCCCTCTTTCTTACTTCAGAGAAAAAAATACAATAAAATTCCTAAAACAAAACAAAAAACCTGTGACCTCAATATATAAAAAGGACCATATTGACTTTAATGTAAGTTGATTTATGGAACATCCTTTGGTTTGAAAAGGGTTAAAATATAATGTTATTAAATTCCAGGGACGATGCCAAATTATTTTTCAACATACATAGAAGATGCAGCGCATATGATGTTTGCACACGAACTTGGGGTGTCATGGCTGCGGATTCAACATCTTGCAATGGATGTTGATGATGCCTATATCTATATTTCCTTCACACTTTTGGACAGAACTCCACCCACAGGTAATAGTTATTTGTGTTATTTGTGTTTTTCACCCTTAAATTGAAATAGTCTTGATACTTTTACATATTCTGGTCCTTCAGGAAAATGTGAAACTGGTAGAAAACAAAATATTGCTTAGGTCGTTCTTTCCTGAATAAACATGCTAAACTTCCCTCAACTATGAATGAATATATAAATAAACTTTCACGTCTATACATAGAACAAAGAAATTACTTGTCCACTAGTGTAGGATCATATCTAGTCTATTCTTTACTCTAACAAAGAAAACAAACACAGTTTGCATGTTGGCGCGCTTTAATGTGAGCAAATGAGCAGCGTGACATGGAAGGACGTTGTAGACTTTGATGAGATCTATTTAAGAAGTGCTTGTAAAAGCCCTGCCAGTAACACAGCTTACTTAACCCTTAGATCTTCTCATTGCCGAAGTACCTGCCGTCCAGCCCACATGACACCAAACTTTCTATTTTTTGTTTGGCGAAAACTTGCTGTGATTTTAAACAGTGCAGTATACCACATAGCAATGACGACGTGCAAATCAACACGGCAAGATCCCTTAGTTAATACTCGAATCTATACAAAATTTTGTGTGTTGCTCACGTCTGTGAAGCCGCCTTAGAACTGATTTCTCACGACACTTCGTTCACAAATACCTGATTGTTCTCAGTCCGTGCATGACGGCTGAGTAATAATATACTGCACAACCTTTGTTAATGCTAGTACCGACTAGACAAATATTCTGCTCTATTCGATGAAACGAGCAGAATGTTGAATCATATTTCCATAAGCAAACAGAGAAGACCCTGATTGGGCAGCTCTTACAATAGCTGCCTGATCTGGGTCTGCTCTATTTGCAAAAGAGTTGTAAGGCCTCTCTATGAGGTTTTTTGTTTGTTTGATTTGATTCGTTACGTACCATCAACAATCTTTCAGTTATAAAGGAACGGGTCTTCCTGGGTTGAGCCAGTATTAAGCTAGGATTAATGTTCTTGCTCAAGGACACAACGCAGTGACGCCGGTGAGGCTCGAACCCGCGGCCCTTCGGTCTCGAGTCAAGCTCTCTACCACTGAGCCACTGCGACCCAGTCTCTATGGGGTAAAGGGTTAAGTTAGTGTTAGGAGGCGTGTTAGTTGTTGCACTTTTCATTTATCGTCATGGGCCGACTCAATTAATCGAGTCAGCCAGTTGTGATCATTTCATGACAATGGTTAGAGCATGGCTATACCTCTACTGGATAAGAATCATTTTCAATCAGTTGTGATCGTATCATGATAAAGAATAGAGCATGGTTACATCTTTACCTGATAAGAACCATGCTCAGCCAGTTGTTTTCAAATTGAGTTGGTTCTTTCAATTTCAGAAGGAATTGTTTTTTTCCAGATTATTCATATATTATAATGGTTCTCTCATGTTGCATTTAGATGATATGCTTTGTGTCACCAGGATCTGCACTGAAGAAAACTATTTTTTTTGGCATTGCACATTAATATATCAATATATGAACCCTTTAATACTTGACTTATTTAGTTAAGTCTCATCCATTATAAATTTTGAATAAAAACATACCCTCAAAAACCTCTGTTTCAAATTTACAAAAAGCCTAAGATAAACGTGAGTTGCATATGCTTACTTGTTTACTTGGCAACAGCCAACTCTTCACCCTTGATTCTGCTATTGCTAAAACATGACACCAGAACGCACACACACACACACACACACACACACACACACACACACACACACACACACACACACACACACACACACACACACACACACCAAATAAAGCAATTATCTCTCCTCGTTAGCAAGACGATTGAAAGGCCAGAAATGATGCAAATAACCGAGCACAAAATCAAAACAAAATAGCCCAACACATATTGGAGCAACAACAAACTGATCACTGTCTTAGAACGGGCAGCAGCCACATCCACAAGAGGCCTTAATATAACCAACTTACCATTTCTTGCCTTAGATTCAATAAAATTTGAGAATTAGGCCGGATTTTTTGTATTAGTTGATTTATGAACCATCCTACTGTAATTTTCTGGAAGATAGAAGAAGAATAATTTCTAAAATTATTTTTGTTATTTTATCAGCTGACTCTAAACATTATTTCTTTCATTAAAAACTATTTTTGAGGTTCTCTTTGTGTATATTCGAGAGTGCCACTGTTAAAAGTGGTTGTCCTTTGCAGGAATATTATGAAATATTTAAAGATTTAATACAGACTATTGGTTTACATTGCTAATTTTACTATTTGCTCTGGAGATATTAAAAAAATTGAAAATGACCAGTTGACTGGTCATTTATAGATCTTTTATTCTTTTATTTTTCGTCCCCCAACCCCAAGTCAGAAAAAAAATTCCCATTTATCAACTAATAAAAAAATCTGGCCTTAAGGACAGCATTATTCACACAATACTTGACTAGGTAATAAAATGCACTTATTTTAGAATTGTTACATAATTAATTACAATTTAATTGCAGCACAGTTTGAGTATATACCAGGAAAAGTAATTGAGAAGCAAGATGATGACATCATTTATAATGTGACATTTCCTATGGAATGTGCTGCTTTCTGTATCAACGAACAACGATTCGTATGTAACAGTTTTGATTTCTGCTCCAATGAGTGTAGGCTGAGTCGTGCCCACATCGGTGATGGGTCTGCTGTAGTTGTAGATAGTACAACTTGTGATCATTTCTCAAGTAAGTGTTCATGTTGAAAGTTGATGATATTTAACCCTTTCACAAAACCAAATGACCATCGCAATTATTATCAATAATTAAACGAGTCTATCTCAGTTTTCTTTGTTTCTTCACATTATGTTTTTTATTTGATTGTTACCCAGTTATGATACATTACATAAGATAGAATGTCTCAATGCGAGCAAAACATTTTTTTGCGTTTTTACAACAACATAAGCGTGGGCATCAGGATGTATACCCACCCCCCTGGTGTCCACTTAATTTTTAGACAGATATGCATTATTATTCCCTTTACCTTATCTACCTTTAACAATATCGATAAGTTGTAAACTGGAATCCTTCTATTTTGAAGAGACTAAGTCTGCAACTATGAACATATTTCGAAAAAAATTCTTTTCTTTTTAAATCATTTGTAAAAGCAGAATTAAGTTCAGTTTGCACAATAAATCTATTCACTATAGCTAAAAACTGCATGGAAAAGTGAATTATCTTATAAAAACAGGTGTTTTTTTTCTCTTGTTGGTAATTATTTTGTCCCTCCAATAATTATAGACAGTCAATTTTTAACATATAAATGCTGTTGTTTTGATACTGGTAATTTCTAAAGATTTACGAAATTGGTAAAATGTATACCTGAATTTTAGTTTTTTACTGTGTTCTTGAAAAATAGATTTTTTTTAAAAAATTAAAATATCAAAAGTTACATACTATGCAGCTTTAATGACAAGTGACCATAGCTTTCTTGAGCAGTAAAGAAGCCTACATAATTTGGGTGTATAAGCAATACTTTATTCGAATAATAAGCACTCAAGATCCTGTTTAAATGTTTTTTACTCTATTAACTTCTGCATTCTAGTCAATACAGTGGTATGGCTTCATTATTTATATGGATACAGATCGAGGGCAAAGGCATCGTTAGTCTTAAGCAGCTATGGATACATAATGTTTTTAACCCTTTTGAAAATTCATCTAAAATGCCCTCTGCTTAAGTCGTATGCTGCACATTTTGCTAGCATTATTTGACTTATGTTAAAGTACTGCCGCATTAATAAGAAACGCGAAAAATCGACTTTAAGTGCATCTTTTCACGTTATTTTCTCTTGATATTTTCGATATGCGGGTAGAAAAAGCTGCAATATTTTTTGACAAAATTTTCAACCTGATGTTTTTGCTGAGTTTTTCTGTAATTAGATGGAATTTTGGCATATTTTTGGCTCTTTTCAACGGGGGAGTATCACTGTTGGTAGAATGGACATAAACTGACCCAGTTTATTAATAATATGCAATGGTTGACTATCTCATTCGATGGCGTTTCAGGTCAGTGATCGCCGTGAAGTTATATACTGAACAAAAGTGAAAACGCTACACCTGAATTGTTTGTCATTTATATGCAAAATGACGCAAGCCAGTTAAGCAAATGAAAGTGTATCTGAAAGACTGGGTTATGCATTAAGTAAACGTTTACGGATATTGTCAAGAGGAAACACATGAAAGTCATTTAAATGTGGCAGGGGTCCAATTTTTCAGGTTACAAATTTGAACATAAATTTAACAAAGTTGAGGCCTTCAGAAATCCACTGCCAACCAGATCCGACTGAACAAAATGGTAGTCTTAGACAATTGACAATCAGAAATGTAATTTGATGCTAACAAAACAACCTTAGAAAGCGGGGTTTTCATCAAATTGGCAAAGCTTGAAATTTTATCACTGAAATCTCCATAGGAAAATAAATGTGTTGTTGCATCTTAGTCTGCGCACATTACTGGGTGAGAAATGGTAGGAACAATGTGCTGATAGGTCTACTTGATTTGGTAAAAGAAAGAAAGTTATCGAAAATCGTGATAAATTGAAGATTACCAAATATTTTTTATTATATCTCACTTGAATTTCACATAGAAAACTTCCATATCACCCGCTACTATAGCGACGGCGAACACTGTCACTCGTTTGTCATAGCAGCGGGTGATAGTCGAAAATATTAGTCGTCCGTCTGATGCGCAACGCCGGTGCGCGTACGGAGACGTTCAACATGAGGCATGATTTGGCCACTTTCCACTCCCAATAACATTTAATTGTTTATGGTCAGAAACATTAATTGTAGGTACTCGTTTTCTTAGTTAGGACGAGGGGAACACGTTGAGACCAAATGTGAGCCGATTTGGCGAAATTTTCCATTTTGCAACAAAACCACATGTTGAAAAGTATCCCATTTAGATGGCGCTGCTTGGTAATAGGTTTTGCGTCGTCGACTTTTTATGACGTAATTTGTTTGACCGAACGTCATGACCGGTTTGAGCATTCAAACTACTTAAAAGAACCTTTTTTGTGAAAGATTTTTTTCATTCATGCATATAGATAAGAGGCTGTGCATCATTTTCCCTTTGGAACTTTCCTCACCACGGTAGGCCTAAGACGATAGAAAATAAAGGATCTAATACTCGGTATAATAAAATACATATTACATTACTTGATTGGGTGATAGTCGAAAATATCATCTCTGGAAATGTGAAAATCACATAACTCGGGATGATATTTTTGACTATCACCCAATCAGGGAACGTAATATTTATATAATATTCCCTATTTGTTTTTGTCAAAGGGAGACATTTTCCCTTTTTTTACAAATTTGATAAATTCGAAATTGATTTCTGAGCTTGGTTCAAGTGATAAAACAGTTTTCTTGTGTAATAATGCAACACAAGTATGACGAATTCTGATAAGCATAGCAATCTTTTTTGCGCATGCGCAATTGCATAATTCAGTGAATAAAGCTTTAAACAAAATAAGGAACATAGCTCAAACACCAAAAGAGACAAATTGGTGGAGTTTCGACGAATCGCTTGCTGGATGTCTGGAAAACGTTATTAATCTTTAGTAATTACTTTTCGTCCAATGCTTTCTCACAAAATATAAAATATTGTAGTGTAGCGTTTTCACTTTTGTTCAGTATAGTATAAAGTGTATCGTACATATAAAGCACTGCTCCATAAATTAGGATCGCGAATAAATGACTTTAGATGTTCGTTTTAAAATATCACATTGAGTATTCGATAATCGTGAATCATTTCAGGCAGTATTTTGACAAAAGATGTTGCCTGGTATTATGGCTAACTTTTGTTCTAATAGTTCTGATGGTAGAATTTGGGCATTTTTTTCCACTTATTTGACACTTGACAGGGATAATCCTGGGATAGGCCATGTGTAGTTGATAATGTTTAGGCCGTTTACCACTATAAAAGTTGTTTTATAAAACTGTCGATAATAGCCACATCACACTGTTTCAGTATAAAATGTCCTTACAAATATAGCAAACAGTGTTTACCCGGATCAAACTGATCGTATTGTATCAGTTGGATCTGTGTCTACGCTGATTGAATCGGTACTTTCAACTGAATGTCAGTGCTAAAAAAATAAAAATGACATGTACACTGAAAGCAATCACGATTTAAAATGTGTCATGCTTTTGGCACTTACCTGTAGAAATTTAAGTACAGATATATCACATGGCTGTTACACCATTTGAGTTCCCCCCGCTTTTCAGAAAGCCTAAAAATGTCGAAATTCCCAAGAGATTAGAGGACAGGGCAGTGGTTATAGATTCTTCAAACAATTTTCTTCTGACACTGCAGGATATTCTAAATCCAGATTTGAGCTTAATGTTCGAAAAGATGCATGTAATAAAATGATATTCCCGATTTTCGCGTTTCTTATTATTGCGGCAGGCCTATAGTATAGGTCCAACAGTGTGGACCCAGATCACACTGATCCTGAGCAGTCTGATCTGGAATCACACTGCTGATCTAGGTTCAAACTGTTTGTCTTAAAGCTACTAAAACATTTCACCAGATGACAAAAGCAGACGACCTTTTTTGTCATCGGTACTTTAAGAGTTAAAATAAGGTATAGGATTAGAAAAATCCATGTTAACTTTGTAAACAAATATGACGTCACTGTCACGCTTGACTGGCAGGACAGTTATACAGTAATACTGTATGTTTTGTTCCATTGTAGGAAGTGTAAAAGGTGTTCGTGATGAACCTAGTGTTTTAGAAGCATTTGAGCAACTGAGGATGAAAGTTTATAATCATACGTTGAGATATAGTCAGGTGAGAAGGCTTTTGACACAGGTTTAGATAAACAAAAAATTCAGCATTAAAATGTAAATATTTTCTTACCCATCAGTTTTAACATATGTTTTGGGTGCTCAAAAGAACCGTCTCAATGAGACGGTTCTTTTGAGCACCCACAACATATTTTTTGGTTGAGAGATAAGTAAATTGAATTTTCGTTACACACTCTTAACTAAAGTCCTGTTTTGATATTATGCAATCTTTTTTCCAATATATCATCAACATAATTACTGTCCTTTTCGAGATCAGGAACATCCTTTTCAGTAAATGCACAAGACCTGCATAGATGGCAGACTCGATTTTGCACGCTAGGCAGGATTGTCATAAAGTTTAAAGTTTTGACAATATAACGCATACGTAAGTTTTATGAGCCAAAAGAGAATGAAGATTATATTTCTCTAAATTTTGCACAGAAGCTCACAATTGATGAACATAGGTTCTTGGGAGCAATTTCATGACTATAATGCATTGCATATAGTTCCATTAATTTTCAGATGTATTGGTTAATCAAATACCGATGCTCATATGTACCAAAAAATCGACCAATCCTTACTAGCAAGCTAAATTATCTGTTATACGTGCCCTCTAAAACTAGAACTATATATAGATATTTCTGTTTAATCTACAATTTTATTAAACTTAAAAACTAAAAAAGTTTAACAAATTCTAGATACATATATGTGTCGCATATGGACCCCATTAAGCGACACTTGCTTTCCTGTATTTATCAGAATGGATATCTTAACAGCATAGAAAATCCTTGTGCAAAATACGTACAAATTCCATAAAAATGCAAGAGGAGTTTGCATTAAAAACCAAACAGTCCGATTGTAGCCTGAATAAATCCCTAACAGCTCACAATTTGTACCTTATAATGAATATACTTTCTATATTCACTTTAACTTTATGGAATTTGCCACTGACGACAGCTGTTTGTTACTAAGATATATTCTGCAGTGCATAAAACATTTGGATCAAATTGCAATTTGAGCTGTGTAGCAACGTTCACTACCTTGCTTAATTATCTACTATGCTCAGTTATCTACCGCCAGTTCTGTAAATATATATTAATTATAGCATATTCGATAGTAAAAAACAATTTAAAGCTTTGTAAGCAATGGTAATGTACAAAATACGAAACTTATGCAATTTTGCGCTTGTTTCATATTATGCACCTTCTTGTGCGATAACAACTGAGTAGAAGTATCATGTGCATTTTCAGAAATTCTTTTAAAAAGTGTTGCCAGCTCATTTTTAAAACTATTCTTGAAACTATTGGTTAAGTGCATTTTGATTTACTGTCCTGCCAGCCAAGAGTGACAGCGAAGTCATATTTTCTTTACAAAGTATTAGGGACTTATAATCGATAGATCACTTGAGTATTTATCCTATCCACAGGATAGGATTAATACATAAGCGATATATCGATTCGCATTTACTCAATAAGAGTGTACAAGTTAATGTTTTACTTAACAATTGTAAACAAAATATTGCACGACAGTACTGCGTAATTGTATGGATCAACGATTCTACATAAACAGATACCAGGAGTTTGTAGTAGGCATTTTCAAACATTGTTATTTTATTGTATAAAAATCCTCAGTTATAGCAGAAAAGGCGGTTTGAGGTTAAGATACTTTCATCATTATCTTTTTAGATTCTTTCTATATTGGCATCCCCTTTTAATTTGTTTACCCCGTTCTTGTTAACAAATGTATTTGCTTTTATGTAAGAAGTTATGTATTACATTTCCTTAACCACATGTTATTTCATTTCATAGTTTTTTTATATTTCTTTTACAGAATTTCATTGCAAATGATGTTACAGTTAAATTTGGTGAGTTGCTAAAAGTATAACTAATGCTTGCTAATAATTGCAGTAGGTAACACGTTAAAGATACGTTGAACAACTTGATGTAAAGGTTACCAGCAGATAATTAGTAAGAAAATCAAGACTTTTAGCTCACTGGAGCCATGGGCGGTCAACAATTTACTTTAAACAACATCTCTTCCCAAACTACTGAGTGGAATTACACCAAACTTCACAGGAATTATTTTTTGATGGTCTCCTTTCAAAGGTATTTCAAAAGGTTTCAATTTCGTGCAGAATTCAGGTTCCGATGACATCTGAGGGAAACACTTTTAAAGATATTCTTATCCAAACCCACCATGCCTAGAGCCTTGATATTTGGTATGTGTCATCATCTAGTAGACCTCTACCATGTTTGTTCAAATTATGCCCCTGGGTGAAAAATGGCCACGCCCAGGGGGTCACATATTTTACAAAGGCTTATATAGAGAAAACATTAAAAACTTCTTGTCTGAAACCACAAGGCCTAGAGCCTTGATATTAGTATGCAGCATCATCTAGTATACCGCTATCTATCTCGTTATACTGGCACGGTCGAATTTGATCATTATGCCAGGCAGTGCGAATTTTGAATTTTTGGAAAACAAATCAGAAAGTGTCTTATAAATCCAAAATGTCCTGAAATTGTCCTAGGAAAAACAGGACCGCAATTCACTGGCCATGCGCACTCCTCCATCAAGTTTGTTCAAATTATGCCTCATGAGCCAAAAGTGGTCCCTGACAGGGGTCATATCTATTACATATACTTATATAGGGAAAACATGAAAAATTCCTGTCTGGAACCACAAGGCTTAGATATTTAGCGTCACCTAGTCAAACTCTACCAAGTTTGTTCAAACCCAGACTCTGCAAGCACAAATTATTGAATAAATGAATGCTTAGTCCCATAATTGGACCTCTGCATATGTGCAATGCATTTTACCCTCTAGTTTGTTAGATGTGACTCGGCCCATCCTCCATATGACTTTAGCTGCTGATGGGACATTAAACACGAATGCACACACACAGCCCTCTGTCAATTAGTGACAAATTTTATCGTTTGCTGATAAGCTTTGCAAGCAGTAAGGATTCAGATGTTTAGACCCAACAAAACACAACCTGATTAAGATCAAGCTGTTCAACACTCTAATGGGTTTTTTAATATAACCAGGTAACCGGTTTTTGATGCATATGGGAAAACACTAAGAACAGAATAGCATTTGTACTCAATTAACTGTATCAGTACCTTTGTTATTCCTTAGTAAACTAAACCTGTTACGTGCATATTCTTGCATATTTTAGCATTCTCTTGTTTTTTTTTTGAAGCTGAAGAGTCTGGTCTTAGTCTTATCTGATCATATTCTCCAAAGACACATTCTGAGTAACAGGGGCCAGATAAAATACAATTGAAAAAAATTCACGTTGTCGAGCAGCAAATGCACGAGCAACTTAGGCTCATGCAAGTCTGCATATATTAGTATATGCTTCCCTACCCACATACACAGAGCATGGATGTAGATGAAAAATCAGACCCTACAGAATATGTTTTTATTGTGCAAATGTGATATGTAACAAATCCACAAGCTTTACAGACACCAGATATACATGTTAATCCCTTATATCTAGGGACTCTTGAATTAGTGTTATGGTAAACAGTGAAAAAGCCCCATATGGAATGTTGCATGATGTAGCATTTAGAAGGCGGCTAGGTTTGCTGAGACAAAAATATTTTTAGAGAATGAAATACAATTTTATTTGGAAATTATAAACATATGGTCGTCACTCTGTATATACATAGACCAATACAAGTTTATTATATCAAACCAAAAGGAAGAACCCATGAGTACATAAATGGTTTAAAAAACTGCTCTAGGATTCTTGATGTTTTGTAGGTTGGATTACCCCAAAGGTCACACCTCGCAAGTTGGGTAATTATCTACACTACAGAATAGAAGCTTCTGTCCCAGCACTAAAATATATCTATGAAGGGGAGGTAGGTTCTTATGTTCTGCACTGTGTATGTATGATCTCCATATGTTTTTATATTTGGGAAGAGTCCACTGTCAAAACACTGGGTGTGTTATGGAGATAGAATAAACATATCTCTTTTCACATAGTAGCAAATCAATTTGTTAATCCTTAGAAAACCAGAAACCCCCAAACGGTACTTTGATAAGTACGAGGGGGGTTCAATATGTAATGAAAACAGCCCAGTATATCCCAAAGTTTTATATTTACACACTTCATAATTATTTTTATTAAAAGATCAGTTTCTTGGCTAAATTAATGTAAAATTGCAGTTGTTGAGCTCCTTACCCAATTTACACAAGCTACTTTCAAGATAGGGTACTGAAGTACACTGCGATATGAAATAAAACAATGTTTGCAAAAGCAGATAACTACATGAACGAGGGATGTTTTCAGTTTGCTTTTTCGCGTGGTAAATATCCATATATTGGTGAGTTATACCTGCAAAAATTTTCGATATTGCTTTATATTCTATGAAATACTGAGGCTGTCATTTTGGTTAAAACCCTCCTTGATGCTACATTTTCTGGCTATCCATTGGCAGAGTCGTTTTTGCGTGAACGAATGCATAGCGAAAATTTATACGAAAATCATTGGTAACATTTTTTTCTGGTCGCTTGGATGTTCATTTGCAAGTAATACAGCCGATTTTAAAATTTCCATATTTAATCTCACTTATATAGTACCCCCAAGTACATCATTTGAAATAAGAAAATCACTTAAAAGAATGCCATCTCTGGTTTACACTGAAATGGATCAGACAAAATACCGCGTTTCATCGATGTTTGCATTGGGATGCATTATTTGGACATTGTTACACGTATTTACATGTACATAATCTGGCTGGCTAATTTCAGACAATAAAATAATAGGAAACGAAAATGGTATACCACTTAGATGAGATACTCCTAGATACTGGTTTCAGTTTAACTGGTCTGCTGCCTAGGCACTGTGTGTATTGAAACTTCGATACAATCAAAATGTCCTTTCCTGGTACAAAACCACATTTCTGATTTTCAAGAACCGTGCGCATTTTAGTATTACGTCCACGCGTTTGTGGATGGAGTTATGAATGGGTTTTCATTACATATTGAACCCCCCTCGTAGTCAAGACCCAGATGATATGCTGCATAATGTGAAATATTATCAGGGCCTGTACTGTTTGCTAATACAAAATCAATCTTCAGAGAAATAAATATAATATTGTTTTAGAAATTATAATATGTGCCCCTTCAATGTTTACAATGGACCATCCTGGCTTAACTGTATCAAACTTTAGGGAAAATTCCATCAGTCAAAAAAGGGTTAAAAGAATGAATGTTGGCTACTATGAAGACCTGTCCTCCTTGGTAACCTAAAAAGTAAGTTTGAAATTGTTTAAACCCATAAAATGTGCTTCTCACCCAATATGTCATTTTTCTGTTATATAAGTATGCCATTCAACATTGCCTTGTTGCTGACAACCTTTATATGTGTATATTTTTCCATATAACAATTGTCTGTAAATCAAGATGCACAAGTCTTAAAGTATAATTTCAAGAATAATCTAATGACATGTATAAAATTCAAACTGCTAAAATGCGGACAGTAATTCTATTTTACTAGAACCATTGCAAAATTTGTTTTAAAATATGTAACTTGTGCAAAATTGCGCTGTTTCATTTTTTTATCCAACTTTATCTCTTTGCTTCTGATAACTTTTGGAAACAGTTTAGACCTTGATCACGCTAGACAAAAAGTCAGGCTGGTCTGGATTCAAACTGTTTGACACTCTGATGGTATTCCTGTATGAATTTCTCGAAAAAAATGATATTGAAAAAAGTCAGCAGACGACATCGAATTCATGAAAAAATACCTAGAAAGCAAAGAGTTAAACAATAGTGTGAAAGGGAAAGTTGAAGAATCTGAATAATCATACTTTTGTAGAGGAACATTTCCGTTGTTCCATATATGTTCTATTTTATTATAGTGTTTATTCATTGGCAGTTAGTGGCAACTATCATCTGCTGATAACCTTTCCAAACGGGTTGTACCCAAATCAGAGCGAAAAAAAGTCAGTTCGCCTAATTTACACCCAGGCTGGTTTACAGTCTGATGAATTCCTGTAAACAATATTAGAAAAAAGTGAATTGAATAAAAAACAGACGACAAAGATGCATCTCTACCAGGTAGTGTTGCATGTTTTGTCGTCTACTTAGTACCAAGCATACAAAGAGTTGTCTATTTGTTCTGACAGGTTTGGTATGACAAGACATTTCAGCTAGTGCGATACGATGTCCATTACAACAGGCCAATTGAACCATACCCAACAACCAATCCAATGACTATCATTGATGACTTTTCTACAGGTAGCTAGAACGGTTTTGACATCAAAATTGGCCTTTTTTAAAATTTCATTTGAGTGAATCTATAAAGCAAATAATAATAGAACTATGTGCTTGCACAGAACGGTTTTTATGCAAACATCAAATTAGAATAAATTTAGATTAGATTGTAAACATTTCAAAAAGCTTTAGTTAGTTACTGATTTACAGTCATATGTTTATTTCATAATTGAAGTCATACATTAGACGAATTATGAGCTGTACAATGATCACCCAAATAGATGGCGACTTAGGAATATTTCAATTTAGAGAAATGAGATTTGTAAAACAGAATATGGTTTTATTGCATGTGCAATTTAAAATGATATGAAACCTTTTGATGCTGACAAATCTTAATTCAAAATTTGATTCATCTGAAAGTGTACAATATCATGGAATGCACAAACTATGAAATCTAATCATTATTACACAAGTCTTACATTATGTACATTATTTTCAACTGTGACCACATAAAAGAACTACGACATGTATTCTACAGTAAAGCCTGTGTAAAATGGCCACTCAAAAATAGACAAAGCAAAAATCTTAATGACAAATGGTAGCTTAATGGAGGTCAAAGTATTGCAAAATGCTCTAGATTCTGCATAACTTATGACAGGCATTAGGCAATTATTGGCTTTGAAAACCATATTTTGGTCTTTTTGCGAGTGGCCGTTTTACACAGGCTTTACTATTAATATGAATTTATACCTCAGCTCATTCTTGAAAATAAATTGGAATAATGCATCTGGATTCAGTTACCCAGTTTTCATTCTCAAAGCTTGAACTTCATCTTGCATTCTGGAGCATTTGATATAAAGAAGTATATCTTTCAGGATTACAGTATGTCATAGACAGAGTTTATAAAAATTGCACTATACAAGCTATTCCTGCTGAAGACTTCGCAGCTACCTTTACACAGCAAGACCAGGGCAACTCAACATGGAGTTTACGAATAAAGACACCAGAAGAATTGCTTCATATTGATGATAGTTACAAGTTTGTTGGCCAGGTAAATTTGGGCCTCGTCGCGAGAAAACCTGTCTTAGGGGTGTCCGACAAAGCGTGTTTCAAACCAGTCTCCTCAGCTACAAGGACTAGCTAGAAAAAAGAAAATTCACCTGTAGCAAGTTTACATATGATACTTTCCACAAGCGAATAACAAAGACGCTGATCAGACTGCGCGGATGCGCAGGCTGGTCTGCGCCTGTGTTGTTCGCAAACCTCCGAAGACAGGTTTTCTCGCTTCGAGGCTCATTTAGGCTTAGGGGCCTGATGCTTTGGCTGTTTGTCCGGCCAACCAGGGTTTACCTGTTGGATTTCTTTTGCTCCGGTATTCAGTTTTATTTACTGTTGAGTCTTGATCTTTGCTTTATCTCCTTGTTATATATTGATTTATATGTTCTGGGAGATGATGCATTGATAAGTTAGGGGTCTTTCATGCAAGCCAAATATCTATGTGTCTTGATCTGCATCTCAATTAAGGGTGAGGTTGGCACGGTGATACAGGTTTAAGCCCTTCAGTAATAT
Organism: Loripinus fragilis; assembly: GCA_964019695.1. Classification (NCBI taxonomy): domain Eukaryota; kingdom Metazoa; phylum Mollusca; class Bivalvia; order Lucinida; family Lucinidae; genus Loripinus; species Loripinus fragilis. Next base: position 76,370,490 of record OZ026518.1, read on the forward strand.
ATTTTTACTGACCGTTCTAAGGCGGTACCTCTTTTGTGGATCATTTATGTTTTTTTTCTGTCTTATGTTTGTTATGCCTTTGTGCGCGTCTGTTTATTTTTACCTTGTGGTCACCTACTGGGAAAGAGCTTGCCTCTTGGCTCTAGTTTGTGGTGTCTCATTGTAAGTTTGTCACTTTCCCATCGGTATCCTGGGTCAGGTGTGGTACTTGATTGTATGGATTCCTGATCTTTGCACTTTTACTAACGTTTAGTACAATAGAACTAGACATCTTCTTTCATAATATTTTCCCTTATCCTGCTAAGCCAAGATATGCACTACTTGAAAATACTGTCAATTTGTCACATATCGCCATGTGATGGTGCATTGAGAATTATATACCGTTGCTAAAACAAAAGTGCTAGGACTCATTATACAAATGAGTATCATGCAGTTATTCTTTGTAACACATAAACAGGTCATAACTAACATGTTAAGCTTTCATAAATCTAAGCATTTCAAAATTTACTTGCAACAATCCATAAAGTCTGTAAAAAGCTAGTACTTTACCTGATTTTCCCTTTGGCAATATGACGTAAATTGTAACGTTTTGTTGCAATAAAAGTAAGGAAGAAGGCAAAGATCAGGAATCGATACAATCAAAAACTACACCCGACCAAGGACACTATATGGAAAGTGACAAAAACACAAGAAAATATCACATACAAGAGCGCCAAGAGGTCAGACCTTTCCCAGCAGGTGACCACAAGGCTGAAAGGAACAGACAAGACAGCATGACAGACATGAAACACAAATAACATAAAGGATGCACAAAAGAAACACCGCCTTGGAACTGTCAGTAAAAAAATACTTGAGGGCTTAAACATGTTTGATAGCGCCAACCGCACCCTTACTTCTGATATGGATCAAGAAAATAGAGGTTTGTTTCGCATGAGAGATCCATAACTTATATCTTAGGTAATACAAATCGAGATATAAAAAGCAGATGAAACAAAGATAAAGACTCAACAGTACATACAACTGAATACTGGAATAAAAGAAACATTGTAATAACTTGTAATAACAAAAATAGCTTTTAGTAACTCCTGAAAAATCTTTTGTCACTAGGAAACTCACAGATTCAGAGTGTTTTTTCAAATATGTGCCATATGTAATGACTCTTGATGTACGTTTTATGGGGGAAAAATGGTCATTTGTGAAAGATGTTTTAGCCTCAGGGTTTTCATCAATACTGGGCTATGTAGAGAGCAGAGTGTCATTTATGTTGGCTCATAGATAAAGCGGAATGTTGCTCTTTATATTAATTCTCATTAACAGACTCAATGAAACCAAGTATGCTGTTTTCAAATTTGTAGGTTCCTTTTCATTTCTGAAAGAGCTGTTGTTTCATGGTTATTCATAAATATTCACTTTTGAATAAAGTATAGTTACTATTAGCTTCTATAAAATAAAATATGTCTTTTTTTCAACCAGGTATGCCTCAAACTTACCTGATAAGCCACTGAGACTAGTTACAAAATTCTAAATTTTGCATGGAGAAGGTTTGAAGGTTCAGCGCCTGTATAATTTATTTAAGCCCCCTGGTGACTTAGGCTGCTGTCCGTTTTAAGGCGGTGGTTCTGTTGTTGTTGATCTATTGTTTAATGTACTTCCCATTGTTTGTGGAAGTTATGTATTTGTCTTTGTTTTGTTATGCGTTACTTCGTACCCATTCTAGTTTTGAAATCATCTTGAAGAGGAAGAGAAAGCTGGTAGCTTTGCTATTATTGTCTTAAAGATGTATTGATAATGTAAATATTCTGTGGCTCTTCCTCACGGTACTGTGGGTTGGTCTGCAGTGTGTGATTGTGGTATTTCTTGATCATACTCAGTTACTTTTTGATTGCTAGGCTTTCCAGATAACAATAAGCAAAGACACTGGCGTGATTCTTTGTTGTTAGCATGCAACAAAGTCAGTTTTGGCATGCAGGGGATTGTTAAAATGTTATATGATTAGGAAATATCATAATTACACATTGTAGATTAACGGATCACATGAAAGAAAGAACCAAAGTACACTTACAGCCACAAGTAATCAGAAAACAATTAAAGCAAATCAACCAGCTCTCTCTGAGGCTAGCCAAGGTGATTTCAAAACTTGAGCAGACACTAAGAAATACCTAAATAAACACAGAGCAAAGACCAAGGATTTAGCCTAAACTGCATCCCATATTTAAAACTCTTCAATACATTTTCCTGGTACAATATTTCAGCAAACTGTAAGAGGTATGTTGTGTAACGTCTTTGAGTCACTACGGACAGATTACAGAGTTCCATCATTAGAGGGGACATACAAGGCTCTGTTCAGATACTCTTTCCTTGCAGTAAGTATTACAGGGGTTTATATTTTGGTTACAAAGTAGGCCATATGTCTTATATCAGATACATATGGGCCAGCACGCGAAACATTGGTACTTATTGCATATGCACAGAACTTTTAAAAGGCCCATTCTAACGCATCCAGTGGTGGATCTAGAAATCTATGATTTGGTCTGACACAATCTCTACTTTCAAATTTTGTATGTGAGAAGCAAGCACTCTTACTAGATTTTAAGTATGTTTGATATATTTATTGGCCAATTCTTCACCAATCCTGCTGTTGTTAAAGCAATTTTAGAGAGCAGCACAGTGACTCAACGGTAGAGTATAAGACTTAAGATCGAAAGGTTGCTAGTTTAAGATTCATCCGAGGTCCTGTGTTGTGTCCTTAAGCAAAACAGTCTATCCTCTGCTTAGTACTGGTTTAATAAGGAAAACAGGAAACTGTCTGACAAATCTGAAAAATGCTAACTTAGATGTTAAGCATCACCAAACAAACAAAGCAGTCTATGCTTTCTGCATGTAGGCATGTAGGTATCATCTAAAGCCGATCACGACATATTGTATTAATAACATAACATTAAGTCTAAAAGGATTTACCAGTCATTTCACTAAATACATGTCCATAATGAACAGACATAAATATATTTGTGGGTATGATTTTGCAAACATGTGTGTTTGCGTGTGTGTGTACATGCTGTGAGCAAGCATGTACATATGCTCTGCATTTTCAAGGTATTAGAATCGGCTGCGTGGTTCAGGTGAAATTCTTAATAAATTGAAGTCTAGAGGTTTTCTAGCATCTGGTTTGTCTACATATGATTTCTCTACTCTCTATACTACATTGCCTCATAATCTAATAAAAGAAAGAATAACAGAATTAATTGAACAAACATTTAACAGAGAGGGCTCACTTTATTTGGCTTGTAATGATAAAAATGCCTTTTTTACTTCTGAACAACCTAAACGATATAAATTGTGGTCATGTCAGAAAATGTGTGATGCGCTCCATTATCTTTTGGACAATATATTTATAAGATTTGGCTCACAATTATATAGACAAATTGTTGGTATTCCAATGGGTACTAATTGTGCTCCTCTTGTTGCAGATTTGTTTTTGCTTTGTTATGAGAGAGACTTTATGTTGTCTCTGTCAGACAATAATCAAGCTGATATTATTGAAGCTTTTAACTCTACCTCCAGATATTTTGATGACTTCCTTAATATTGATAATCCTTATTTTGAACGAATGGTAGGTCAGATATATCCCACTGAACTTCAGTTAAATAAGGCAAATTCTTCTGATACTGAGGCTCCGTTTTTGGACTTGAACTTGTCAATAACAAATGGCATAGTTTCTTCTAAAATTTATGATTAACGGGATGATTTTAATTTTGAAATAGTAAATTTCCCATATCTTGATGGAGATGTTCCTCGCTCTCCTTCCTATGGTGTATATATTTCTCAGCTTATTCGTTTTGCTAGAGTGTGCTCTAATGTTGATGACTTCAACAACAGAAACTTATTTTTAACTGCTAAATTATTAAAACAAGGCTATAGATATCATAAAATTCGTAAAGCATTTTCTAACTTCTACTACAGACACTCAGAGTTAATTGTTAAATACAACATTGGGTTAAAAACTCTTCTGCAACAAGGCATATCAGAACCTATATTTTATGGTGATTTAGTCTATAAATTCAAACGAATTGTTGGAAAACCTAATTTTAGTGATCAATTCAAAAAGATAGTAAAACGTTATATAAGGGTTGGATATAATTTGGATATCATGCGACAATCTGCATGCCTAGTTTTAAACCCAATCACAGTTTATAGCTATGGTTTCCTCTTTAATTGCACGACGGTGAGTCAGGCCTCAGACTCTATGACGGCTTTGATGTAAAGCTTTAATCGGTGGGTTGGTGCCTGATGCTTATCTGTAGCTTGACCCACCGTGGCTCAACTTGAGGTTTACTTTAGCTGTGACTATCTGTGAGTCATGAGCCCTTTTCTTTGTTTCATCATGGAGTGTTAATTTGATTAGAGTGTTTTCCATGGTGATACATTGCATAAGTTAGATGGCCTGCATGCAAGCTGAACATTTCTTGTACTTCAACAACAGCAGAATCTAGGGCGAAGATTTGGTACCAGTAAAATGCATTTAAGCCCCCAGGTGGCTTAGGCTGTCCGTTCTAAGGCGGTGGTTCTGTTGTTGTTGACTTTTTGTTTATTGTTACTCCCATTGTGGGAGTCTGTAATTGTTCTCTGTTTTGTTGTACATTACTTTATGCCCATTCTAGTATTGCAATCATCTTGATGGGGAAGAGAGAGCTGATTGCTTTGCTTAATTTGTCTTCCTGGTGTCTGGTGATGGTTGAGCAGCTCTTCCTCGCGGTGCTACGGGGTTGTCTGCAGTTTGTGATTGTGGTATTTCCTACTCATACTCACTTACTATTTTTGCTCATTGTTCAAAACACAAATCAATTGAAAACCTCCCTTTGCAGTGGGTTGTGTGGACAATTTTATGTATTCTTATTTGAAATGCTCTGTAAATTGGTATACAAATATTCTGTTGATAGACATCCATCCAATCCATGTCCATGTTATTCTTTAAGATATATAATTGCAGCATTAATTTGTATTTGTGCACCGTTAAGATAATTAAATACGGCATATATTTGTTAACATTATTCACAGTTAGCTTATTAACTATGAAGGTATTTAACATGTTTTTACTTCTTCAGACAGACTGGTCTGCCCTTAGTGAAGAGTATGCATATGATGATGCTGTTGGAGAGCCTGTTAAACTAGAAATTACAGTATTGAAGGTAATATTGAATAGTATGATAGATTTTGGTAGGGTAAGTTTGGTAAATTTGGACAGTCAATTAAATTTGGACAGCACCTCGTTTCTTCCCTATTTGAATTATTGGAATAAAAAATTAAAAACAAAGTAAACAGTAAATATCATGATGATACGACAATGGCTTTTCACATTTTGCAAATGTATGTCCAAATTTACCTGACTTGAACCCATATGCAGAAACGCTTTTAATAATCGCCAATGCTGATGTGTCCAGCAAGTGTAGAGGTATAAAATTGGGTCTGAATCTTATCCTATATCCATACTTGTGTGATACATACAAACATTTCTTGTACTGGTCCATATAATTTATCTGAGTGAAAACTAACTACCTTTATGGAGAAGTGGTGCATTTAACAAATCCTGATCAATTTAATCTAAGGATTGTCACCATTGAGTACTCTAGTACACAGGTCAACCAGTTATTTTTTGTGAATTTGTATAATTTGAAAGAGCACATACAAAGCATCTTCTAGAAATTTTAGATAAGATAAAAACTGTATCTCCAGAGCATCAAGTTTGTTTTACTTAATTGCAGTTGATATATAGAGGATCTTACATGAGTGCTCATGTTTTATTGAATTTATTAAACGAATTGGGGAAAAGAGATAAAATGCGAGGCTAGCCGAGCATTTTATCTCTTTTTTGCAACGAGTTTAATCAACTCAATAATACAAGAGCAGGAATGTTAGATTCTATTTATCATATGACATTAAGATTTCTTTATAGTCTCATTGCTGACGATAAAACGTTATAATATTGCCATTATGTACGCAACATTGATATGGACGTCATAACGTTTCCCGAAAATCGATAAACCACAAGTGGTTTACAGATTTTATTGCATGGCATTATTTCACTCACAGACGCGACGTCATATGATGAATATTTTTGTGTCATTTGACCTTTTTCTTATGATGAGCCAAACTTAAGCAAATGCCATTTTTTTGTAAATTTTTTTCTTTTTTTTTTGATCACTATAAATCAATTTACATCAAGTCTGACAAACTGTACATGTCATTGAACAAAAATTCATGAAAATATCTGAATGGGGTCCCACATTCGTCCAAAAGAGTTCTCAACTTCTTTTATATTTATTTTACCTTATACTAATATAAAAGTTTAACACTAAAATGTGTTCTTTTTTATTTTGTGGTCTAGTTCAATCTCTTTCTTGAGTACAACTTGTTTGACTACAGCAATGCTCGGCCAGATATATCTACCTATGATATTCACCAATGCTTTGATACCACAGAAAGAAAAACGTTCCAGATTGCCTTTCCAGGTTGGTGATAAATTGATAAACAGGATAATGTTGTTATCTCCCTATTGCAGTAAACATCTATTCATGCATAAGTAAATATGGAAATGGTTTTCATGTTTGTTGAGCATCAATTTTAATTTAAAACTCCTGATTTGTTTCCTTTGCATTACATCTATAAATATTTGCCACTAGATCTTACTATTTGCCATCACTATTGTCATTTGAACGTTATGAGCACAAATTACATTTTGACATCCCATGTGTGCAAATGGATACCTTTTTGTATAGAGAGACCAAATGCACAAAATATGAATGTTTTAATGTTTTAGGGAATATCAGGTGTCACTTTAGTTGGAATCATGTAAAACGTAATTATAAACCCCAAACAGGTTTATTTCATTGTAAAAATCTTAATTCCCTTAGAAGATGTTTGAATACTGGACCTAGTAGCCTCATATTAAAAAGGCTAATACCTCAAACATTGATACATGAAAACAATCAGTAAGATCTCTATATTCTGGATATTGCAGTTATAAAAGTGCAATCTATAGCCAATGTTATAGCAACGTACGAATGGTAATCATCATAAGCACTACCAGAAACCCATATTTTTACTTTATATATTTCATACTATTATACAACAATTAAACAGATCTACTCTGATTAGCCCAACTATATTCTTTTGCAGTAGTATATAAATCAATTTCGCATGTTTCTGTTATTCAAAGGGAATTTGCACACAATATGAGCATATAATAGACAACACAGAGACCAACTCTCTGACGTCAATATACAGTTAACGACATTCTTGACAACACATTCCTAATCTGATTACATATGTTGTTCTAATATCCATATATTCGTAATTCTGAAGAGAATTGCTTCGAACTTTCAGGAAATGCTCTAAAGAAGCAGTGCTTTTCAGATATAACATTAACTTGGTTTTGATTATCAGAATCATAAGTTACCTTTTATCGTATCCTGGCCCATTCATTTACCCATCCACCATCATCCCCAGATAGCCGTTTATGCATGTTTTATGAATGATGAGGTTATATTATCACTTAATAACAAACTCCTTTTGATTTGAGCTGCTAATGACTCGAAATAAACGCTATAGCTCTAGGACTTAAAATCATGCACGAATCCAGAAAGTTTTGTCAGAGGGGGTCCAACTTTGACAACGTTGTTTTTTTTTTTTTTTTTTTTTTTTTGCTTTAGTTGATGAGGGTCCAAATACAACTATAAGTGGACCATAATTGGTCCGCTAGCAAAACGCCATTTAAATGGTGTTTGGCTGACATGCCAATGATGGCCCAACATTGAATGCTGGCTTCGTATCTTTATGATTTTCAGGGGATCTGAACCTGTAAATCCAAGAAACTCTATAATTTGTAATTTTTCAGGGGGCCCACTCTGGATCTGCGCATGAAAATCAATGAGATTCAACTGAACCTGCGCTTATATATTCAAATATGTTAACCCTTAAAGCGCCAAGAAAAAAATGCATCTGAAAATGTCGTCTGCTGAGGTCGTCTGCTGCAAATAATGGCCTAACATAACTGACGAATTAAGTATAGAAGCAAACAGCGTGGACCCAGAACAGACTGCTCCTATAGGAGCAGTCTGATCTGGGTCCACTTTGTTTGCCATAAAGGCTTCTCAAACATTTCAGCAGACGAGAAAAGCAGACGACTTTTGATGCAATTGGCGCATTAAGGGTTAAAAACGATATATTTTCCTCTAGGACCTTACCATCCGTACCTGGATACAGAGACCAATATGTTTCAAGTAGAAGCTGTGTTTGCAATGGCACGTTTAACCAGGCTACCACCATTGAGATTCCAGAGGACCAGATTAGATTACGATAGAGACAATATTTACATAACATCTACTGTGGTTGGTCAGCCACAGGTACCAAGTAAGCTGACAACTTTTAATATCATAATATTGTAAATTGACATTACGATACTTTTGAGTTGAACAAATTTTTTTTCTTAGAATTAAAAACTTGAATAAACTTTACAATACTGGAAATATGTCTTTCTGTTCAGTCCGCGGGTTCAAGCCTCACCAGCATCACTGCGTTGTGGTCCTTGAGCAAGGCACATTTATCCTAATGTGCGTACAGGAATTCAGTGAACATCGCTTTTTTGCGTTTATTTCGTTATGTGCCGACTGATCGCACAATGACTTTGAGAATTTAATATATCTATACACCGCCTAATTAGTGATATTTTTTTGTTACAAAATGTATTGTCAAATGCGCTGTGATATGATGGAATTTCTCCTCATTTGAGCATCTGCATTTTTCAATTTACCCTAAATGCACCTTTGTACGGATCACTGCATTTAGTTTATTATCGATGAATAATTAGATGGGTTTATAAGACGAAGTAACGTGTTTGGAGAAAGGTTTCTTATCATATCAAAATAGTTCCATCAAATGCAAGTTATGGCCATAGTTTGGGCTCACAGAATTTTGGCATACGCCTTCCCAGTGGGTACCCGTCCACTTGTTACTATGAAATGAATCTCTGTGTTCCCCTGTTCCTCAATTTAAAATCTTGATTTTCTGTGTTCGCTGCTCCTCTGATCATCAGATTTTAAATAATTATCCAACTTGTTTTATTAAATAAATTGAACTTTCTATCTGTTTATTCCAAATACTGATTTGTTGACACCGGACAATGCAAAAATGCATGCCAAAACGTAATTTCGGGAAACTATAATTGATTAGAGAAAATAATCACAGGGCTCACCCGTTAGGTGTGATTCAAGTGAAAAAAGACTCACTCAATAAAAAATAATGCTGAGGCCAGAAAGAGAAACTAGTGATGGGGTGGGAATGTGATTGGAAATAGGTTGAACAATATCAGCGGATGTCATATTTTGTGTTTCGGGTCAATATTTTTTTTTTTTTTGGGGGGGGGGGGGGTGGCTGAGAACTAAATGTTCATGCGAAGTGCATCATAGGCTATAAATAGTGCACCAGTCATTTGTAACAACTGGTTCACCCCAACCCCTGAGCAGGACGGGATATCCATAGCCTCTTAAATCTGCTGTGTTTTTACTTTTACATTGTCTCCACAATGCGGAGGAAATGTAGGGGATTGATAGACATAGACAAACATGGCAGTGCAGATTTATAACAGACTGCGGGGTAGACCTGTCATGGTTTTGCCAGCTAGCTGTTCCCACAGTGTTGTGGTTACTATGGGGAACTGCAGACACAAAGTCAAAGTCCTCGACATTCCTCTGGGCTGGGACGTGGTCACAAATGAATAGTACATAAAGACGAAAGAAATTATGCGCACCAGTCATTAGTAGCCACGCCCCGACTGGGCAAATGCGCTGTTGGTACAGGGTCATGCCAGGGACCTGCAAACAGAAAATCAAAGTCCCCGCCGTTCCCCAGCTCTGTGGGCAGTAGTAACGAATGACTTGTCTTATTAGACGATGTAGAGCGCAATCAAATAATGTGACTTTCGTTAATATATGTGATGAACAGCCTCCTCATTATATTTGTTTTTAATATTATTATCTGTTGCACTTGTAATATTTGTCCTAGAGCTGTCGAGCAAGCATCACAGGCCACGACCCAAGAAAACCTGTCTTCTGGGAGTCCGACAAACTGAGTCACAAACCAGTCTCTTCGGCTAAACAGGCTAGCTAGAAAATTGAAATTTTGCTCGCAGCAAGTCTAGATATGAATCTTCTCAAAAAGCAGTCATCAAAGTTGTTGATGAGACTGCGTGGATGCGCAGGCTTGTCTGCGCCTTTATTGTTACATGTACTAATCACTGAAGAAAGGTTTTCTCAGTCGCGGTCCAATTGCTATATGTGTCATTTTACCATGAACGCTTAGCAAATAAGATGCAAAATTTGATTATCGTGAAATATAACTCAGACAGAATTGTAATTTGTGCAGTCTCTTCAAAGCATTTGCAATGTGTATGTAGACATACCAAGAGTTATCCTGCTGGTGACCACTTTCTTTATCATACAACCTGAGATATACGTAAGTAAACATGGTATTCATTGAACTGTATAAACCACGTGTTACCCATATGAAATACATTGAGGGAAAATGAGGAGTTTTCTAAATTGAAAACGACTAAGTTATCTTATTTTACAAGAGATTCCAGTCTTATATACCTATCATAAATATTCAAATATGCAATTGTATATTAGGCGGTGTTTTGTTATATATATATATGTGCAAAATTTTAGTCAAAAATTTTATCATTAAAGACATTTTAAAAAAGAAAAACGATGTTCACTGAATTTCTGTACGGACTATAGCTTAGTACTGGTTCGACCCAGGAAGACCCGTCCCTATACAACTGAAATATTGTTGATAGGACGTAAAGAATCAAACCTAACAAACAAACAAAACTTTCTTTTCAGTGGAAGAATACATAAGTGAATATGACCAGCCAATGCCATTATCACACACTGCAGACTAAACTAAGCCGTGGGATGGCCTGTAGTGTGTAAATGTAGCATTTCCTGGTTATACTCACTTACTATTTACCATTGAATATTTATTTTGCCTGGGACCAATAGTATCTTCAGGATGATAATGAAGTCACTGGTCCAACTGGATGAATACCTAGGCAGACCTGAGTGTTCACTAGCTACATATTTGTTGGTTAGGTTATGAGATGGCTTAATTTTGATAAGCTTTAACATATTTTGCTTTTATTTCATATGACATTATTACAAATGCTTAAGTTTCTGTCTTAATTTATCTCGTATGAAATAACCACCTTTGGGGCAAGAAATATCATTGACTTTAAATTCATTTATATTGGGACCAGCAAATATAATTTTAGAATGGAACCATAATGTCCTGCAACCAGAGGGGTTCAGGGGGTTCGCTCGAACCCCATCCCCACCCCCACTCCTGCCGTTTTTTAATAACCTATGAAAATGCAATAATTTGGTCTCAGTAAAACCAACTTAGAACATTTTCATGGGATATATAAAAAAATGAGATAAAATCAGCAAAGCGAACCTCCTATGCACGCTTTTATATATATGATCCCCTTTCTAGAAATCCTTGATCTACCCCTGCCTGTGCGCATACACAAGGTGTGGATTATGATTTATATTCTTGCCCGGCTAGATACACCGGTTTTGGCATTTAAATTAGACGTTTTTGCATGCGCAATAAGTTCTTAAAGCTATTGTGCAGGCCAATTTATTTACATTGTGCAATATTCATCTCATTTTGGCCTCAACATGAGAAAATCTGTCTTTGGGGGCTAAGAACAACACAGGCTCAAACCAGCCTTCACATTTGGGCAGCCTGATCATCGCCTTTGTTATTCGTCTTTTGAAAAGTATTATATGTAAAGTTGCTAAAAGTGGAATTTCAATTTTCTAGCTTTTCTCTGTAGCTGAGGAGACTGGTTTGAATTTCGCTATGATAGTAAAAAAAACCCGAAGGCAGGTTTTGTTGTAATGAGGCTCATTTTCATACCTGTTTGTTTTTTTACAGCATACTATACCCATATCATCAATGGTAGTGTGGTTGAACATGCTACAAGCATTGTAGGTGAACAATTTACTGCCAAGATGTGCGCCCAGTCTTGTTACACAAACACTGACTTTGTATGCAACAGTTTCTATTTCTGTTCTGGCAACAGTCAGTGTTTATTGAGCAAACAGAATGTACCAAATGGTTCAAAGACCAACATAGTACCAGGCTGTGAGGCTTATTCAAGTAAGTACAGTTTAAATTAACCCATTTATGCTGAATGTATTTTCCCTTCCTTATCAATTGGACGATTCCATTTTCAATTTTAGGTTTGTTGGATGGTATTTTTCATTTTTTATTCAAATTTTAAAGGACACGTCTGTAAGCAATCAGTGGAGAACCTGATCAGACGCCGAGTTATGCGGCGTTTGCGGCGTCTGATCTGGTTTTGCACTGTTAGCAATAGTTTAAATGTGCAAATGGGTTAACTTCAACTTTAGTAACCAAACATTGATTCACCATGATAGTGATTCATTTGGGTCAGCACATGCTATTTTGGTACTAATCACAAATGTGCAAGTCTCCATTAAACTATCATACTGGCCATGCATTCCGGAGGGATAGAGCCAAGCAGACAAAATAACGTTAATACAACGTCTTATCAACGTTAATGTGACGTTACCACGTCACATCGACGATGATACGACTTTCGTTCAACGTCGCGAATTTTCTTGGCGATCCTTATCTACATTCATAAATAATGTATTCAAGAAGTAAGTGCTCTGGTGAGACTGCACGAACGCACAGGAGTGTTAGAGCATTCACTGTTTGCCCTTGCAATAAGTAGCAAAATTTCATGCAGCCCATTGATTTCATATGAAATTCTTCTGATAACAAATAAAGAAATAACCAAGGGAGATATTTTCGTATTTTATCATGAAAATATATGTATTATGCATTCAATTAGGGATGCATGCATGGAGCAATGCTAATGAATACGTACACAACACACCCATATTTTATTGAATATTGGATAGATTTCCTAAGTACTGTGTCTTATTAGTAACAGGTGACTAATAGTAACTGGTGACATAAACTACTTTTGCCTTGATCAATCATTCACCGTGTAACAACATACTTTGTTAGGTGAAATGACAACTAAAGTATTACTCTTCTATTGTAGTTTTTCCTAGTTTAATTGTTTCTTTCCAGCTCGTCTATATATAACCATCTCACTAAAGAAATGAGAGCTGGCCCCAAGGTTATATAACCTTTTTTCAAGCTCAACACAACTAAGCATGACATTTTAAAACTTCATGAAAAATAGATACTTTTCTTTCTTTTAAACACGCAGATATTGTATTTCTTGCTTATACATGTTAAAATGCCAACAGTTATTATTGGCAGTTCAACAAATATGAACAGGATATTTTTTATGCTCAGTTTATAACAATGTTGCGTACATAATGACAAAATAATCATGTTTTACGCAAGAAATGAGATTTCAAAGTAATCTTTATGTCATATGATGAATAGAATCTAACATTCATGCTCCTGTATTATTGAATTTATCAAACGAGTTCAGAAAAAACGATAAAATGCGAGGCTTGCCAAGCATTTTATCGTTATAAGCCTAGCATCTTATCTTTTTTTCTCAACTCGTTTGATAAATTCAATTAAGAAATGAATTCGATTTTTGGAAGGTTCATGGAATCATGAATACTTCGAGTCTCTTGCAAAGTAAGTGTAGCCCGAAGGGCTTCACGTTAACTTTGCAAGAGACCCGAAGTATTCATGATCACGTTAACTTTGCAAGAGACCCGAAGTATTCATGATTCCATGAACATCCCAAAAATTGAATTTATTACTTATATTTACATTTTATATTATCAGTCAAGTATCAATTTTCAACTTTCATCTAACTTGACTGGTTTTCCAGATATTTTGAATTAAATCAGACATAACGTAGGGTTTGGAATAGCCAAAGCGCCAAATTTCTGCGCTTAACGTCATGGCGATACGTGTTCAACGTCACGCAAACGTCGGTAAACAAGCAACGTTATTGGATAGACTTGACGTTAGACCGCTTAAATGGCGCGTTTGTGGGTGTGGCTTAAATCGATTGTTCATGAAGGTATGAACCACATCTCAAATGTAGAGGTTCATTTAAAGACTCGCAGTGGAAATGTAAATATTAAAACATGACCACTTATGTAAGATCCTCTACATTTAAACTTGCTACAAGTTAAATTTTTAAGTATTTAAATTGTAGCTGATGAGACTGGTTGGAGTCTCTCTTTGTCAGACACCCTGAAAAAAGTTTTGCCGCGTCGCAGCGTGCTGGTGTGTCTTGTCTTTTTGGTGCCGGAAGTTGATCTGTGATAGCAGTACTACTCGTCATATTCACGTGTTAATTATATACTACTTTTTTATGTTACTGCTCTTGTTTACTCTTTACTTCTCTTTTATATCAGGAACTATAACTGCCAGAGATTTTCCACCACCAACTGGTATTAATGCACTTACATTATTAGAAAACAATGTCTATGGTGGCCATTTACAGATAACAATTCCTGGACCAGGCACGCTTGAGGTATGCCAATTTAATCTCATCGATGTCAGGGATGATATTAGATGAGATGCAACATACAAATGAGTTTGACCAGCAAATGCCACAATCAAAGGTTTCTTGCTAATGTTCAAAAAGACGTATAAACTTTCAATAAATACAACAATACAGTCTTAAAGATAGTATATTGAACCATTGCTTTTTGAAGAAAAATCACAGATATGAAGAGAAATAATACAGATATGATTATTTGATCTTCAACATGCGTCAGTTTTGAAAGCTCAGCTTCGACAACGTATTTCCAATATATACATTTACCTGTGTGTCAGTTACCAGTCATTGCATACTGGGTCGGAAGTTGTATGTACTCATCATAAGCATATCATTTGAATATTTCTTATTATCATTCAAAATATAATTTGGGGATTTAAAAGGAAAGAAAAATACACGTTAGTCACGTTTATTAACAGTTTTATAATATACCCCATCGACAGGTTTTCTCACAAAAACTCCCACATTCTTATACTTGTTAAAGTGTACAAGAGCTCCCACTTGTTACACTTCAGAAATGTGCATATAGGGCGCCTGTACAAGGGCTCCCACTTCAGTTTGAAATTGAGAGTACGTTCCTTTTTATGAATCATTCTTGTTCTCTGTATAAACTTCAGATAAAGAATTCCTTCTATGTTTTAATTTAAATGACATTTTAGGTGACATAAAAGCCTTTGAGGTGAGCAAAACGAATCGTACCCCATGTATTAAATGGGCCATATGTTTAAAATATGTTTATATATTTTCAGCCCCATATGTATACAGCCACCATGATGAGGTCAGATATAGTGGACCCTGCAGCTTATAGTAAAGATAGTTAGTATCTTTTACATTGAATTGCATGTTTATTTTCTTTAAAAAGATACACAGACTGTTAAACAAGCAAAGTGGCATGTGCAAAACATCCATTGAATACTCTGGCTAGCATATGCGCCCAAAAAGGTAACCCGAGAGCTGTACCACTTGCTTGCACACACAACATAAAGAAGCAGAAAAAGTCATTCTCACATTTAGCCAGCAGCTGTAAACTGATTTATATGAGCCGTCTTGCGAGGTAACTGTTATGATGTCGAATGTCAGGAACATCAGAATCAGTGATGGTTGCGTATACGCACAAATATGCAAAAGTTTAGGTATGCACCTGGACACCTATACAAACCATGATACGGTACCTTTTCTACTATTAGTCCAATATAAGGGTGGTTTGTCCGAGATGGAGTTCACTGTTTCTTTATTTAGCAACGCGGGCATGATTTTGTTATCTTTCTTGCAGATCTTGTGCATTTCTCTCTATATAAAGGGCAGAATTGCCCATTTTTGTTAGGGGACATCATAAAGTTACCGTAACGAAGTACGTTGTGGAGACGCTATTCATTATTATAGAAAGAATTATCTCTGATTTGTGTCCCCTCCTACGTTGGAGGTAGAATGTTGGTGAACCATTGTATCTGAAACCTGAGGGCACCTAACAGTCGTCCCATTAGGCCACAAACAGTGTGGGATCAGGTTCAAGGATTCGTTAATTCCAACGTAGCCAGAAGTCAACTACATACCCTATGAGTTGATAAGCCAACCAGCTGGAATCGCGAATAAGCAAACAAAAGTGACTTAAAGAGTCAAGATCACGATCCAAAATACGCGGGTTATAAAAGAAGTCACATAGCAATAGATCTGACGTCTCAGTGCAATGTGACGATTAGATATAAATTATCTCAGAGCCCATTGACTAAGAGTCAACGATTGTGTAGCCAAGAAGATGTAGTTTTTGTGAAACGCATAAATCAAGGGAAAGCACTTCATACCGTGATACTTAAGATTAAATGGGCCCAGTTTTTTTCCTTAGATCTTAGATATGTATGTGAATTATATTCTTTACGTCTCTTATTTCTGACTAGTTGACGTACATCTAGAGCAGGACACTCTAAGATAGATTCTTATTGAAACTATCTTAGAGTGGCAACTTGCCCTAGTATAGGATTGTCAACTAGCCAGAAATAATAGCGTAGGTGGTGTCATTGTATTATTAATGTGTTGTCCATGTTTTTTTTACTACATAAAGTACTGAAAAGTTATTACTAGTTGTGTGCATTATTTTTCCCTGGTATTATCGTCATCGCCTATAGGAATTTTTCAATAAATTTTCCCTTCTTCCTTCCTGACCGGCTTTATGTCGTAACAGGAACCAGTTTTTGTTGTTGTGGTAAAGCTCATCAGCCTTTACATAGAGGATCTTACATGAGTACTCTTGTTTTATTGAATTTATTTAACTAGTTGAGGAAATGAGATAAAATGTGAGGCTTGCCAAGCATATATTCTCTTTTTTGCAACAAGTTTAATAACAGGAGCATGACTGTTAGATTCTATTTATCATATGACATTAAGATTACTTTTAAATCTCATTTCTTGCGTAAAAAGTTATACTTTTGTCATTATGTACACAACGTTGTTATGGACGTCATAATGTTTCCAGAACATCTGTAAACCACTAGTGGTTAATGGACTTTATTGCATGGCGTTATTTCACTCCCAGACGCAATGTCATATGATAAATCTCTTTATATTACAAATTTGTTTTCCATTCAGTCAGTAACAATATTTCCACAATGTTTATCTTTAATGTACATTATTTTCATTAGATGTCTCTGTGTTTCAATGCAGACATCATGCAATACAAAAGTGATATAGACTGTAACCATACACCTTAAATATCCATTTTGGTGTAAAATTTACATCATATCAACGCCTGTGATGATGTCATGTTTTCTATCAAAATAAATGTCGGTTTTAAAAGTGCATAATTCTGGTTTAAATGGTAATATGATGAACACAATCTTTATTAGAGGAGATCATTATTTTTCAAATTTATTGAGTATACATCAAAATTCATATACAATGTGTAAAAAGAATAAGAATGTCAAATTTTTGAGCATACACCAAAATTAATATAGAATGTGTACAGAGAATTTAAATGTTTCATCATTTTCTTAAGCACATTAAATCAAAATTGGACAGAATAATAATCATGGCGTGTAATATTTATTTTCAGATATAGTAAGAAGATTCTTGAAATTACACACTATAACTTTTAATTGTTCAAAAACTCTGAATATTCCGATGTTTGTATGATTGAAATGCAGACACATTTTGCCTGGGCTCGCATGAGATTGAACAATGTGTACACATTGCTAATTCTTCATGTGCATAGGAGCCAAAGGTTTAGATAAATGAAATAATTGAGCGTAAATTGATTTTACATATTTTTTACCCAACCGTTATAACATATGTTTTGTGTGCTCAAAAGAACCGTCTCAATGAGACGGTTCTTTTGAGTAACAACAACGTATGTTTTGGTTGAGAAATAAGGAAGTAAAAAACAAATTACATACTCTAAAGTAAAAGCCTTTGCAGCACAAGAATGATAAGTTGTACAAATCATTAATCAGTGCACAGGGGCGTAGCTGCATATTCGCAAAAACGCAAGTGCGTACACATTTGAACCAAAATATGGAAAAATTCTATCACAGTTCTGATTGATTATCGATTTTACGTTTACAAAACGTGTGCGTAGAAGCAATTTTAATCTCTAAATCTAATTTTGACAGACTTTGTGATGATATTGTCACAATTTTTTACCAATTAGCGCAAATTTGTCGAGAGCATGATCATAAACGAATTTCAAAATCTACCATTACCAAGAGTGTGTTTATCTTGACAAACAGCGCAGACCCTCATGAGACTTGAGGTTCGGGTTTTGTGACGTTTCATCTGGGTCCACACTATTTGTATGTACTCCATTTTTTGAATGCATTCAGCTGTTCCACACGTGCGTACTTTGAACGCCCCTTATGCATACATAGGAAGTACGCATCTCTATCTCCAGCCCTGTTTATTTCATATAAAATTTTAAAAAATGGCTAATATAAGCGTGTTTCATAAATTTCATATAAAATGACAGGCTTTGTAAGATCCCCAAAATTAAGCCTTAAAGCGCCAGTAAAATAAAATCACCAAAGAATCTTGTTTGCTTAGGTCGGATTCTGCACATATTTAATGACAATATTGGTAAAGAAGGGCATTCTGGTCTGGATCTACACTGTTTGTCAAAGAGGCATTAAAAGCATTTGCACTTTAACCCATATAGGCCTAGCGTCCTTTGTGGGTCATAGGCAAACAGCGCAAACCCAGATCAGACGCCACAGAACGCGGCGTCTGATCAGGGTCTCAATTATTTGCTCACTGATTGTTCTATAATAATTTTAATAAAAATGAAAAATACCACCCAACACCCCTTAAATTTAAATAGACTCGTCCTTCCAATAGAGATAGAAAAGTTCGTTTGGCATAAATGGGTTAAGGGTTTTAAAACTACTGTTTATTGCTTATTTAGGTGTTGCAATGAAGGAGTTCACTATCATAGGCAACAACTCAAAGTTGAAAGATTTTGACACTGAATTAAACAACCTCTCAGTTGATGACTGTGCACTTGCCTGTGATTCGACCATAGACTATCAGTGTAAAGGCTTCTTCTATTGTGGTGATTCATTCAAATGTGGACTTGTGAAGACAAGGTTAGATGCTCCTCTACCGGCTAACGCAACAGTGCAGTCAGATTTCTGCTACATTTATCAACGTAAGTAAATACAAAACTGTGGTCTTAAACTATTTTATCATAGGACGCCGAGTCTCAGAGTGTTGTTTGCCATGTAATCAAATCAATAATACACACATTTTGTAACGTTGAAATAACGTCCATAACAATGTCACGTAAATACAGTGAAATATTGACATTTGCATAAAGAGACTCAAAATAACTCCTTGTCATATGAGTAATAGAACCCAACAATTGGTATTCAGGAAACCCCTTCATGAGCACTTCTGCAAACAGCTAAGACCCAGATGAAATGCAGCATAATGCTGCATTTCACCAGGTTCAACAAAGTTTGTAATGGTTAAAGATATTCAGACAAAAAAAATA
The DNA here is from genome assembly GCA_964019695.1 of Loripinus fragilis. Taxonomy (NCBI): domain Eukaryota; kingdom Metazoa; phylum Mollusca; class Bivalvia; order Lucinida; family Lucinidae; genus Loripinus; species Loripinus fragilis. The sequence continues at coordinate 76,390,055 of OZ026518.1, forward strand.
CAATTTTTCAAAAATTATAACCTGACACCCTTAGATATGTACAATCAACTATCCCAGGTTCATTGTATCAAACCAGGCCTCGACGTGTCCGCAAGCAACGAATCATTGCGCTTTTGTTTGAGTATGAGAATGAACTAAAGTTTTATAACCTCGAGACCAGAAGGAAAATGTATTAGTCTACAAAAAGGTTAATCTATAAGACTCATTGCAAGAAATACTGTACAGAGCCTTGCATTGTAACTTTTTTAGCTTAGATGAGAGCCGTGCATTTAAACTTTTAGGTCAGATACGCTGAAGGCTCACAGTGAGCTTATGGGATACGATTCAAGAGGGCGCCCATGTATGGGCTCAAATAATTGCTGCAGCTTTGTCACTTGTTTGATGCTGTTTTTAATTTTATAGGCACGTATCTTGCTGATTACATTTTAACTATGGGTCTTGTATCGATGACAACCCCTGACGTCACAGTAACTGGTATCAACTCAACAAATGACTGTGCAAGAACATGCAGCATGATGAGCAGCTTTCAATGCAAGGCCGCCCAGTTTTGTGAGGTGATCAGCATGTGTTTGTTGTTTAAAGAAAGATCACTAGGCAAAGCCGTACCTGGAAATCCATGTTATTATTTAAAGAGTAAGCCATTTTCTTGGTTGTTTACTTTAATGATGTCATTGGTGTAGCTCCCATTACGCAGTTACGCACGTGCGTAATAAAATTAGTAAATTTCAAGGGAGGTCACCTAATGTGGTAAAACTGATTCTCCATGCCATTAGGAACTACTCTTAAAGAGACTAGGTCTGCAACTATGAACATTTTTCGAAAATTTTTATTTTCTTTTTAAATCATTTGTAAAAGTAGAATTAAGTTATGTTTTCACAATAAATCTGTTCACTATAGCTGAAAACTGCACGGAAAAGTGAATTATCCTATAAAAACAGGTGTGTTTTCTCTTGTTGGTAATTTTTTGCGTCCCTCTAATGATTATTGACAGCTAATTTTAACATAAATACCGTTGTTTTGATACTGATAAGTTGTTAAGATTTACGAAATTGGTAAAAAGTACACCTGATTTTAAGTTTTTTACTGTGTTCTTGAAAAATAGAACATTAGTTCTAAAATTAAAAGATCAAAAGTTACAGACTATGCAGCTTTAAAGAAAAGAATTCGCTCCCTTAGGGACCAAATTCTTTCCTTGAAGAGAAGTTCCCATAATTATAAAAATGGGCGCAATTGAAGAGAATCACTGTTGATTCAGTAGTATCCCTTTGATGTGCGTAAATTTTTCAGCGTTCTGGCTACGCCATTGGGTGTTCTTGCTGTCATGAGGCTGTCATTGTTTTGTGTATTCCTCGCATTGTGGTGTGGTAGTCTGTGATCTGTGATTGTGGCATTTACTGGTTAAACTCACCTTTTTGGGAGGGTGCAACATGAACCAGAAATAAATAAAAGCACCGCAAGCACTGCATAATACCCCGCCACTGCTGGGGGCACCAAAAGTTATTTTGTGAGATATATAATGCCTAAATAGCAACAGAACTGAGATAGACAGTGATATGACGTCCTTAGTCACAATATGTAACCTTTGATGGTCAACATATCTGTGAAGTTTCATTCAGATATTTCATATAGTAAAGGAACTACATGTCAAAAACATTTTCCAGATAAATCAAGGGCGGATAACTCATGAACTGGAAAGGTAAGAGTGACGGTGCTTCGTTGTAATGTGTAACCTTTGCTGTTCAACATATCTTTGAAGTTTCATTCAGATATCATAAACAGTAAAAGAATAACAGGCCAGAAACCATTTTTTAAAGGGAGAAAGGGCAGTAACTCCATCGAAAATGGTCGGATTTTGCCCATTAACAATCCCATATAACTCATCTCCAATGACAATATGTATGCAAAATTTGAAAAAAATTCTGTGCATAAATACTCAAGTTATCGATCGGAAACAGTGAGCACGGACGGATGAAATGAACTACAGGTCAAAAACCAATTCTCAGATCAATCAAGGGAGGATAACTCACAATCTGGAAAGGTAAGAGTGACGATCCTTACCCACAAAATGTAACCTTTGATGGTCAACATATCTGTGAAGTTTCATTCAGATACACCATATAGTAAATGAACTACAGGTCAAAAACCATTTTTCAGATCAATCAAGGGCAGATAACTCATGAACTGGAAAGGTAAGGGTGACGGTCCTTACTAAAAATATGTAACCTTTGCTGTTCAACATATCTGTGAAGTTTCATTCAGATATTCCATATAGTAAAAGAAACTACAGGCCAAAAACCAATTCTCAGATCAATCAAGGGTGGATAACTCACAATCTGGAAAGGTAAGAGTGACGATCCTTCGTCACAATATGTAACCTTTGATGATCAACATATCTGTGAAGTTTCATTCCGATATTCCATATAGTAAATGAACTACAGGTCAAAAACCATTTTTCAGATCAATCAAGGGCAGATAACTCATGAACTGGAAAGGTAAGAGTGATGGTTCTTTGTCACAGTATGTAACCTTTGATGTGAAACATATCTGTAAAGTTTCATTTAAATATTCCACATAGTAAAGGAACTACAGGTAAAAAACATTTTTTAATTCAATCAAGGGTGGATAACTCACAAACGGGAAAGGAAAGAGTGACGGTTCTTAGTCACAAAATGTTACCTTTGATGTGAAACATATCTGTGAAGTTATATTCAGATATTCCATATAGTAAAGGAACAATAGGTCAAAAAACTTTTTTCAGACCTATCAAGGGCGGATAACACACAAACTGGGAAGGTCAGAGTGACGGTCCTTGGTCACAATATGTAACCTTTGATGTGCAACATATCTGTGAAGTTTCATTCAGATATCATGAACAGTAAAGGAATAACAGGCCAGAAACCATTTTTCCAATACGAAAAAGGGCAGTAACTCCGTTAAAAATGGACGGATTTTGCCCATTAACAATCCCATACCACTCATCGCCGATAACAATATGTATGCAAAATTTGAAAAAATTCCCTAAATAAATACTCAAGTTATCGATCGGAAATGGTGAGCACGGAAGGACGGACGGACGGACGGACAGACACCGAAAGGTATAACATAATACCCCGACACTAAAGTGTGGCGGGGTATAATATACGTCAGCACATGATAGTTCGGTACTTATAACAAAGGAACAGCTAAAGCATAGACGATCCTACACAGATGTGTAGTCTTGAATTAGGCTTTGTTGCTAACAGTCACACCAAGTTTGGTAGGTGAAGTAGACACAGACAAACAATCTGATTTGTAATCCAACGATATCTTATCTGAACCGATGGTCCAAAATGTAAAATTATTTCACAGAAATGTTTCTCATAACGCTCTTAACCAAAATTTCACAAACGGTTTCGCTCCACTGAACAAAATGGCCACCAGAATAAATGGAGAAATTTGAGCAATTATGTGTTGTATTATAAAGAGGATTGCTGACCTTACATGTAAAAGTATCATAAATAATACAAGCTACAGTTAAACCTGTCTTATGTGGCCACCCCAAAAGAAGTTAAAAATTGGTTTTTAAGACCAATTATCGCTTAATGCAGGTCAAAAGTATTTCAGAATGCTCTTGGAGCATTCTGCAATACTTTCGACCTTCATTTAGCTACCGTTTGTTATTAAGATATTATTTTGTCTGTTTTTGAGTGGCCGCTTAAGACAGGTTTTATAAATTGGTTTTCAAGACCAATTATTGCTTAATGCATGTCAAAAGTATTGCAGAATGCTCCAAGAGAGCAATCTGCAATACTTTTGACCTTCATTAAGTTACCATTAGTCATTAAGATCTTTGTTTTGTCTATTTTTGAGTGGTCGCTTTAGACAGGTTTTATAAATTGGTTTTCAATACCAATTATTGTTTAATGCAGGTCAAAAGTATTATAGAATGCTCTCTTAGAGCACTCTGCAATACTAAGAGAGTATTCTGCAATACTTTTGACCGTCATTAAGCTACCATTCGTCAAGATCTTTGTTTTGTCTATTTTTGAGTGGTTGCTTAAGACAGGTTTTACTGTATGTTGTTTCTTTCTCCTTTCAGGAAACTATATCATAGATTTTATGCCCATTAACAGTGGTACCTACAAATTCTCATCAGTGCTGACTTTCTTCAGTGTCAGTGTCACGGTGTGTGCACAGTTTTGTATAGAACAGCAGGGCAATGCCTGTCAAGGATTTTACTTTTGTGATCAGACTATGAGTTGTTATCTGACATCCATCCAGAGTGGTGCAGGCCAGCAACAGGTTCAGAATGATACAAGTGATGGTGCTACATTTTGCAATTATTACAATAGTAAGATATACAAATTTGTATTGGTATTTAGTGGAGCCCATGTGATTTGGATACTTTTGACAGAAGCGAGCAGGAAAGGATTAGACTGGTTAATATCTGTTCACATACACGAAGGTTGATTGTTGCTGAGGACTCCAATCTTCTTATAAGCCCACTAGATAGCTGTGCATTTACCTGAAAGGAATGAATTATGAATATTTGAGAAATACCATTATCATTGTCTGTGCATTTGTTGTTGGTATTCTCTAGTAGAACTGAAACCTCATGTGCTAGCTTGCTTCAAGCAAAAATAGACACTTTTTGTGAAACAATCACATATGAGCGGCGACATGATATTTCCAACAATGTGGTATGTGCATCCAGCAAAGGCTCAGATCACCCTGCATATGCACGCAGTCTGATCAGAGCTTTGTAAGTCGCTTGAATATTCTATGACTGTTTAGCTTCTGACTGAACACTGTTTGGAGATTCTAAGCTTAAAAGGTGGCTGTACAGGCTATTCTGAGTCTACACTTGTCAAATGCCACATTGTTGGAAATCATATGTCGTGGCTCAATAAAGACTTGCACTATATGCATGCAAAGGTCCTGGCTGAGCTAAACAAAACTTTTAGGCATAATTTCGAAACTAATTCTTGTTTATCAGTTTAATCAGTTGTATTAAGTGCGCAAAACATGGTTCTTTTCAGTCTATTTAGACAGTTATTTCCAGTACCCACAGCATATGTTTAGGCTGAGGTATAAGACAATTAATGTTAATTGGGCTTTTATCAAAAGAGCTGGAATTTCATATACTTAACAAAAATAGGAACTTTACGCTCTTTAAATAGTAATATCCTTGTCAATACCTATCCTATGTAAAAACAAATCATGTCAAATTAATGGGTGTTCAATTCTCAGTCCATCTGTGTAATTGAAACACGACTGCAACATTGTGTATTTGACTGGTAGCGTTGGGAATGAGTAAAGGTTCAAAATAAAAAAAATCACACATAAAAAAACCATTTGTTCCTATTCTTGTTTTTATCGTCTAGTATGAAACGTTGAGGTGAGCAGCACGCACAGTTACCTGCTAGAACGCTTACGCCAATGCGTGATTGTAACTTAACGGTCTTGTCTTGGCGTTGTTGTCTTACATTGCGTCAGTCCTGTGCATCGATAGATATTCCTGTATACTCTAACTGTCTCAGGAGGCTATAAGCAACAACGAGAGAGCAACCAAACGTCTTGACGGCGTGTATTATTCTTGGTACGGCGGCGACCTGCAAACAGCTTTCTTACGCTCATTTTGACGTACAAGTTGCATTTGTACAGTATACATTGCGGACGTTATTTGTTGATTTTAGATGTTCTTACTGGAAAGACTCCCAAAAAGTGTGTCGAAATATCATAATGATGATATTCCAGACTTGAAAATCTGTTTGACGTTTTATCAACGTAATTTGTGAACGCCTGATCAAGTTTAAAACTTTTGGCATGGTTGTCTTGTCAGACATATGGCCATTATATGGGCTTACTTTTTAAAGTAATGAATGTGCATTAAATTGGTTAAAATTATATTTGAAAAAAGTGTAAAGTTTCTTTTTTTGTTCAGTATATATTAATTATGTGGAAGTAAATGACCAATGTTAATTGCTCATATAGGCAACTTCAAATACATTATATTACATTTATAATCAGATTGAATTTAAGAGACAATAAAATACTAACTGTTGAAAAATGTACATTCTTGCATAAATCCTTGTGATATTTTCTTCAACATTTACATAGTTTAACTTTTTATTCTATTAAGCCAGCATTTAGATAAGAGCAAGTTATTAGAATAAACATTCTTATTACTCAATATAAACATATGTTTGTACTGACGGATAAGTGAATATTCACAATTTTCGTGCACAATACATTTGTTTTTCTGGACTTATCCTTAAGGTTAGAACTAGTTAAACCACCCATTAGGAGTAATATGCAATGGTCATTACGGTTCCTTAAGTAATATGCGCCATGGTCCTTGTAAACCATGGGTTAATTTCAAGTCATCTCCTTAACTAACTTATTTTGTCCTGGCAGGTGAATTAGTACATAAATCTAAAACTATTTGATGACTAGTTACTCGAAAAATATGTTCAAAGACATTTGCAGCAGTAAGAAGGAAGTGTTTCTATAATAAGGAACTTTATTATTTCCAGGAATAGGCAGTATACCAAGCTCATCGTCACCTTTACCATTGTCTACACCTTCCAGTGGAACAACTACAGGAATAGGCAGTATACCAAGCTCATCATCACCTTTACCATTGTCTACATCTTCCAGTGGAACAACTACAGTTAAAACTATCCCTCCTGTTACACAAAGTGTTGTAACACATAGTGCTGTTACACATAGTGTTGTTACAAACAGTAATTCACAGAAGACAAAAGCACATTCATTTGGCACTCAGACATCGCCATGCATTGGCTTGTCACCAACACCTCTTGGACAAAAAGATAATAATGACAGTAATAAAAATACAGGTAAGTGTTGTTACACATAGTGTTGTTACAAACAGTAATTCACAGAAGACAATATCACATTCGTCTGGCACTCAGACATCGCCATGTGTTGGCATGTCACCAACACCTCTTGGACAAAAAGATAATAATGACAGTAATAAAATACAGGTAAGTGTTGTTACACATAGTGTTGTTACAAACAGTAATTCACAGAAGACAATATCACATTCGTCTGGCACTCAGACATCGCCATGTGTTGGCATGTCACCAACACCTCTTGGACAAAAAGATGATAATGACAGTAATAAAATACAGGTAAGTGTTGTTACACATAGTGTTGTTACAAACAGTAATTCACAGAAGACAAAAGCACATTCATTTGGCACTCAGACATCGCCATGTGTTGGCATGTCACCAACACCTCTTGGACAAAAAGATCATAATAGTAGTAATAAAATACAGGTAAGTGTTGTTACACATAGTGTTGTTACAAACAGTAATTCACAGAAGACAATATCACATTCGTCTGGCACTTAGACATCGCCATGTGCTGGCTTGTCACTAACACCTCTTGGACAAAAAGATCATAATAGTAGTAATAAAATACAGGTAAGTGTTGTTACACATAGTGTTGTTACAAACAGTAATTCACAGAAGACAAAAGCACATTCATTTGGCACTCAGACATCGCCATGTGTTGGCATGTCACCAACACCTCTTGGACAAAAAGACCATAATAGTAGTAATAAAATACAGGTAAGTGTTGTTACACATAGTGTTGTTACAAACAGTAATTCACAGAAGACAAAAGCACATTCATTTGGCACTCAGACATCGCCATGTGTTGGCATGTCACCAACACCTCTTGGACAAAAAGATAATAATGACAGTAATAAAATACAGGTAAGTGTTGTTACACATAGTGTTGTTACAAACAGTAATTCACAGAAGACAATATCACATTCGTCTGGCACTCAGACATCGCCATGTGTTGGCATGTCACCAACACCTCTTGGACAAAAAGATAATGATGACAGTAATAAAAATACAGGTAAGTGTTGTTACACATAGTGTTGTTACAAACAGTAATTCACAGAAGACAATATCACATTCGTCTGGCACTCAGACATCGCCATGTGTTGGCATGTCACCAACACCTCTTGGACAAAAAGATAATAATGACAGTAATAAAATACAGGTAAGTGTTGTTATACATAGTGTTGTTACAAACAGTAATTCACAGAAGACAATATCACATTCGTCTGGCACTCAGACATCGCCATGTGTTGGCATGTCACCAACACCTCTTGGACAAAAAGATAATAATGACAGTAATAAAATACAGGTAAGTGTTGTTACACATAGTGTTGTTACAAACAGTAATTCACAGAAGACAATATCACATTCGTCTGGCACTCAGACATCGCCATGTGTTGGCATGTCACCAACACCTCTTGGATAAAAAGATAATAATGACAGTAATAAAAATACAGGTAAGTTGGTTCACACACCCTACAGCGTGTATGCAGAATATGGCTGATGCATGTGTGGCCATGCTGTACCGTCATTTCAACTGAAGTATGTTTGTATGTTCACCCCCTCCCAATTTGTGGATTGCATTGATATGTAAATTCTAAGAATCAAAAGAATTCACAATTCTTCTACTACTACTACTACTACTACTACTATACTACTACTACTACTACTACTACTACTACAAAGGATGATAATGGTGGATAAGTATATAAGACGCAAGGGGTGCTATCCCTTTTTATTCTGGAGGGGTATCCCATACTTAATACAAAAGGTATGCAATTTGTCCATTTTGTATTTCAAGGGCTTGGTGGTAAAATTTTGTTAAAATGATGTATTTCTAAACATGGAGATTGTTTTTATCTTAGCAAACAGAGTCACTGTGCAGACCCTGATGAAAACCACCTAAAGCATCTGGGTCTTTACTGTTTGCAAAAAATCTCTTAACTGGTATCCAAGATGAAATGGGCTTATGCAAAGTTTAAGGACAGAAGGAAGTAGTTCAAAGATTTCTGTTTTAAGATTTCTGCTGAGGGTGCAAATTTTTTTCTGAACAAATTGCTTGAATTTCCATATGACCATATAAATGACCATAGTTGGCTAAATAAACACATATGATCATATAAGCACTGCTGAATACGTTATGGAGAATTTACACTATTTAGACGTCTGTTTTCCAATCAGTCTGGTAGTGACATCATTTGTATATGGATTAATCATGTGGATGAAAAATGTGGATCCTTATTAGCTAGCTTCAGAAGCAGATCTAGTTTTCTTGCAAACAGGAAAAGGATATCTGAGATTTTACCCTGGGATAGAAAATCTTATCTTACCCAGGCTATCTTACCTAGGCTGTCACGTGATAGGAACACACGTACAATGGTTGTATTGGATCTCATGCACATGGTCGTCAAGTGACGACATTGTTATGTCAAGTGACGTCATCATGTGAAATTGTATCTAAGGGTATTCAGGGACTTCTGGAAGCTTATTTAAAAATAGAAAAACAGTGGTGAGCAAGAAAAAGAATCAATTTTTCATGGGTAGGATAGAAAAAAATCGTCTTGAGGATTACTGTTTGATGACAAACGGTGATCCTGAGACGGATTTTTCTATCCTACCCTCACACTCATGATATATTCTTATGATACATAACATTTAAAGAAGGGTAATGCATTTTGATAAAGTTATATACGTGGTGTGCGTCTAAGGTCAAATATGGAAAGCTAACAGATGATGGGGAGCTATAGTTTTATTCCAATAACCTCTTTCACTTTAATATGTGTTTAATTGTGTGACACAGAAATAATGTGACTATAACATAACAATCTATATATCATTCCGTAATTCAGCCAGTTCATGACTTTATTAAATTTATTTTTTACATCGTCGAGCAACGACAGCGCTAGGCGCCTGCGCTAATGAAGAGACTCATACAGTATGTGTGTAGATAAAGACTCAGGCCCAAAATACCAGTACTTCAGCATGGATGTATAACTTTTTTCTTGCTAGTGACCGCTTTTGTCGTCTGCTGATAACCTTTTTAAAAAGTTTGAACCATTTGATACTCTGAAAGCGTTCCTGAGATAATTTTTGTAAAAGTTAATTTTGAAATAAAAATCAGCAGATGACACCAAAACATGAAAAAATACTTGGCCTGCAAAGATGTAAAGAAGGCTTTTGTGCATATGCGATATTATCAGTTACCTCTCATATCAACTGCATTGTTGCATGTTGCCTGATAAACCTTGTCTATCTCACAGCATGTGCCTTTATCAGGTCATGATGACATTGCAGTTTTTAAATGACGTAATCAATGACGCTGAATCAACACAAAAATCGAAAATTATGTCATTATCGCTAGTTTGATGAGTAAAACAATGGGTAATCGGATAAATAGAATACGAGGTTCGTGTCTTTTGATAGCCTCTCGATGTCAACAAACATTCTTGAAGCCATGCCTGGTAAACTTGATATCAAAGGACAATCACCTAGTATTCACCTAGTATTTTCTATGTACCAAAATCTTGTAAACTGGCTCATGTCTGTTTTCTTATTGTTGTAGGTACAATAATTGGTGTGGCGTTTGGTACATTCTTTGTCGGACTCATTGTTGGAGCAGCTGTTCTCTTCCTTTTTAGCAAGTACAGATTAAAATCCAAAGATGAGTTTGAAATGCTAACAAAAAATGAAATGTGATTAGTGATCATTTAAGACAATTGATTATTTAAAAACAATTTTATTGATATAAACCCTTCATGTTCTGTGTAAGCTTCACAGCCTCAAATCGAGAAATCGTAATTTATAGCCAAAGTTGCGTCAACGAAAACATATAATTGAGCGCGACATGAGATTTCAAACATGTGGTATGTGTGACCAGCAAAGGCTCAGACCAGTCTGCGCATATGCGCAGACTGATCAGAGCCTTTGCTAGTCGCTTGAATATTCTATGACGGTTGAGCTACTGACCGAACATCGTTTGGAGTTTCTAAGCTTAACAGGAGGCTGCACGGGCTAGTCTGAGTTTACACATGTCAAAATTCCACATTGTTGGAAATAACATGTTGCGGCTCATATATTATGAAAATTGACCAACACATGAGAATTTGAATACTATCACATCAGTTTGCAGTCTAGGCCCAGATAAAACCTCGCATTGCAACTGTCTTGTAGAATGTTGACTGCTCAATTATACAAAGTATGAAAATATTGCGAGGCTCATATCAAACCTTAGATCTCCACTGGATATGCCAACCTGGGCGATTGAAGTATCCGTCGATAGATATAGTATAACCTGTCTTAAGCAGCCACTCAAAAAAGACCAAAAATTGGCTTTCAAGACCAATTATCGTTTAATGTAGGTCTAAAGTATTGCAGAATGCTCCAATAGAGCATTCTGCAATACTTTCGACCTTCATGAAGCTACCATTTGTCGTTAAGACCTTTGTTTTGTCTATTTTTGAGTGGGCGTTTTAGACAGGTTTAACTGTATTCAATACATTTCTTACATGTACCTCCTAGTGATTCGAATTTATCAGAAAATATACAGAGACCAAAAAATAAGGGAACCCTTGAATTTCATTCTGAGGTATTTTTATTTTCTATTTGAGCTATGACGTGTGATTTCCAACAATATGGCATTTGACAAGTATAGACTCAGACGAGCCTGTGTAGCATCCTTTTAAGCCTAGAATCTTCAAAACATGTTCGGTCAGTAGCTTAACGCTCCTAAAATATTCAAGCGACAAGCAAAGGCTCTGATCAGACTGCGCGTATGTGCAGGCTGATCTGAGCCTTTGCTGGTCGCACATACCACATTGTTGGAAATCTCATGCACTGGCTCATATTTAACCTCCATGTGCAGCAACACATGCACCACACCTGACTGACATACTGTGGATGATTGTACACAGTATTCAGTGTTTTAGATAACACTGAGATTTGAGTTCAGGCTTACGAACATTGATAGGCAAATCAGGCAAAGTCACCTTATCTTGTCAAGCAAAATGAAACCAGTAACATGATTCTCTTTTTTTGCATCTACTTATATTTTTTGTTGAATAAAAACAATAAAGGCATATCTCAATTTGCACTCTGATCAGTGACATTATTTTGTGCTGTATTTGCAATATTTACTGTATTTGAATTTTCATAATTCTAGCTAGTCTCTGCAGCTAAAGACACAAAATTAGTCGCAACATGTTATTTCCAACAATGTGGTATGTGCGACCAGCAAAGGCTCAGACCAGCCTGCGCATACGCGCTGTCTGATCAGAGCCTTTGCGTGTCGCTTGAATATTACATGTGTGTTAAGCTACTGACTGAACATCATTTGGAGTTTCTAAACTTAAATGGCATTGGCACAGTCTCGTCAGAGTCTACACATGTCAAAATGCCACATTGTTGGAAACCACTTATCAAGGCTCAAATAAGGATCTCTTATGATACGTTTCATATAGTGTATCATCTGATAAGTATGTCTGTGGTATTGGTTTGGGTTTTATGTCACAAATTTGCATAGGAAACTGGTATGTTTAATTCCATACGATGATACTATAGGAGCGGTGACATGTGATTTCCGACAATTGACATTTTGACATGTGTAGACTCAGACGAGCCTGTCCAGCCTCCTTTTAAGGTTAGACATTCCAAATAATGTACAGTCAGTAGCTTAACACTTATAGAATAAACAAGCGACTAGCAAAGGCTCTGATCAGACTGTGCGTATGCGCAGGCTGATTTGAGGGTTTGCTAGTCGCACATACCACATTGTTGGAAATTTCATGTCACGGCTCATGGGCTCTTTTCTCTATCAACAAAAATCTGGATACAGGGAATGACACTTGGGATGGCAATGGGTTCTTAACATTAGCAAATGACCCTTTTATCAGATATGAACTTGCTAAGAAATATGACAAATGCACATTTGATTTTAATCTTTTTGCATTCTTTATTGTTCTATTATTATCACCTATATGATTATGGAACAGAATAACCATGATTAGCGCATTGACATTACATAAAATGATTAGAGGATCTTATATAAGTGCTCAAGTATTATTGGGTTTATTAAACAAGTTGGGGATTGGTTTAACATATACATTTGTTAATTCTAAACATCAGAGGCAAACGAGGGAGTGCAGTGGCTCAGTAGTAGAAAACTTGACTTGAGACCGAGGGGCCGCGGGTTTGAGGCTCACCGGTGTCACTGCGTTGTGTCCTTGAGTAAGAACATTAATCCTAACTTAATACTGCTTCAGCCCAGGAAGACCTGACCCTACATAACTGAAAGATTGTTGATGGGACGTAAAGAATCAAATCAAACAAAAATTCAGAGGCAAACGTTTAGGAGAGGAACATTTTAAAAGGTAGCGATACCATCTCCAACGAGCCATTCCAAAATCCAAATGTTGGAGAAAAATCCAAATACTGGAGATGAAATAGATATTCATTTTTCCCTGGGCCCTGAAAGCAAGTCATTTTGCACAACTTCACCAAAACAACCAAATAGTATTACAGATCTCGTTTGTTTCTTTGTCTGATTCATCGCCTAGAATCCTCTTAGAACTCATGTAAGTGACATTGGGCATCCTTGGAAAAAGTTTTGTTGTTCTTACTACACCACAGTCTAAATTGCAATAAAATACATTGTTGAACTTGCAGCATCCACAAGTTTAAATGTCCGTCAAGCTTTGTCAAGCTCTTATCCAGACATCATTTGTTGTACACTGCCAACAATAAAGACGTCAATTTCAAACAAAAGTTTTCTGAGTCCTGATTCAATAAAAGCATTACCTGCCATGAGAAGGTGCATTTTTAATCTTCACATGGAAAAAATATAGCATATCCATAGGTACAGTCTACGTGATATCTAAAGCTTTCGTTGATAGACCCAACTCAAATATGCAGATGCATACTTTGCCCAAGTATATTTATGCACGCTTTCACGTTCTTCAGAATTATTGTATTAATTGTATTAATTGTGTTATAATCTGTTTGATGAGACATTATGATTAGATATAATGTTGCATTAGATGAATTTATATTTACTTTGCATTGCAAGAAAAGGCTTATGTTCATGATTAAAAATGCATATCCGTGGTTATTTTAAAAGTCATGCTTTTTTGCAAACTATGCACTCAGTGACCTTTTTAATTATAGATTTCCGAGTGTGTAACCAGCATAACAAGTACAAACAAAATTATTTTAACTGTACCAAGTTTGTACAAATTATACCCCTGGGGCCAAAAATGACCCCGCCCCAGGGGTCAAATATTTTACATAGGCTTATTGGGGAAAACGTGAAATATCTTCTTGTATGAAACCACAAGGCATAGAGCTTTGATATTTTGTATGTAACATCACCTGGTATACCTCTCTAAAGTTTGTTCAAATAATGCCCCTGTGGTCAAAAATGATCCCACTCCAGGGTCACATGTTTTACATCTATAGCTTATTTAGGGAAAACATGAAAAACTCTTCTAGCCTGAAACTACAACACCTAGAGCCTTGATATTTAGATGTAGCATCACCTTATAGACAGCTACCGCGTTTGTTTAAATTATGCCCCTGGGGCCCAGCCCCAGGGGTAAAACGGCTTACATAGAATAAATAGGAAAACATGAAAACTATCTTCTTGTCTGAAACCATAAGGCATTTAATGTAGCATTACCTTATGGACCCTCTACCAACTTTATTCAAAATATCCCCATGGAACCAAAAATCCCCCTCCCCCCCTCAAATTATAAAATTAACTTTTTTTAGAATATGGTCATGTTGCATATCAAATTAAAGGGAATGCAGCTTGCAATAACATATTAGCCAATATTTTGCACTTACACTTACCTTTGACCCCTGGGACGGGGTCAAAATTTTAATTTCTTTTCTTTTCTGAAAGTAGTCCTGTTGCATTATGAAATGAAGCATAAAACACCATGTATGCAAATGTTCTGCCTTTTACACACCTTTGACTCCTGTGTGGGGGAAAAAGGTAAAAACTTTTCTTTCAAAAGAAGGTTATGGTGCACATCACATTATGCTATTAAAATGTTTGACATTATGCACACTCTGGCCTTTTGGGTTGGGTAAAAAGGTCAGACATTGAATTGTACAGATAGGTATAATTTGATTGAACTAAAAGACTTGATAGGCTTTGGTTATCATCTGAGTGATACCCAAGATGGACTTAAGTGTTGGAGAATGGGATTAATATTTTGTTGTAAACATCCTCTCTTCCTGATAAGGATTCAGGTCAGAGATCCAGGGCCCAAGGGCCCTTTTGTCTTAATATATGTTTATTGTTATTCTGTATTGTTACAGGCAGCCAACTTGAATATAATTTGTTATATAAATTTATTTCAGATGAAAGTGTGTATTTATGAACTACTTTCATTATTCATTATCTAAAGATTTAAAGAAACCTATCAATAAGATGTTTCTTTTTAAGTTTAATTTTTAAATAATGAAATAATAATTTTTCGTTATATATTACTTATTCTAACACACCTCGCCTATAGAGCCAATGCTAAAAAACGTTGTATATCAAACGATATAGTCACAGTTTTGAAAGCGCTCACTAGCTGACATCAATTCTTACTGCAAAATGTTGTCAGTCGTGGCGTTAAACGGTGGAATGTCGTTTTTACACTTGAAAGACGCTACATATTCATGTTAACGTATGCCACACAGTCCAACTAATGGTCGAATTTCTTCAGTGCAACGGCAGAAAGTTGAAACAAGCTGAATACTTCAATTGTTTTTTTCGTCGTTTATTGTGTGGTAGAATCGAAATGCATCAGCTGTTGGTCAGTTGTACTAAGATAAATCACTTGCGCTGCGCGCTCGTGATTTGATCTCTTTTACTACTGACCTCCAAACAGTTAGTTATTATGTAGCAATTCACTGCTAGAGCTGATCTATTTCTTAAATGACTTATTCCTATTAATACAAATTACTGACAATTCAAAAGTAAAAGAACACTGCTACCAAGAAATTACAATCATCTCATTGAGAAAGAGATAGCTGGTTGTTCTACTTTATGTGTTCTCCTGCTAGTGTGTAGCTGTAAGTGTTCTATGTCTCTTCCTTACAGTGCCGTGGGTCGATCAGCAGTGTGTGATTGTGGCATTTCTTGGTAATACTCATACATTTTAAGTGTATCTGGTTGGAATTTCCAATGTGAACGCACATGACAAAAAATTAAAGTCACTTCAAATATAGATCAGTATCAAAACTTTAATAATTCCAACTCAATGTTTTTATAGTTTTTCAGCGATTTTGATTGACAAAATTAATTGGTTTTTACACTTTGATAAAAACACATGCGTATGAATATTTTATATCTGCCTTGATTTCACAGTGCTAAGATAGTAATAAAATAACGAACTTTACATAAAACTTCGAACACAAGTACAGGTACATGTACAAGTATTAATGTGTCAGAGATAAAACATTCACCAGTTTAAATATATTTTAGCATGTTAAAACCTTACACCGTATAATGGTGCATCTTTAAAGCAATGGGAGGAACTCTATGACGAGGTTATGTGACGTCACTTAACAAACAGTTACGCCATTGATGTGAATCATCATCAAAACAATGGGCTACATCAACAACTGAATGTTTCAGCACAGTTTGACGGCGGAGAAACGAACTTTTAAATTGACGCTAAGATCCTATTTATGTGGGGATTTTAGGCAGGGACTTGTAAAGGTAAATGCTTTTTAAAACATATCGATCCGTGGTAGGCCCGAGGGCCTAAATCTAAATGGTCTTCATTCTTCAATGAGCCCAGCAACTTGAGCAAGCTAATGGAGCAACCTGTTCAACAAAACTAAACACTTCCAAAGTAGATCTATATGGCGTTGTTTTGAGCTCATACTCACATATTTGCTCCCATTAGAATGCCATTTTAAAGATTCTTTAGCAAAACAAAGTTTTGAACTGACAGAATTTTAAAGATGGCTACCCACCTTTCATGGACAGCGGTTATGATCTATTTTCTTTCAGCTGGCTTTAAAATTTGAAAAATTTGTCAACAACCCTTTACAAATAAGCAGTTTTGTTCCGAAGTTGGAACTATAAGGAATGAATTGTTATTTTTGTGGATTTATTGATGTGTAAACTCAGGCGGATCACTCACAAACTTTACATAAAGCCCTTTGGGCTTTACTCAGTTTGTGAGTGATCGGCTAGAGTTTATACATCAATAAAATCCACAAAAATAAAATTCATTCCTATATTATTAACAAAGTGTAAACTATAAACAGATTTAAAAACGTAAATCACTTTAATTTCAAATCTTTTAAGAAGTCAGATAATTTGCATGATACACACATTTAAGAAGAAAAACACCGGTTTCAGTTAAGTTATTATGGCATAATTTTAATTTTATCATTAAGAGTACATTAAGAGTGCAGCTAAGCAATACTGCAATTGCACTTTTCGTGCAAATATATTGAGCATCAAAGCATTTCACTGATGATTGATACGTGCAACATTATGCAAATACCTTGTTTTTGTTTTAAATCATACGTTTTTGTATCATATGTCTGAGCAATGTGACAAAATGCAAGCACATACTCCCGTTTTTGCGTGATCAAACGTTTTTTCAAAGAAAACTTTTGCTGTGGTGTGAATGATATTATAGAAATGTGACTTATGAGTACACACACTTTCTGTTTTAACCCTTTGTTTAGACCACGAAATCTTCCATAAAGCTACATGCAAGAACGTCAGGATGGTCCATTGTATATATTGAGGGTCACAAAGTATAATGTCCTTTTTCTGATATGCATTAAGTCACTTTTAAATGCATAGGTATCCAGTGTGGCTAGGGAGCCAAGGTTTGTGGTTCAACAGTGACTAGGGGTTATTTTTAGCTCTGGCTTTTTGTTAGTTAAGAGGCATTCTCTTTGTTTTATCATAGTAGATTAATCTCTGTGATTTTACATGGCATACGTTAGGAAGCCTCCATGAGAGCTAATTTTTTGTGTTTTAAAAACAGCAGAATCTAGGGTGCAAATTTGGCCAATATAATATATTTAACACCTCGCGGTTGCTGCTGTCTCTTAAGTCGGTGATTTTGTGGATGTTAGTTAGATCATTACTGTTGCAGTTTTCATTGTGTGTGTGGGAGGGGTTGCAGGGTTGTGTTTGTTCTTGGCTCTGATGTGCATTTTGTTCTCAGTGTTCTTTTATGCCTTTTGACAACTGTAAAATCTAGAGCAACGACTTTGTCTGTAAATTATATTTAAGCCCTTTCCCCGACCCAACCCCGCTCATCGGTGGTTTCAGCTGCTCTTTGCTCTAAGACATTGGTTCTGGTGTTGTTTATTGTTGCTTTCTTTGTGTTTGTGGATGGTTGGTCCTTGTTTAGAAATGCAGTAAATAGCGCCCCATCTAGCTTTGTAATCAGGAGGAAGAGAGATCCAGGCCTCGAGGTTATAAAGCTTGAGTTCATTCTCAGACTCAAAATAAAGCGCAATGATTGGCTGATTGCGGACACGTGTCCGCAAGCAGCCAATCATTATGCTTTATTTTGAGTCTGAGAATGAACTCACGTTTTATAACCTCGAGGCTCGGTTACTTTACTTTAATCTTGTTCTTGTTATCATTCAGCGTTCTGCATGTGGCTATTACGAATCTGCATGTGGCTGTTAGTGTCCTGCCTCTTATCCTTGTGATACTGTAAGTTGATCTGTGGTCTGTGATTCTGGCATTTCCCTGTCACTTTTGGCCTGACCTTCATCTCTTGTAATTCTTTTATATATGCCAATACTGATGTCCCTGACAGGTTTCACTGAACCTTCGCTGTTCGCCCATGTGACAAGTACTATCACAGCAATCTTACAATCAAGGGCCCCTATTGGCCAACTAAAAAAAGGCCAGTGGAATGGTGTTTCGATGGTGGGTTGATAAGGGCCCGCTTTTTGTATGCATACTGGTTAATATCTCATGATCTTATAGAGGAAATCACAAAATGGTGTCAGACATCTTCTTTCTCCATTGTCACCAGATCAGTATCTAGTGAATTGTAATAACCAGAAGAAACTATATAAGCATTAGCTTCGTCCACAGGATTGTTTTGTTTCCTAGCAACAACACCGTTACAAAGAGACGTTAGTTCCAAATCTGGCTCTGGTCGTCGATACGCATATCTCGCCAATAAAGACAGTATAAACATCTCAACAATTAAAACTCCATGGTCAATGTCTGAAAATACAGTGCAAATTTAGCGATTAACTGTATTCAAAAGTTTCATTTGGGGAAGTATGTTGTCAGATATACAGTCCGAAATCACTTTTACTGCTCTGCACGAGCAAGGTATATCGGACGAGCGAGCCGTAAAATGTAGTTTCCTACCGTATATCCGATCATATACCTTCCCTAATGAAAATTTTGAATATGGTTATCCCCATTCTAATGGACTTTTGCAGTCTCATCTCAAATTGGAGCGTTGTAAGCCACAGAGGCCGCACGCAATCCATGAGGCATAATTAATGACATCGAACTATTTTAGACAGCATATAATGCTGTCCCAGACTTTTGACGTTATCCAATCAGACGCCGTGTTACAAAATCAAGTGCATTCGAATGTTTACATGTACTTTAACTCGGATATATCGACGTACCCGCTAATTTGGATGATATTTTTAGGTACATTTAATCATAGGAGGTATTTTTGACCTTGTTTGATAATTTCCTATCCAAACCACGGACCCTAATATAGAATCCGTGTCCAAACATATAATTATTTTTGATGTTTTTTTGAAACGTCTCACTGAAACGTTTCTTTTAAGCACCCAGCGCATTCATACTCAGAACAAATGTTATAAAAGGTAATACTGAATGCAATAATTTGTGTGCTATAATGACTTACACTCTTTAATTTGAACGAATCCTCTGATCCTAAGGGCTCTGAATACATGAGATTCATGCGCGGATCCAGAAAGTTTTGTCAGAAGGGTCCAACTTTAACAACGTTGTTGTTGTTGTTTTTTCTGTTTTTCTTTTGGTTAATGAGGGGATGGAGGACCCGCCTCCCCCCTCTGGATCCGCGCATGAGATTTGACTTTAAAAGTAAAACACGAGCACTGATACACACTCAAACTAACTGAAAAGAAAACTTTGGATAGGAACATGCTTCTGCCGTTTGACGTTAATATTAATTAGTGAACTAGATATAATCTATAGAGGAAATTGCACACAATACACTTTCATTATTGAATCAAAATATACGGTATATACTAGATGTCAAAATGAAACACATAATTTTCAATGCTCATTTTCCTGCTTACGAATGCTTTACTCCTGGATGAATAACTGTGCTTTCCAAAGCATGGATATTGAATTTTGATTTTATTTGTTACAACTCATTTTACAGCTGTCTGTTTGTGTAAAAAATAAACTAAAATACAAAATGTATGCTGACGATAATTTTTCCATAATATTAATGCATACTGTTAAAGTATAATGTAGCGAACCCGACAAACAGGTATAAGCATTAAAATCCTAAAAGGAGAAAATTTTACTGCACATCCAGAAATATGTATTCATTATGTGTAAAGAGAAAGTTGAAGAAAAAAATGTTTACTTTATCAGCGTAGAATAAAGGATGGTCATGTGCACATGTAGACAAGGGAAGGTTTTGACCAACTAAATTGTTTACACATAATTTTGGTCATCCTCGTCTCCATGCTTTGCCAACCCACATACAGTACACTTTTCAAAAATTTACATTTTTTCCAAAAGAAATGCCATGGCGAAGTTGTATGTACAAATACCTAAGATACAAGCTGCATTTCGTAGTAATGAAAAAACAAGATTGTTATCTAAAGAGTAGAAACGTCTTGTTCAGCCAACAGTGTCAACCAAGCAAAATGATAATTACCAACTCTAAGTCATTTTTGACTGACCTCCGTATTTGCAATAAATGTTTTATGTGTTCTGAATAAATGGTTTGTGAGTTCTGAATAAGTCTTTTATGTGCTCTGAATAAATGTAATCAGTGTTCTCAATAAATGTTCTATGTTCTGAACAACACAATATAAGACAGAAATTTAACCAGTAAAATGTATTTGATTTCCCTGGTGGCTGTTGCTGCCCGTCTGAAAGTGGTAGCTATTCTGTTATTTTGATTAGTTCAATGTTTCAATGCTAACAGTTTGTGAAGAGAATTCCTGTTTGGTCCATGGTATGTTATGATGTTATGCAGAGGTCCAGGACTCCAGATAAAAGTGAGTAATTGAAAATCAATTTTCTTATTTTGTCAGTCAAAATATATAAAACTGTCCTGCCAGTCAAGAGTGACAGCGACGTCATATTTTACTTACAATTGTAAAGTAAAACATTAACTTGTACACACCACTTGAGCTAATTGCGTATCGATAGACAACTTAAAAATTAATCTTATCCTGCAGATAGGATTAATACACAAGTGATCTGTCAATTCTAAGTCCCTGATAACTTTGTTAGCAAAACATGACGTCACTGTCATTATTAGCTGGCAGGATAGCAGCAAATAATATAGCAAATGCAAAAACTTACTTGACGCTCTAACCTTTGGCCCACGTGACTCTACACATTCTGGTACCCCAAACTTGGAGGCTATGGTTCCAAATATAAGTGGTTGAACGTTGTGTATAATAATAGTGAGCTGTATAGCCAGGAACTTAACTATCAACTTCTGATGATGCATGTATTTGAACACATGCCGGAAGAGAGCAATTAGCCCGTACATGGACAGTAACGTGCTGGCCCCTGACAAGGCAAGAAGATACATAGACGCAGATGTCAAACTAATCTGTAAAAGAATGTTAAACTTGAATGACATTTGAGCATTTATGTTTTACTAAAACTAAATATGCACTATTTGTATATAGTCGTTGCAAAATGTATCTATTCATATGGAGGTTTGCAGCAATTATTGCACGGCACAAAAGAAAATGGGTGTGTATTCATTTGTATATATCTGTTATCAGTAAGCAAAAAAAACTCTATCTCTCAGAAAACTACTGGATTGTTTTAATAAGTTTACCAAAACAATTGAATACTGATAAGATCTAGACATTTGGCATTGTAAAAAATATGTTTTTTCTGATGCTAAGCCGAGGCAAAAATATCAAAACATGTACCACACACATTTTGAAACATGTCTCTTAAACTAAACGGTGTTAAGAAAGCATATGTTAAGAAAGTTCGTTCCACAATAAGACTGTTTTCCTGTTAGTTAAGTCAAATGTGTTAAATTACATAAATGACACTGATATTCTTTTAATTGGACAAACTGTAAAAGGAATACACAATAGGATATTTATTCAGACACTGTGTAACAAAAATGGTCTGCAAAAACCAGTATCCCATTGACATTTTGTGGCTCAAGAAGCAAAAAGGAGGTGATAAATCAAAACTAACAATCAATGTCGTTATCAAAACCTTTCTTAATTGATTAAGAAACTTTTCATGGACTTGTATTCATTTGATAAACCTTCTTGGGACATTTTCTAAGCTACAAGGCTGAAAACAATCATCCAAGATCATAAATGTTACAAATTTTGGACATAGCAGATTTTTTCCAGAACGTGAAAATAGTTTCCATAAAAAATATAATTTTGTGATGCAAATGCATGTAAGACACGATTTCAAACGTTATAAAATATCGCAGACAAGGACAAGGTCATAAAAAATGCAAATTTTTCAGCATCATTTTGCTTTCAACGGTTTGAAATTCTATGATCAACTACTGAACGAACTTTCTTAACACCCTTAAAATGATATATCTTTATGAAACTCCATAGGTGGATACATTTTGTCAAAAGGATGTGTCTCATATAAGTGAGACACCTCTCCTGGCCGTCTGTTATCAATTTGATAAAAATCTCTTATAACTCTGAAATTACTTGGATTTCTTTAACAAACAGATGAACAGTAAAAATATCTTAACATTGGGATTGCCTAAAAACTTGAGACTAGACCCAGGTAAAAATATAATAGCAGGTACCCCGTCTATCTTAGACACATTTCTTGAAAACAAGAGAAAGAGAGGTTTTTAAATTGATTTGGTCCAGAAAAAACTGTGACATGTCCCCAACCCGACATAAAATAAATCTAAAAAAAAGAAACCACGTCACACCTGAGTTTCATACTTTGGTCCTTCCTCCTGAGTCTAAGGCGCAATCCAATGCATCGCGAGGTGTATTTAAATTTATTATTATGATGGCGCTCCTAGGAGTGAAATAACGCCATGCATTAAAATCGATAAACCACTAGTGGTTAACAGTTTTTTGGGTGACGTTATGAAATAATGCTATTAACAACGTCACGTATACATATATACGTATATGGCAAAACCCTAACATTTTAACGCCAAAAATGAGATTTTAATGATTGCACAGTAATTTTAATGTCAGATGATAAATAGGATCTAACACATTCATACCGCTGTATTGTTGAATTTATTTGACTAGTTGGGAAAAGCGATAAAATACTTGGAAAGCCTCTTATTTCATTGCTTTTCCCCAACTCGTTTACTTAATACAATAAAACATGAGCACTCATGTAAGATCCTCCATGTATAATAGTCTTAAACTTTTCGCAATCACTCTGCTGGAGCGCTGACCAATTCCGTGGTTCCATTTCTTTCTGACACTGAATACTAATTAGAACACGTTCAACATGGGTCGTGCATATTACTGTTAGCTAAATTATTTTAGAACTGTTTCTTTATTTTAAACGTCTTCACGCTAGGTACAGTTTCGATTGAACTACGAAGTAATGCAGCGGAATTTATGTAGAAATGTCCTGCAATTTCAACCTTATGAATAGTTTTTATTGTGCATGCTTGTAAGAAACTAGAAGCGGAATTTCATATACATGTATTAAATCTAAAAGCTAAATTTTGTGTATGCAAGTTTTTCACCCTTTAACCCTACAGGCCTTTAGACTAATGTATGTAAAAACTAATTTCTCAACCAGACCATATGTTGTGGCTACGATGAGAC
This sequence comes from Loripinus fragilis, assembly GCA_964019695.1. Lineage (NCBI taxonomy): Eukaryota > Metazoa > Mollusca > Bivalvia > Lucinida > Lucinidae > Loripinus > Loripinus fragilis. Next base: position 76,413,907 of record OZ026518.1, read on the forward strand.
GGTTTCCAGCACCCCAACCAAATGTTAAACTGGGTGGATATAATTATTTCATAATTAAACGCTCATTCATTGATTTCATGTATATACATATGTCCGTCGATGCTATTTTGTAACAAACATTTCATTCATACCAAATCTATATACGTCACACATTGATTCACAGGGGAGTAACAGGGTAGCTCATATAATTGGGACATTTAATTCATAGATGGACAATAAAAGTCAGTAAGTCCGTGTTGTATTTCTGCATAGAATAGTAAACATCTTTTAATAGTCAATTATACCTCTAAATAACATAACTTAATGGTAAGGCCTAAATTCAATTGTTGTGTTTCCAATAACTTGGTCGATCCTGTGTTGTCCTGCAATTTATTTTGCCTTTTTTTTAAATAAACAAGACCAAACTCTTCTCTGGACCTGCGTCGCCGGTACACATCGATGTGTGAACAGTCGATATGCAAAGTTCAAATATACAGGAATGAAATCAGATTACATCCAAATTACACAATGAAACTATAGTAGGTGACTTAACAATTACTTAATTTCATTAGTTAAGTTTATCTTCCAGTAGTGGCTACAGTAAAATCCCAATAAGTAATTTTGATCTTTTACAAAATAAAAACAAATATTGAAAAATACAAGGATTTCTCGACCTACATATTGTAAGCTTTTTGTGTGTGCTATCGGAAACACACGTATTTAAAGGCCTAAGTTACTTTACTACCTCAGCTGAATTTACCTGAAATTGATTGACAGCTTACATCAGCTAATCCAGTTTCCCCTATTTTAACTTATAACATTGGACGTTATGGCCTGCTAAGCAACGTTTTGAGCTTTAATTTGACATTATTTTCTTATTCATAAATTTAAACACATGTTTTGGGTGCTCAAAAGAACCGTCATGAGACGGTTCGTTTGAGCACCCAGAACATATGTTTTGGTTGAGAAATAAAAAAAATGATTATCAATTATGCACTCTTATTTGGAGGCCTGACACATGTGATTATTTCTTTTTTATCAAATGTGCGTTCAAGCTCCATTACAGTAATTAAGAAATCAATCTCGTAGTTTGGTCATTAACCTTGGTTAAAAGCACATGGACAGAAGCTGTTAAAGGAAACTTTTTTGGAACAAGAAGTAATCTTTCCTCACTAAGGTAAAACTAGTCCCATAGGCATAATTTTAAGTCATTATGCATTTAGTATAATGATATTACGTAAGGGAGACCAATTAAGCTACTCCTGTGTAAACAAATTAAATCAACCCTTGTCTTGCTAGTGGCAATCTGAGTTATCTGTTTGATTTACTACATCTGGTGGGTGGGAACGATAGAACGCCTCCCTTCCTGTCACTGTAGTATAGATTATATTTTCATATCCTTTGCTATCATGGATTGTATTGTGGTACTTTGAAACCATAAGATCATCTATTGAATGGGACTGTTTGAAAGCGGTAAAACGTCTCCTCTGTACCTCACTAAAGTATAGATTATATTTTCTTAACCTTTGGGGTCATGGATTCTATTGTGGACTATGCAACCATGAGAGAGTAACTCATGAGGCCTAGCTTACCAAAAAGCTATGTAGTGTGGCCCCAGAAAACTTTCACACTCTACACTTTCAGTTCCTTTGTGTATTCTTTGCTTCCAGGGGATAGCCTTTTTCCTGGAACATATTTGACATCAATAAATCTTACGAGTGGGACAGTGTGGCGGCGGTAAAACGTCTCCCTGCCCTTTACTCTTACCAATTCCATATTCCTTCCGTACGTTTCGTCATTCTTTCATAATTCAAGTCACGTGCAGTTAAATCATATGACTAAATCAGCCAGTCACAATTGATGCCAGAATTGTGACGTATACTACAATAATACAATGTATACGTCACTGGGCAGAAGCTGCGGCTGGGCACGTGGTGGAAGTGTCACAGGACACTAACAGTCACAAATAGTTTGGTTGTGTATGCATATTGCCATGAATATGATGCATACGAAATCTGGATCAATTGTCAGAGTCATTCGGTACCGTTTTTTAGACTTTTTGTTACATCAAAATCCGATTTTAGATATTTCTGGCAGCATTTGGAGTTGTTTACATTTTGACGTCAGTATAAAGTGCATTGGCATACATCATATCACAGGTGTAGTCTATTTCTGATCACATTTAAGAATAGCTCATAAGCACAGCAAAACAACCAGTGGCACTGTGCTATCTTGCTATCAAGTTAATCAATCTATAGATATTCCAAAGGTAATTACAAATAGCACAAACTCGCTCTTTTTCATTTGTCACCATTAGGTTTCTGATTTTTTAAGATATAGATCACGTTATTGGTACATATAAAGATTGGTCAGATTATTTCTATTCAGAAAAATGCTCAGAGCTAATCAGAACCTGTATGGAAAACTCAGGCTGTAATTGGCTACAATGCAGATTATATCTTTTTATCCATTGAGATATACGTAATAAATTCCGCTGTGGAACAATGAAACTATTAATGTGTCACTAATAAGGCATACTTGTTTATAGGCAAAAACTAGCTAGTCTCGCCCAGAAAACTTGCACTCTCTACACTTCAGTTCTTTGGTGTATTCTTCGCTTCCAGAGGATAACTTTTTTCTAAGAACATATTCGACTTCACTACAGCTGGTGAGTGGGGACTGTGTGGCGGCCGTAAATTCTCTGCAGGCTCTTCACTATAGTGTAGATTGTATATGTTTATCCTTTGGGTTCATGGATTTCATTGTCACAGTGGAACATTCAAATTCTTAGAGGATCACTGATGATGCCATTTGGTCAAAATCAGCTAGTCTGGCACAGAAAATTTACACACTTTACACTTTCAGCTTTTTGATGTATTATTTGTATTAACTTCTGATCGGTGGCATTCATGTCAAATACTGATCTACATGTATCTGATTTTAGCATTTGGGTACATGTGGCATACTTGTTTACCAAAAGCGTCCAAAAGTCATGTGATTTGCCTGATTGGTTTATTAAATATTGTATCAATCTGCGTCACCACGTGTCATTGAAACGCCTATATGACCTGACCATGTCCAAAACATTTTCAAAAATAGTTTCAATGTAGAAAGTATTATCATTCTATCGCTAAATACTATAAAACCAAATCATTGTTATGGTGTGGCTATCAAAGGTGACTTGATTTATCCACAGACGGATTGTTTGTAGCCATTAGCCGGGTGCTCCTTTTTAACATTTTAACAGCAGTTTTTTTTAGTAATGCATACCACAAGTTGACACAATACCCATTTTTCGTAGGTGATGTGCAGACTGGTTGCTCTCGAAAATATCGGGCATATGCTGACAATGGTATTCTTTGGATGCAGAGGATAATCTTTTTTTCTAAGAACACGTACATATACCATTCTTAAAACCAGAAAAAAACATTTTTTGCATAAAATGCCAAGTTTATAGCTTCTTTAGTAAGGCCAACTCTTATACAGGTATACTTCAACATGACAGCATGAGATTTACATTTTACAGACAGACCGCAAAAACCTGATAGCTTAATTGAGTGAATTTGAGCCATGACATGTGATATCCAACAATGTGGTATTTAGACCGGTGTAGAACAAGACGACCCTGTGCAGCCTCCTTTAAAGTAACAAACTCTAAATGTTTTTGGTCATTAGTTTAACAGTCATAGAATATTAAAGCGACTAACAAAGGCTCTAATCAGACTGAGCGTATGCACAGGCTGATCTGAGGCTTTGCTGTCGCACATACCACATTGTTCGAAATCTCATGTGGCGGTTCATTTGTTTATTCCAAGCTTGTCTTCATTGCCACACGATTCCTCACATTATAGAACAAACCCATTCTACGGAGTCTTTTAAAGTACATTAGCCTATCAATTACAATGTTCATTAAGCCTATAACTAAAATCAAAACTAGAACAGTCAGACTCTTACAAAGGGCCCCGCCTAATGCCCTGCAGGAAAAAGGGGATATCCGTTTTGGCGAAAATCTTGATAATCATTAATTGGACATAACCCATATTCAGACATGAACAATAGTTTGATGAAAGAAGTCCATATATGAAATTTGAAAGACATTGGGTGATAAATGACTAAGTTAGAGTGTCCACAAGTGCAAACTGATAGGTGACGGCCATTTTGGCGGCCATCTTGGTCATCGGACAAAGCCCATATTAAAACTTGAGCGAGATTTTGATAAAAGTAATTCATATATGAAATTTGGAGGCACTTGGGTAATAAATGATTAAGGTAGATTAACCACAAGTGCAAACCGATTGGGCGGCGGTCATTTTTTTGGCCATCGTGCTTATTGTTCGTTGGACTAAACCTGTATTCGAACCTGAACAAGAGTTTAATGGAAGCAATCCATACATGGAATTTTCAAGAAACAGATAAAAAATGACTAAGTTAGAGTGACCACGACAGGGACACTGATAGGCGGCGGCCATTTTGCCAGCCATCTTGGTTATCGTTCATCAAACAAACCCCATATTTAAACTTGAATGAGTGTTTGATGAAAGCAATCAATATATGAAATAGGAAAGAAATTCTATAAAAAATGACTAAGTTAGAGTGACCACGATATCGGACATTGATAGGCGGCGGCCATTTTGTCAGCCATCTTGACTATTGGATGTCGGACAAAATCCGTATTCAAACAAAAGGTTGATAAATGCAATTTATATATGACATTTGGAAGAAATCCGATTAAAAATGACTGAGTTAGAGTGACCACGACAGCGGATATTGATAGGTGGCGGCCATTTTGTCGGCCATCTTGGTTATTTGATGTCGGACAAAACCCGTATTCAAACCTGAATGAGAGGTTGATAGAAGCAATCCATATAAAAAAATTCTGAAGAAATCTGATTGAAAATGACTGAGTTAGAGTGACCACAGACAGACAGACGGACAGACAGACGGTCAAGCCAAAAACAATAGAGCTCCGCCAACGAATCGCTAACATGGCAAGCCATACAAACCATCTATGTAAATTCTCTATAACTACTTACTATATGTACCTATAAATAGTTTGCCAAAGACCTTCTAAGTCCTGGTACTTTTAACTTTCTGGTTTTATGTGAATGCCATTTTTGCACTATAGCCAGAGCATTTGAAAGTACATGAGCCAGTTCATGAGCCACTGGTTCTCATCGCATCGACACAGTCTCGTCAGATCCGTCACTACTCACAACCACAAAATAGCTACACAGGCATTTTAAATGTCGGCTATTAGTACATTAAATTAGTTCGATTATTTTATTAGCTGACCCAGTTGTCTTTTATGCAGACTATTCTGAGAAACAGATATGACAGATGACACTAATTACACTATCTCCTTGCAGTTTATAAGATTTAAAAAAAATATAGGATAGGATTTTTTGTTCGTTATTTTAACTAAAGAGTCTGTAATATGCCAGTGCATTTTTTGCTGTATTTTTCACTTTGACATATAATATATTTTCATTGCAGAATGGTTTTCTGACAGTTTTGAATCCATAACTGAACAGTAATTGAAATGGAATACTTTATTCAGTCTGACGGCTTCCTCCTGTATCTCATTAATTTGTGTAAGGAACAAATGATTGGCTTCATCAAAACGTTATCTTTATTTGCAATAATTCAGCAAAAAGAAACAAGAACAAATAATAAAGCAGCAGGTGAGATAATGTTAGCTCTAGATTAGGCAGTCTGTGAAGACTCAGACAAGCTTGTGCATTCACAAAGCCTTCCCAGGAACTTTCCTGCTCACATACACAAAAGTATGTATGTAGAAACAGGGTCAGACCAGAATCTGCAAGATAGGCATTTGTTTACTAAAAACTGTAAAAAACAACAACAGTGAAGACCCTTAAGAATGCCGCAAAATGTGTTATTTCATCAGAGTCTGCTGTGTTTGCTAAGCTGAAAAATCTTTGGGGACTAAAACATATCTTTTAGAAATATAGCCTGTGGCCCATTGATATGTACAATTAAACATCAAAGGTGTGTTGTGTCAAACCTGATGGAATAATTCGTTTATATACAAAGGGTTAACCCTTTCATTACTATAGTCCTGAAGATAAAATGTCTGACAAACAGGGTAGATCCAGATGAGATGGCTGAGCCATCTCGTCTGGATCTACACTGTTTGGTTACTCATTTTGGCTTTTTTTCTCAGTTTCAATTGTTGCAAAAAATCAGGTTGTTCTTACACCCCTTTTTTAAAAAAACAATGGACTCTTCTACAATTTAAAGTGGGAGAGTTTAGCTCAGAAACATAGGGGTGAAAGGATAAAAGAGTGACTTGACATATATAACAGGTAAGTACTATCATCACCTGGGTTAGTTCAAACATTTACTTACGTTTCCTTGTACATATTTTCCATCAGTCCATAGGACAGCAGCGATAAATAACAAGAAGGGTCGAATTATTGCAACTTGGAGTGCTAACAACTCTATATAATATAAAGATTTTCTGAAATGACAAAAGTCAAGTGAGTAAGGCAATGTAACAATCACATATCATACACACACCAATGGCACAAGTCAATGATTGAATTGCATATTAAATGTAACAGTTCTAGTAACAGCTACCTTCTCACGTTGTGAAATCTATAGACTGACCAAATTTACTGTTTAATAGTGAATAAATATATTTCTATGTTAGAATGCAAGAATACATAAAAATTATATCCATTCAGAAGTTATGCCTAATTGAATTTCGAACTGGCAAGGTTTTCCAAAACAGACATATAAAAGTTAAAATAGATTCTATACCACAATGCATCATTCTATGATGTCATATGAGCTTGAAAATTATTCAATACATTTAAATATTGCAAGGTATAGAAGTTGTCAACTTTAGTATGCTCTTCTGCGAAAAAACGAAGATTGATCTCGCATAAAGGGTTTTGTGTATGTTTTTCATGTTATTTAAATTTAGTTCTTCAAATTCAAATTCAATTAAAAAATTGATTCAGTTTTACCATGCATTTTTTATTTTAAAGAATGCAAACATAGTAAATTATTTTTTTATGTCTAATTATTTTGAAATGTTAAAAAATACTTTTTATTATTTTTAAATAAAAAAACAAACCGAAGGTTTCAATTTTCTGGCTTTTACTCAGACTTGAAAAACGTTTAACCTGACAAAGTTAATTTAGACAATTAAACACATCTACATTTTCAAAATGAAAATTTAAGGGAGCGCAGTGGCTCAATGGTAGAGTGCTTGACTCGAGACCGAAGGGCCGCGGGTTCGAGCCTCACCAGCGTCACTGCGTTGTGGTCCTTGAGCAAGACACATTTATCCTAGCTTAGTACTGGTTCAACCCAGGAAGAACCGTCCCGCATAACTGAAAGATTGTTGAGTGGACGTAAAGAATCAAATCAAACAAAAAAAAAATGAAAATTTAAATTTCAAATACGCAGTTTGAGATATAAGAATTGTCCAAATCTGTTTTGGATTGTTATGGAAAATACTAGCCAGTTCGACATTTAAATAGGCATAATTTTTTAAATTATTGTTCGATGAGGTTTCCAGCCTTTTAGATACATAAAATAAGTTGTTTCATTTAGATTCATTTCTAAAAATACCTTTTCATATGACTGTTAAGTAGGGATTCTGTAGTTGTTAATTAGTTGGGTATTGTTGCTCCTGATGTTTGTGTGTTTTTTTTAGGTTTTTATTGATTCAAATTTATTGATTCTCTCAGGTTAGTTAACTAACAAAAAAGATGCTGATACATATATAATAAAACTTATGGCAGCTAATTGGGCGAGCATATATATGGCAAATAGGCCATACAAGGGTATCTATGTTACAGATATTGCATCAATAGATTGATGGTAGTATCCACCAGCTCTACTTGGTTCTAGATAAGGTGCTAGTTTTGTAATGCAGTACTTTATTGTCCTTTCTAATTTTGCAATTATCTCGCTGAGGAAGGTGTGGTACGTGATTGTTTCGATTCCTGATCTTTGTCTTCTTGTTACTTTTTTATTACGAAATAAAGAGATACATTTTAATAAACAATGCATTTTTAGTACCCATATCCAGTAACTCTTTTCGTGTATTTTATTAAGAAATAAGCATGAAAAATTGATAAATTAATGTATATTTAAACTATATATTTTAAAGACTCTTTCACAATCAACATCAATATTTTAAGCTCTTTGAGGCATAAAGTTGAACGTTGAAGTGCACACTGAACTGCGGGTGTATGGTCTTCTATGAAGTTTTGGGTTACCAGTCTCACGTAGGAAGCCTGTCCCGACCCATGCTTACAAATGCACCAAATGTAATACCCTCTTGACAGCGATGTCAGTCTCTACAAGCATATAATGCTCACAAGTTTTCAAGTACCAACTTGTTTTATACAACCTTATCGCCCAGTAGTATTTTGAATGATATCCTGACATTCTAAGTACTGTGCTTACTTTGTGAGATTGACCTTTGGTAAACAGACACAACAACAACAGCAAGGAGGAGTACTCAATTTTATCTTGTCACCAGCTAGTGTTTGCACCATTTTCTCGCTCCCGCCAAAATACTCCACCATAAGACACACAAACATATAGATGCATATGGATAGATAACTACAAGAAAGGAAAAAAGAAATGCGTGTTAGAGTGAGTCCAATAGCATCAATTGAAAGGATATTGTAACATACATATGAGCTGCGACATGCGATTTCCAACAATGTGGTATGTGCAACCAGCAAAGCCTGAAATCAGCCTGCGCATTTACGCAGTTTGATTAGAGCCTTTGCTTGTCGCTTGAATATTTTACAAGTGTTAAGCTACTGACTGAACATCATGTGTAGTGTCTAAGCTTTAAAGGAGGCTGCACAGGCTCGTCTGAGTCTCCATTTCTCAAAATGCAAACCTTGTTGGAAATCACGTTTCATGGCTCAATTATAGCCTCGCCGCGAGAAAACCAGTATTCAGGGTTTGCTACCAGGTAGCGTTCTACTAAATATTCATGTGAAGTGACCACGCCCTAAATGGGTCAAAGTTAACTTGAGTGGATCATTCATTGTTCATATACCTTTGCTTTATAAGATGGTGATAAAACGCCAGATAAAATAATAAAAATCACGAGTGTTTGAATATTGTATTCCCTAAGCAGGAGAGAGCTGTATTTATTTTTAAAAGTACCATCATCTATTGTTTTGCTGCGACACTACTGGGTTTCATTTGAGCCATCTCATCTGGGTCTACACTATTTGCTCAGACCAGATTTCAGGTCTGTATTTTAAAAGGGTTAAGAAATTATTTACATATTTTTTACCATTTCAAAAATAACATCAACAATATATTCATAATAATATGAGACTTAGGACATTCAATCATGTTACTATTGATACATTTATATACGTAAATACAGTATTGTCACGCGAGAATATCGATATAGATGATCACGCCTAGATCAAGGATTTAAATCTTATACCACCCTTACCAACTTTAGCACGAAATATCTCGTGATGTGCAAGGTCTACACTGATATAGGTGGTATAAAATAGTTATACCATGTTTGTCCACCTGTACGTAAGATAATCCACTCGCTAAAGCTCGTGGATTATCTCCACGTACAGGCGGACAACCCATGGTATAACTATTACTTAAAGCGTCATTTATGACTGTAGCAGACTAACAAATTTTGTGATAGTAAATACGTTCTCGTGCAATAAAGGTTTGGTACTTAATTATTCTTTGCCTTCTCAACTCAGCGTCAAAAGGCAAAAATGCGATGACACTACTGTCGTGCCAGCCAAGAGTGACAGTGACGTCATGTTTTGTTTACAACGTATTAGGGACTTGGGATCGATAGATCACTTGTGTATTAATCCTATCCACAGGATAGGATTAATACTCAAGTGATATATCGATTCGTATTAGCTCAAGTGAAGTGTACACGGTAGTGTTTTACTTAGCAATTGTAAACAAAATATTTCGTCACTGTCACTCTTGGTTGGCACGATAGTACTGTCATAGATATTGTTTACTTTTTACAAAACACGTTAAAAGCATACTTTTTGTCAACAAAAACAACAAAAAAAAATAAACACATTTTGTGAAAATGACAATTCATTTTGATACATTTAGTTCAATAAAACAAACTATGTCTTACATTCTTACCATGAAGCCAGTAGGTCCACAAGCTGGGTTGAGGCTGGCACAAGTAATGATATTAAAGCCATTACACAAATGATCTGAAAATTAAGGAAATAGAATATACTTCCATTAACAATCCTGTATGATTTAGACTTCTGTATAGAACAAAAACAAAATTAATACTGAAGACACCTTAACTGGTTACCATAAATTAGCCAGCACATGTAATTGTGGCACTTATCGCATGTGCTAGCATCTCATATTACTTGCGCAAAGTAACTCTTAAATCATGCATGTATGTCCATTCAGTGGGGCTATAGGTCTGAAATTTGGTCTGAGCCACCATCGACATCCCAAATGTATGTATGTGAGCAGTGACTAAAGGCTATCGCTTCTCGTCAATGCCTTAGCTGCTCGCATACACACAGTATTAATATAAACAAAAGCTCAGACCAAATTTAGACTTATAATCCCCCAGGATACGCCAACATGTACGTTTAGTGGAGGTTTTGTGCTTAGATTAGTGTACTAAACTCTCGTGAGCTAAGTATATACAATAACAATTATTTTTATGTGATAATTCATAGCATTTGGGAATGTAATAGCTAGTTTTACTTGGTTTTTACAGATTGAATGAAAAAGAAGTCAATATAATAAGAGCTGCTTATTAGATACCCTGCACAGTACTGGTTAATATAGAGAAGTTCATGGACGCAAAGTCTGTACATGTGACATTTGAAATGCGCCGTCATGACAAAAAAATGTTGACTGTGACGTAAAGCACCAATACACATAAAAATGATGATCTTGCAGAGAAAAGATATGGCTGGGTGATTTCCTTAGCATATCATCTCTTGTGTGTGTTTGTGTCTTGTTTTGTCACAGTTCACTTAACAACCCTTGTCATTCAGAGGAAGAGATGTCAGTACGCAGACAAAACAAGACACAAACACACACAAGCAATGATACGTCAAGGAAAGCATTCAGCCGTTTTTTCCTCTGTGAGCTCATTTTTTTGTATGGATGCTTTATGGCAACAATTTTTCTGTCATGATGGGGCTTTTTTCCTGACATTCTGAATTGGCAAGTACTGAGCAATGTAATATCTAGCTGTATATGGTATTGGAACCAGTCAACGTCATAATGACGCTACGTTATTAACGTCGTTACTTGGTTGCATCATTATTGGTGGATACTCTTAATCATTTAAGCATAAGTTAACTAAGAGTTATTGAGATATTATATTGGCTATGGGGATAAAGAGAAATGAAAAAGATACTAAAGTACTGCCGCATTAATAAGAAACGCGAAAAATCGACTTTAAGTGCATCTTTTCAGGTTATTTTCTCTAGAACTTTTCGATATGCGAATAGAAAAAGGTGCAGTATTTTTTGACAAATTTTTCAACTTGGTGTTTTTGCTGTGTTCTTCTGTAATGGAATTTTGGCATATTTTTGGTTCTTTTCAATGGGGGATAGAATGGACATAAACTGACCCAGTTTATTAATAATATGCAACAGTTGACTAAATAATTCGATGTCGTTCAGGTCAGTAATCCCCGTGTTGGTTATATACTGAACAAAAGTGATAACGCTACACCTGAATTGTTTGCCATTTACATGCAAAATAATGCAATCCAGTAAAGAAAATGAAAGTATATCTGACTGTTCAAAAACTGGGTTATGCATTAAGTAAAAAGTTTACGGATGTTGTCCCGAGGAAACACATGAAAGTAAGAAAGAGGGCAAAGATCAGGAATCGATACAATCAGGCCCACACCTGACCCATTATACCAATTGGAAAGTGACACCTTCACAAACGAGAGAGAAGAGGTCAGCCCTTTCCAAGCAGGCGACCACAAGGCATCAATAAACAGACGCGCACGAAAGCATACCAAAAATAAAACAGAAAAATGTCATTTAAATATGACAGGGGTCCAATTTTTCAGGTTACAAATTGAACAGAAATCTCACACAGTTTAGGCTTTCAGAAATCCACTGCCAACCAGATCCGACTGAACGAAATTGTAGTCTTAGACATGTGACAACCACAATATGCGTTGATCGCTTAGAAAAGCAACCTAAGAAAGCGGATTTTTCATCAGGCCAAGCTTCAAATGTTAACACTGAAATCTCCATAGGAAAATCAATGTGTTGTTGCATCTTCGTCTGAGCACATTACTGGTCGAGAAATGGTAGGAACAATGTCCTGATAGGTCTACCTGATTTGGCAAAAAGGAAGAAAGATATCGAAAATCGTGATAAATTGAAACTTACCAAATATTTGATATTCTCTATTTGTTTTTGTCAAAGGGAGACATTTTAAATTTTTTTACACATTTGATAAATTCGAAATTGATTTCTGAGCTTGTTTCAAGTGGTAATACAGTTTTCTTGCGTATTAATGCAACACAAGTATGACGAATTCTGATAAGCCTAATAACCTTTTTGCGCATGCGCAATTGCAAAATTCAGTGAATAAAGCTTTAAACACAAAAAGGAATTAACTCGGACATCAAACGAGACAAAATGGTGGAGCTTCGACAAATCGCTTGCTGGATGTCTTGAAAATATTATTAAGCTTTAGTAAATACTTTTCGTCCAATGCTTTCTTACAAAATATTGTAGTGTAGCATTTTCACTATTGTTCAGTATAGAATAAAATGTATTGTACATATAAAGTACTGCTGCATAAATTAGAATCGCGAATAAAAGACTTATCTGTTGATGAGATGGTAGGGGCCTGATGCTTTGGCTGTTTGTCGGGCCCACCGGGGTTTACCTGTTGGATTTCTTTTGCTCCGGTATTCAGTTAAATTTACTGTTGAGTCCTTATCCTTGCTTTATCTCCTTGTTATATCTTGATTTATATGTTTTAGGAGATGATGCATTGATAAGTTAGGGGTCTTTCATGCAAACCAAATATCTATGTGTCTTGATCCACATCTGAATTAAGGGTGAGGTTGGCGCCGTTAAACCGGTTTTAGCCCTCCAGTAAAAGTATTTTTACTGACCGTTCCAAGGCGGTGCTTCTTTTGTGGATCGTTTTTGTTAGTTATGCTTCATGTCGGTGTGTGTTGTAATGTCGTGTCTGTTATTTGTAGCCTTGTGGTCACCTGCTGGGAAAGAGCTGACCTCTTGGCTCTAGTGTGTGTGTGGTGTGTTTTGTCACTTTCCCAAATGTTTCCTGGTCCACATCAGAATTAAGGGTGAGGTTGGCGCCGTGAAACTGGTTTAAGCCCTCCAGTAAAATATTTTACTGACCGTTCCTAGGCGGTACTTCTTTTGTGGATCTTTTATGTTTTTGTTCTGTCTTGTGTTTGCTATGTTTTGTGCGCATCTGTTTATATGTGCTTTTTGGTCACCTGCTGGGAAAGGGCTGACCTCTTGGCTCTCGTTTGTGGTGTCTTCTGTGAGTTTGTCACTTTCCCATTGGTATCCTGGGTCAGGCAGGTGTGGTACTTGATTGTATCGATTCCTGATCTTTGCACCATTACTTACTTTTAGATGTACATTTTTAATTTACATCGCATTGAGCATTCAATAATCGTGAATCATTTCAGGGAGTATTTTGACAATAGATATTAGCTGGTATTACGGCTAATTTTTGATGGTAGAATTTGGGCATTTTATTCCACTTATTTGACACTTGACATGGATAATCCTGGGATAGGCCTAATCCATTTTGTTAGAAAACTATTATTTCTGCTAAAAGGACGTTATTCTTGGCTGGGTCTCATATATAAGCTATTCAACGCTCATGTCAATTATGCTCTAATATAGATATTAAGGATTCTTGAGCCCATCAAATTTTGCAAACGATCCATAGAAATTTCAAAAGATCCATTAAAATTATGTAATCTGCATGTATTTTAATAGGATATGGGTCATTGGCCCATTTTAAGGGCCCATCATCATTTTGGTCCAGGATTATCCCTGACTTGAGTGTTATCATTGAAAGAATGTATGGAAACAGCTCAAATTAACTAATTACAGAAAATGTATGGTTGACTATAATACTACATATGTAGTTTATATTGTTTAGGCCATTTACCACTGTAAAAGTTGTTTTTATGAAACTGTCCATAATAGCCACATCACGCTGTTTTAGTAGAAAATGTCCTTACAAACATAGCGAACAGTGTTTACCCGGATCAAACTGGTCGTATTGGATCAGTTGGATATGTGTCTACGCTGATTGAATCGATACTATCAACTGAATGGCAGTGCTTAGAAAATAAAACTGGCATGTCCAAAGCAATCACAATTTTAAAATGTGTGATACTTTTGACACTTACCTGTAGAAATTTAAGTACAGATATATAGGCCGTCACATGGCTGTTACACCGTTTAAGTTCCCCCCGCTTTTCAGAAAGCCTCAAAATATCGAAATTCCCAAGAGATTAGGGGTAAGGGCAGTGGTAGTAGATTCTTCAAACAATTTTCTTCTGACACTGCAGGATATTCTAAATCCAGATTTGAGCTTAACGTTAGGAAAAATGCAACTAATAAAGTAATATTCCAGATTTTCGCGTTTCTTATTATTGCAGCAGGACTTTAATAGAACTGAGATACAGAGCGGAAGTAGTAGAAGAAAATAGAATGGAAACTTAAGTTTATGGAAGAATATTTAAGATAGGAAAGTGTGCAAGAAGATATAGACAATATTCAGACAGAACAGAGAAAAGTGGGCAAGATAAATTGAATATATATATTACATATGTAAGAGATTATACAGATAACTATAGAAAAACTATATAAGCATTGAGATGATAAAATGAAAAGATTACAGAAGAGGAAGAAATCTATTTTTTCTACTTTGAGAAGCTTAATTAAAGAAGAACAATAAGGATTGCATTAGAGATGTCTGACAATAATTTAGTTACGATAATTTCTGAATCTCGAATCTTGAGAGCTTTACCATTCAGACCAACAGAAGATCTGCTCTCTGTAGGGAAAGAGTGGGAGGAATGGCTTGATGCAATAGACAGTCCAGCTGACAGAAAATATGCTTTAATAATATATGGTGGGACTGAGATAGCGAGATTAAAGAAAACATTACCAGAAAACGATCCTGGTGGAAACAATGGACTTTTGTAGTAAGTAAAGAAAAAGCCAAACGATTACTTTTTACCCAAAAGAAAATGATGAAAGAAGCAGAAGATGGAAGAAACACACCAGTCATTTAGTAGAATATTGTGGAAGACGGAGAAAAGCTGATGTTAAATCCATATTGCTTAGAAGAGATAAGTAACATTTATTATCAAATTTGTGATTAGCGCAATACAAGATGACTATACTGTATATGGGTTAGATTTTGATTAGAATGAGTCAACAGCTACAGTTGTAACAGAAACAAGGAAATTGTGAATAAAACCATATAAAAACCAACTGATCGATTATCAGTGGGAAAAAACTTTGGAACAATGGCCAGAGGAAATTGAAGAGAAATCATATATTTTAGAATATAAACGCCAAATGACAGGAAGGATGCTTTGTTGATTTTTGGCGGTAGAGAGTTGAGGCAACTTGATAAATGTCTAAAGATCTAGCGGACAATCTGGATGAATACCAGAAGATAAGAAAGAAGCTAAGTGATTGTTATTTGCCAAGAAGAAATAAATACAATGCTAGATATGTGTTTCTTCAGATGAGACCAACACCAGGAGAAATGGCAGTTACATATGGACCAGGGTAAAAGGATAATGCAAGTGAATATGACTTTGGTGATAGTTGAGAAGACAAACTTTGAGCATTTGATTAAAACTGTAGATAACCATACACTAAAACACAAATGCATCAGGAAAGAATGGACATTAGCTGAGTTTTCGAGAAGATCTGGTAAAACAGAAGATGTGTCAATGCAAATGTTTTGCATGCAAAATCAGCGAGTCAAAACTAAGGTGGCTAAGTTAGAATGAAAGTGATAAAAGGAGGGAATTATAAAGCAAGGTATCGAAATATTGAAGATGATCCGAAGACCTGTGGATATTGTTCGTTGTCAGAATACATAGTAAAGGAAATGGATGTCCAGCATATGGAAAAAGATGTTTTAAATGTCATGCGAGAGACCATTTTGCAGTTGTTTGTAAAGTAAAAAGATGTCAAGAAGAAAGAATGCAAAGTTCAAAGAATAAGAATAAAAATCAGTCAAATAGATAATGAATTTAAGAAAAACAGAGAACTAGAGTCCAAATATATAGGGAATCAGGAAATTGATAATGATAAGAAAATACAAGGGATTAATAGAACATGCCAGAACACACAAGTAGGTGTTGACAGGCAGGTTCTGCTACAATTATCCAAATAGAAGATGGAGGCTGAAAGTATAATACCAACAGTTTTAGAGCCACCACTTCACAGGAATAACCAGTTGTCAAGAGCATACTGCAGTCATATACTGTAAATTTGGAAATGTTCGCAATAATTTTTTTCCGGAATAGTGTTAAAACATATATTTGGGACGTTGAAAATTCGCGACAAGGGCATGATTTATCTATATCAGAAACCACAGAGTGATTTCGCCAATTCGTGAGGATTATATTTTTTGCGAAAATAAACCCTCGCGAAATTTTACGAATTTACAGTATCTGATAATTACATTACAAAGATTAAGAGAAGCTAAGAAGAGCTGGGACAAGAACTAGATAAGTGTTATAACTATTGCCAATTCTTCTGAGAAACAAACAAATAAGAAGAGGGTCCAAAGGACATTTTGTCATCAATTTAATATAGATAAAAACAATAGCGAGACAAATTACCACATGGTTATTTTGACCTTTCTGTCTTTCTTACTTTATATAGCAGAAGTTAGTAAGCATATCAGAAGAATTAAACATTGTTCTGTTCAACAACAACGATTTGGGAAGGAAGAATGTACTATGTATCATGGTAGGCAGACATTTGGTTGTGAAGTGGAGATAAATTCAGCAAAATATCAATTAGTGCTTCGAAGATTTAAGATGCATAGTTTACTGTGTACCTAACTATACAAAGCGTCAAAAGTTAAACACCACCAACTCCGTAGCTTAAATTTCCGGGCAATGTTATGTGATGTAAACAAACATTATAAATAAAGATGAATGCATCATATATGGATAAGATAGTGAGTTCAACAAAAAGCACATTGGGGTCAACATATTTTCATTGCAACTTTGTGTACATCAATAAATGTTGAAAATTTGGCGTGAAAAAGGCATACAATTTGCTTCAAGATATAGAGGATTACTTCTTGAAGATTCCAGGGCGAAAGCGAGAGGTTTTGATAATTAGCGAAAACTCGTGAGTTTGTAGCAAAAATCCAAATAACACATGTAATTTTAGTTTTACATTAAAAAATTTGTGCAGAGTTTCACAACAGACAAAGGTTTTCCATGTTCAATAAAACTTCTTCACGATAGTTTGAAAATTGTTTCAGCAAAATATAGGTGGTGCTTATCTTTTGACGTTGTGTATATATGTAAAACAGCAGACTCATAACTTTTTATAAGGGAGCAATGTAATATCCCGCTGTATATGCTATTGGAACCAGTCAACGTCATTATGATGTAACGTTATTAACGTCGTTGCTTGTTTACACCATCATTATGGTCATGTTACTCTTCATCTAATATATTAAACATGTGTTAACTAAGAGTTGTTGAGACATTATAAGCAGAGGATAAAGTGCCTTGTTCAAGGACAAAACACAGTCTCAAAGATGCCGTGGTATGTCCTTGACTAATTTTAAACTAAATTGTTAAAGTGTGTCTACTTATGTAGCGTAGAATAAACCTCTCTCAATATGGAAGAAATTAAAAAGCCATCAATCGTCGTGTTACCAGAAATGGCTTGTAAGGAGGTAATACTGACTTAGCAATAATGTTTCATTCATAAGCGAACCATATTAGTCTAAAACATTCGGCCTGCTTAAAGTCCTACCGGATTTATACCAGAACTTCAGCAAGTACATTTGACGGTGTGATGAGGTGTTCAAATTAAGCAGAATGACAGAACGTGTAAGGCTGGTCAGGGTTTACGCTAATTGATCAGGCCTATCTCCCGATAATGCACGGTTAATAAAGATGTATACGTCTATCTACTGTAGAGCATCGTAGCTCCGATGGTAGAGTGTCTGACTCGTTACCAAGTGTTCGTGGATTTGAATCCGGCCGGCGGAGTGTTCCCGAGCCAGACACTCAAACTCAATTGCTTCGTACTGATTCAGCACTAGAAAACGCCCTGACATGACAAGAAAGATGTTGGCATCAACTCAAAAGTATGACCAGGAAAATGCCGCAATCACAGATCACTGACCAACTCAGAGAGACACAGAACACTGGTATTCACACAACAGTATGAACATAATTAACCCATAACCTCATAGAGACGCATTTTGACACTTAGTCAAACAGAGCAGACCAAGATCAGGCAGCTCTTGTAAGAGCTGCCTGATCAGGGTCTTCTCTGTTTGCTTATGGAAAAATGATTTGATATGATCCTACACTAGTGGACCTGACAAGTAATTTCTTTGTTCTGTTTACAAACGTGGAAGTTTATTTTCTATTTTTCATAGCGGATGGAGCTCCGCATGAATATTCGCGAAGGAAAGGGTTTATGTAGAGCAGCACACAAATACACACACGCACGCACGCACGCGCGCGCGCGCGCACACACACACACACACACACACACACTTCTTATAAAAAACTACATCACAAAAAAATCCACAATGGGAGCAACTTTAAACGATTAATCAACAACAGAATCACCGCATTGAACGCCACTGGGTGAAGAAGAAGGGGTGTTTAAATATAATTTACAGGATACCACCTCTATCTGCCTAACGAACTAGAAACGACAAAATGAACTATAAATTAAAACAGAATCAAACCCAAAAACCCAAAACAAACTTGGTTTGGTGAGATTGATACCTATTCTTACCGGATAAAGCCCAAGTAAAGTGATAACACGCTTCTGTCGCTGGGAGTCATTGGTATGAATCCTTCTGAGGTACAGGCATTCGTCGAAAAATACTATAAGAACTAATATGGTAAGAAGGCAGGCCAATGACAGTAAAACTATAAATGCAGGATCATCGGAGATTTCTGAAACAGAACAAAATACACTAATGGGCTTCATCGCGACAATGCCTGTCTTCGGGGTTTTGGACAAAGCGAGACTCAAACCAGTCTCCTCAGCTACAGAGACTAGCTAGAAAATTAAAATTTCATCTGTAGCAATGATATTTTCCAATAAGCGAAAAACAAAGGCGCTGATCAGACTGCGCGGTTGCGCAGGCTTGTTTGCGCTTTGTTGTTCGTGAACCCCCTAAGACAAGTTATCTCGCGTCGAGGCCCACTTAATGTCATTTAGAGCATTAAGATGAACGTGCTAAAGCAACTACTTAACAGATTTACGACGTTTCTCGCGCAAATGGGTGAAAATGGTTATCTAAGTTCGAGAATTAGTGTTAAGGGCGTAAGCTGGTGATTAATCATACACTGAACTTAGGACGAGAATATGAATGGAGTCAATCTTTACGAGGCAACCACAACACAAGAGCGAAAATAGCATATCACCATGCTATACCGTTGTATAATTCAATAAAACATATGTCGTGGTGTCGGTATCTATGTTATCGTTATCGTCATGGTATTTGAGTTATATGCATGACAAACATATATGAAATGGTAAAGTATGTAGGTCATTGACTGCTCCATTGACATAACATAACATAGCATAAATTTTATTAGACTTAAGCATAAGCAGCTTATCGTCATATATATAACCAAAGTATTTATTCTAAAACATTACTTTATCACATGACGTTACGTCAGGGAGTGAAATAACGCCTTGCAATAAAATCGATAACCCACTAGTGGTTTACAGATTTTCGGGAAACGTGATAAAATGACGTTTTTAAGGTCACGTATTGCAAAACCTTAGCGTTTCCGCCAGAAAAGCCTCGCATTTTATCTCTTTTCCCCAACTCATTTAATAAATTCAATAAACATGAGCACTCATGTAAGATCCTCTATGTAATTCTTAGATAAAACGAAGTAAATTTATCATGAGATTTGCAAATCATGTATAATACAAATGCATGAATTTTGTACAATTATTGATCAAGGATTGTATTGTTTTAAATAAGAAAATAAAGTTTTTAAAAATAACTATGTAATACTTAAGCTAAAATGTTGCAAAATTGTTGGGTAAATTCAATGAAAACGCTATGCATTCTAGGAATTCGTATCGTTATCATTTCTTTTGCACAGTATGCATGACGTATGTACACTGGCCAATAAATAAGTATAGCGATAACAATAAGTATATTGCAAGACCCTTGGGTCTGCACTATAATCACTATGTGATTCCGTCCATCCGTCCGTCTGTTACCGGTTAGTGAAAATGTTCATAACTCTTGAACCACATGGTATATTTTTATCGCATTTTGCATACATATGCATGTCAATATTCATTAACCACTGACATGTAAAACTACCTTTTTTGATAGACATGAGAAATTGTCCTGCTTGTTGTGGTCAGTTAGTGAAAATCCTCATTACTCTTGAACCTTATGGGATATTTGGATCAAATTTAGCGTACTTATTTATTTTAATATTGTCCAGCCACTGGTATGCAAGACGGTTGCGAGGTTTTGCCAAGAAACATTTTGGCCTGTTGAGGTATTTTAGTCTAATGCTCTTGTCTCTTGAATTGCATGGTATATGTTTTATCAAATTGTGCATACTAAAACATTTTACCATTATCGAGACCATTATCAAAATGGTGATAAGGCTTTGCCAAGTGACATTTTTTTGTGGCAAAGCCTAGTCACCGTTTGGCGTACCTGTGTCTCGATAATTTTAAAACGTATTAGAACCCACATTCGTACGGAACTTATATCCTGACGGCTGTTATGTGTTGAAACACTTAGTTGGGCTACGGAACATTGTTCTCAATTTAAATACCTAGAGTTTCATTCTAATTAGCAAACATTCAACAAAATGTTAATACAGCATATATCTACCAATACAATTGCTGAGCAGATATTATAAACTCTATATTGTTTTATTATTATATAGCAAGACACCGTTCTGACTGAGTAGTCATTTCGTCAAGGCTGTATTTGGCTGGTCCCACAGTCAGTGGATGAGGTTGTCCCACAGTGGCTCAACTTGAGGTTTACTTTAGCGCTGACTATATGTGAGCCTTGTGCCATTTTCTTTGTTTCATCATAGTGTGTTAATTTGATTAGATTGTTTTTCTGTGATTATGCATTGCAATAGTAACAAAGCATCCAAGCGAGTTAAATATTTTTTTAGTTATCTAGGGCAAATATTTGGTCTGCCCTGTGTGATTATGGTATTTTCTGGTCATAATCAGCTAAAGGTTTATTTTCAAGTCCCAGTTTGTAAACTCTGATGTTGATAATTACGTAACTATGTACTTTTTTGTTTACGTGTATATATGTAATCAAAAAGTTATGTTAAACTAATATGTTGGCAAAATTCAATATATACATGCTGTCTGGATAGTTTATGATCGTTCTCTTGATATGTATATGTACCAAAGTGTACAGTGTTGAATAAAATCCGTACGTGTTGATAAAAGAATGTTTTCCAATGAGTAAAATATATCAAATCATAAGTCATTACTGGGGAAACATTTTAGATAAAAAGTACTTAAATATATATGTATCACGTGACCTGAAAGCAGGAGGTTCTAGTTTTGTTTGTGGATAATGTTGTTTTAGTACCATGCTTTCATGTCATGAATATACTTTACTGTTATATTTTTGTGTGTAGCTTATGGGCCAATAGGCCTTTTGCGAATGAAATTATCTATCTTATCTATCTATAATGCAAACTACAAGTGTGTTTTAATTGACACACTTTTTGATACATACCAGCATAAAATACATCAGTGGTTGGGAAAGAATCCGAACAGGCTGAGGTATTCGACATCTTGCATCTACCGTTCTACCAGGCTGTCTGCAAATGAGAAACATATATAAGTTATCAGATTTGACCTCATAGAAAGCATTTGGCTCCAGTAAAGTGCATTTAACCCCCCCCCCCCCCTCTCCTGGTAGCTTCGGCTACTGTCCGTTCTAACACGGTGGTTCTGTTGTTGTTAATTAGTTGTCTATGTATCTCCCATTGTTTGTGGGGTTCTGTGTTGGTCTTTGTTTTGGTATCATTACTGTATGGCCTTTCTAGTTTTGTAATCATTCTGACGAGGAGCAGAGAACTAGTTGCTTTGCTTTTATTGTCTTTTAGATGTATTGTTACTATAAATGTCCTGTAGCTCTTCCTCACGCTGCCGAAGGTTGGTCTGCAGTTTGTGATTGTGGTATTACCTGATCATACTCACTTACTTTTTCATCATATTCTTTTGTATTACAGAATTGAATTTTAATTGACCGAAACTCTATATGCCATTAGTTTCAGCTGAATTTAGAGCATGTGATATGTCTTGCATAAAAAGAGGAACTTGTGACGTGGTATTCTGAATTCTGAGCCAGCAAATGTGATTTTAGCATAGTACTTTGTAAGGCTTCGATTTGTATCTGCAAAGAGGTATTTCATTTTTAACCCATTACCTCATAGAAAAGCCTTTTGATGCTTTTGCAAGCAGAGCAGACCCAGTTTGCTTATGGAAATATAATATGTTTCTGATTCTGCACTAGTGGACCTGACAAGTAATTTCTTTGTTCTATATACCAACATGAAATTTTGTTTATATAATTTTTCACAGTGGATGGAGCTAAGCACGAATATTCATGAAGGAAATAAATAAACAGGTTATTCAAGTTTAATTGGCAATCACAGACCTATGGCAGGAAAACACTTTGATTTTAAAAAAGTCTTTACATTTAAAGCGCCTACGAAAGTTAGCAGAAAACCACAAATAATGTTGTGCATGTATTTTAAGAACCAAATAAGGCTTGAGAGGTGATATAAGGCTCGATGAAAACAATTAGTCAAAAAGATACAAAACGCTGCTTACTTTTGGTAAGAAACCAACCTTCCGTGCAACACTTCTTTTAAATTTATGAAGTCTGAAGTGACACGGCCAACCTACAGAGACCTGTAGCGAAGTCAAGAGTGGCATAAGCGCCCACCAGAGTAAAACAGTAGTTAAATGTGGTAAAGGCGTTCTATTCGGACTGATTCCGTAAACTAGACATGTAGAGCTCGGCACTGTAGTCTAGAGTATTATTTGGTCTACATACAGAGAATATTACTGTAGTCCATTGTGGTAGAGGTGATCTATAGGTACTGCCACTTTAGTCTAGAGAAATATGGGTTACCTATATGATGCGTATGGTTTCCTCTGTGATCCCAGGTGCTATAGTTGACTGGTCCTCAGGCGTATTGTATTGGTAAGTTCTAGATTAGCATAGTTGAGCTATAAAGACCAAAACTTTACTTTCACGTGCATACGATAGAGACTAGAACTATAGTCCCAGATGGCGTAGTCGATATCTGTAGTCTAGAGTTAACATTTTGTAAGTTGTACTCTAGACAATAGTATTATAGACAAGAGTGGTTAAGCTGGCCTTTTGTGACCGATATTTCGGACTAGAGAAATACGACAATTGATGTATTATAGAGTGGTATAGACAAGAGTGGTTAAGCTGGCCTTTTTGACCGATATTATAGACTAGAGTAATAATAGAGTCGACCTATAAAGACTAGTACATGTAATCCATTATAGAGTGTTTCAGTTGACGATAGTTACAAGTTCTGTAAAACTATACTAAACAAAAGTGAAAACGGTACCCTACAATTACCTATATTTTGTGAGAAAGTATCGGACATAAAGTATTTACTAAAGCTTAATAATGTTTCCCAGACATCCAGCAAACGATTCATCGAAACTCAACCAATTTGTCTCGTTTGATGACTGAGTTATGCTCCTTTAAGTGTTTAAAGCTTTATTCACAGAGTTTGCTATTGCGCATGCGCAAATTAAAATTGTTATGCTTATCATAATTGGTCAAAATTGTGTTGCATAAAGACACAAGAAAACTTATTAATCACTTGAAACAAGCTCAGAAATCAATTTCAAATCTATCAAATTTGTAAAAAATGAAAATTGTCTCCCTTTGACAAAAACAAATAGGGAATATTAAATGCTTGGTAATTTTCGATTTATCATGATTTTCGATAATTTTCTTTTGTCAGTTCGGGTAGACCTCTCAGCACATTGTTTCTACCATTTCTCGACTAGTAATGTCCTCATACTAAGATGCAACAACTCATTGATTTTCCTATGGTGATTTCAGTGTTAAAATTTCAAATTTGGCAATTTGATGGAAAACCCGCGTTTTAAGCTGATTTTCTGGTTGTCACATATCTAGACTACCATTTCGTGCAGTCGGATCTCGTAGGTAGTGGATTTCTGAAGACCTAAATTGTGTGAGATTTCTGTTCAAATTTGCAACCTGAAAGAATGGACCCTGTCACATTTAAACGGCTTTCGTGTGTTTCCTCGTGACAACATCCGTATAACTTTTACTATTATGCATAACCCAGTCTTTGAATATTCAGATACACTTTCATTTGCTTTTCTGGCTTGCATCATTTTGTATATAAATAGCAAACAATTCAGGTGAAGCGTTTCCACTTTTTTTCAGTATATAAGGACAGGTACTATAGTTCAGAGTGGTATTACTTGACTTTTCGCTTACTGTAAAGGCGGCGCCTCATGAATGCGTAATTAGGACAAGTCAACCTTAGGCATAGGTAAAAGCTGAATAGGAGGCGTGGTTTTATTCAAAAGTAACTGTATCATCTTTTGCCACAACCTCAGTCATTACTTAGTCCTTAAAACGCCAGCAAAATAACTGCATCTGAAAATGTCTATTTAACATAAGCAGGGAGGCAAACATTGTGGACCCAGATCAGACTGCTCCTGTAGGAGCAGTCTGATCTGGATTCACACTGTTTATCTATGAGGTTTCAAATAGTTTAGTGGACGACACAAAACATACATTTTGTGGTTATGCGTTTTAAGGGTTAATAAATGTGAGTTCAGTGTGTATACGGTTAGGATTTTCATGAAATGCACGCACGTTTGCGCGGCTCAAAAAGCTTATTAACTATTAACCAAATTATAAATAAAACCTGATTTCCATTCCTTAGCAGATGAACTAGCCGAACCACACCCAGATATAAATATTAAAGTTGCTGCCTTTACAGTAAGCGAAAAGTCAAGTAATAAAAGGTTGACACATAAGATTCTTGATTGTGTTTCAGTTACAAAGATGTGTACCAACACAGTATGCCCTTCGATCTGTATTAAAAATAGCTTCCGTGCTTTCGAGATACTAAGTCGCAATTTCGTGTTAATAAGTCGAAGTTTTGAGATAAAATATCGAAATTTCGGGTTAATAGGTCGAAATTTAACAGTGGCGTAGCAAGAACGTCGAAAAAGTTACGCACATGAAAGGGTGACTACTGGATCAAGAATTCGTCCCTTTTCGAAATGGGAACTTCTCTAAAAGGAAAGAATTTGCTCCCAGAGGGAGCGAATTCCTTCCCGTTTAAGAGCAGTTCCACCACTTTTATCACATTAGGTGACCTCACTTGAATGTGTCTATTTTTACGCACTTGCGTAACTACGTAATGTGAGCTACGGCAATGTTTAAAGTTACTAAGTCGACATTTCAAGATACTCTACAACACAAAAACGAGTATTTGACCCTAATGCTCTTCCTTTGATTTTACATCATTACATAACAAGGTGTGAACCAAGGTCATTGTTTAATTGATTTATTATAAGATTTTAATTCTCTTAATGAAGTCTTATAGTCCGTGCAAAATAATCTTTTATTGAAAGTATATAAATGTCATAGCTCATTTAGGATACGTGCTTAGAGGTTAAGCTAGAGCATGGTCGGTATTTTGGTGAAAACTTGAAGAAAGGTTGTGAGATTGATTGCCGCTGTTTGATTTTGTGTGCCTAGGGCAAACAAGTCTGAATAAATCTAAAATGCTAATGCTTTAGTATGCGTTAAGCACCAAATTCTCACATGGCCAAATGGTGAAAGCCGTCGAATCAAGAATCATTTATGCACGCTGGTCGAGAACTGTACTAAAAGTGTGCCTTGCAGTACCATTTTCGCAATGATCTCAGCTTTTTGTAAAAAAAATAAAAAAAAAAAATAACAGAAATATACATGACGTGGGCTTATTCATTCAGAGAAAATCCATCTATGCCGAATTTACATCAGCCTCGGGTGTATGCATAGCGTAGGATTATGTATTAAAATGCTTGGCTTTGTTAGCCGGAAACTGGCCGGTAGCACACGCGGTTTACCTGATTTATTCTGACAAATTATCAACATATTAAATGTGGTTCACATTTTTCAAATGTATAATCATAACATGTCTTAGCTTTCTACTTCACTGAAGAACATTTTGATATTGTGTTGGCATGGTTTCTACGATATATTATCACGTAGCCACATGGTGTACATCCGAGGTCTGATTTTATGGAATCGGCCGAGGAGTTCCCAATGTCCATCTTTTATGACGACTTGACAAAACGACAGATACAGGTACTTTGAAAGCATGTTGCCTTATCTTAGTTGCATTGTGTTTAGAAAATTTGAATATCGGGATTTACTAAAATTTGTTGTTCTATTATACGACCCTTGGGTCTGCTCTATAATCACTATGTGAGTCCGTCCGTGGACGAGGGTTTCAGCCGGTTGTGGTCAGTTAGTGAAAATGCTCATGCCTGCATGGTAAATTTAATTACTTATGCATTTTTGAAATTAATAAGGAAAATGACAAAGAAAAGAAAAAAAATATTAGTCTCTCCTGGATTCAAACCAATGTGCGCCAGGCTGACCACTCGGCCACCGAATATTATTTACCATTCACGCGTACTTATCAGATTAACCCTAAATGCGCCAATCGCAACAAAAGTCGTCTGCTTTTCTCGTCTGCTGAAATGTTTAAGAAGCCTCTATGGCAAACAGTGTGGACCCAGATTAGACTGCTCCTATAGGAGCAGTCTGTTCTGTGTCAATGTTGTTTGCTTCTATACTTAATTCGTCAGTAATGCTAGGCAATTATTTGCAGCAGACGACTTCAGCAGAGGACATTTTCAGATTCATTTTTTTCTTAGCGCTTTAAGGGTTAAAATGACATGAACCTTGGGCCTGCATTATATTGTACGACCCTTGATTTCATTGTCATATTAAAATCGCACGGCTTTTGGTCTGTACTATATTGCACGATCCTTGGGTCTGCTTTATAATCACTGAGGGTCTTGCACGACCCTTGAGTCTGCAATTTAATCTTGCATGGCTCTTATTATAATCACACTAGAGCAATTACACTATATACCCTTCACATGTACTCGTCAGATAAAAATCGCACGACCTTTGGGTCTGCACTTTATTCCACGACCCTAAGTTTGCTTGTCAGATTAAATTGCATGAGCATTGGGTCTGCACTATAATCACTATGTGAATCTTGCACGACCATTGGGTCGCACGAACTAGAGCAATTTACCTATACACCCTTTACCTGTACTCGTCAGATTAAAATTGCATAACCCTTGGGTCTGCACAATATTGTACGACCCTAAGTTTGCTCGTCAGATTAAAATTGTATGACCCTTGGGGTCTGCACTATATTGCACGACCCTTGGTCTGCACTATATTCACTAGGCGAGTCTTGCACGTCCCTGCGGTCTGCACTATAATTTTGCATGACCCTTGGGTCTGCACTATAATCACTTTGTGAGTCTGTCCAGTTTGTCTGTGGTAAGTTAGTAAAATGCTCATAACTCTTGAACAACATGGTATGTTTTGATCAAATTTGGCCAAGGATCATTTTGGCCAGTCGAGGTATTTAAGTGAAAATGCTCATAACTCTTGAATCGCACCATACATGTTGATCAAAATTCGTATACATATACATTTTTATACTGATGCGTTCTTCTACATCCAGCTCTAAACAATACATTGGGGATGGTCTAACTGTAATATCATTATGCTTACGTCCCTAATGATAACACGTCTTGGTGATGTATCTTCCTTTAAGAAATGTTTAAGTGACATACCTTGATCGTATAAAACAGGGTTATAATCCGGGGCACATAACATGCCAACAGTGGACAGTCATGTCAATACAGTATCATTGTACTAATTTCATTGATTGAAACTTGCTGTGTTTATGTTTTATCACCTGATACTTTAAGATAAACGTAGTGTGTTATTCAATGTCAGGTAACATATACTCATAAAGATACTGTCCTGCCAGCCAAGAGTAACAGTGACGTCATGTTTTGTTTACGCAGTTATCAGAGACTTATAATCGATAGATCACTTGTGTATCAATCCTATCCACAGGATAGGATTAATACATAAGTGATCTATCGATTTGCGCTCGATCAAGTTGAGTGTACAAGTTATTTTTACTTAGCAATGTTGAACACAATATTACGTCAATGTCAATCTTGGTTGGCACGACAGTAAATCATGCGTTAGTGGTAATAGTGGAGTACTCTGGTGGCCGGGAAATTTTGGCTGAAAAGTCATCTAAAGGGGGTTTACGACCAACCATGTGCAGAGCCAACATTGGCCTTACAGAGAGCAAGGGAGACAGGCTATGATGACTCCGACCCGACCAATGGGGAAATTTAAAAGAGAAACGACAAACCTAAATATGTTTTCGCTGATAAATTAATGTGCCACAGCACAAACTGTCTTCATGGTCATAGTTGACAGAAAAGAGTATAAGAGGAATGGAAAAAACAGCAGAATCTAGGGAGAAGATGTGGTACCAGTAAAATGCATTTAAGCCCCCTCCTCCCGGGGGCTTAGGCTGCTATCCGTTCTAAGGCGGTGGTTCTGTTGTTGTTGATCTGTTGTTTGGCGTGCTTCCCATTGGTTGTGGGGGTTCTCTGTCTTTGTTTTATTGTGCATATCTTTGTGTCATTTCTAGTTTTTACGATCATCTTGAAGAGAAAAAGAGAGCTGGTTGCTTTGCTTTTATTGTCTTACGGATGTCTTGTTACTGCAAATGTTCTTTGACTCTTCCTCACGGTGCAGTGGGTTGGTGTGCGGTGTGCGATTGTGGTATTTCTTGATCATACTCACTTACTTTTTAATGGATCTCAGGTACATGTAGACAACTACCCAATTTAGAAAGTGCTGAAATATGGCAATCTTTTTAGAAAAAGCTTTGGTACAGGCATCTCTATGTTGATACATTGCAATAGTTAGAAATCCTCCATTACATGCGAGCTTAACATTTTTGTGCTTAAGTGGCTCCCCCTCACGATGCCACGGGTTTGTCTGCAGTTTGTGATTGTGGCATTTCCTGATCATACTCACTTTCTATTTTTGTGATATGACTACTATTGGTGTAAAATGCGGTTGATGCAACTCACAGCAATAATAATCACTATTCACCATTTCTGACGAGTCTATAATTGATTGTAAAATGAGAAACGCATAGAGTAAGATATGTATTTATGTTCAGACTTTCACATTTTATAGCTAAAATTCAAATTGTCATAAAATCCATATTTCAGACAAAATCTTACTAAAACTCGAATCAGAACGAAAAAATAGGCCCTGTGCCCAAATGCTGCATATTTAAATAGCTACTGCAATACATGTCTGGTGCAAAAAATCTAAACAGTAGTATAGTAGTATAATTTACCTGGCCATAACCTACAAATAGTTTAGTTGACAGATATTTGTTTAGTTGACCGTAACCTACAAATATAGGCAATTCTTCCCTAAGAAAGAGGTATCGTGCCATTCATTATACTCGCTTTTTTCTTTAGAAAAAAGGGTATATTAATTTCGAATCAAAGTCGGTCCGTCGTCCGTCCGTCTTTCCGTCCGTCTGTCCGTCCATCCGTCTGTCCGTCCGCCACGTTTCTTGTACATATAAATGTATCTCCTCCTAAACCGTTAGACGCAGCAACTTCAAACTTTGTAGCTGAATAGGTCACATGATGTAGAGGGTACTGGGTAACATGTCGTGTGACCTTCACCCCATGTCAAGGTCAAAGGTCAAATAATGTATTTCTTGTAAATGTATCTCCTCTTAAATTGTTAGACGTAGCAACTTCAATCTTTGTAGCTGAATAGGTCACATGATGCAGAGGGTATTGGGCAACATTTCGTGTGACGTTGACCCCAAGGTCAAGGCAAAAGATCAAATAATGTATTTTCTTGTAAATGTATCTCCTCTTAAACTGTTAGACGTAGCAACTTCAAACTTTGTATCTGAATAGGTCACATGATATAGAGGGTACTGGGCAACATGTCGTGTGACTTTGACCCAAAGGTCAAAGGTCAAATGTTGATTTTTCTTGTAAATGCATCTCCTCCATAACCTTTTGACGGAGTAATTCAAACTCTGTAGGTGCATTGGTCACATAATGTAGAGGGCAGTGGGCGACATTTCGTGGTCAAGGCCAATTAATGTATTTCTTCTTCTTAACCATGGGATGTAGCAACATCAAACTTTGCTGGTGCATTGGTCACATGATGTCGAGGGTACTGGCCATCATTTCGTGTGACCTTGATCCCCTTGACATTTGGGTCAAGATTAAATAAGGTATTTTCTAAAATGCTTCTCCTTAACCATTGGCCGTAGCAACTTCAAACTGTGTAGGTACATAGGTCACGTGATGTAGCGGGCAATGTTCCATGTGACGTTGACCTTGTGTCAAGGTCAAGTCAAATATGTATTGTAATGCATTTCCTGATAAACCGTTGGACATAGCAGCTTCAAACTTTGCAGGTGCATAGGTCATATGATGTAGATGACGCCGGGCAACGTTTTGTGGTTTTCCTAGACCGAAAGTCAAGGTCAAAAGTAAAATAATGTGCTTTCTTGTAAATGCATCTCCTTCTAAACCGTTGGACGTAGCAACATCAAACTTTGCAGATGCTTTGGTTAGATCAAAAGCGGTTATTTGTGATAGTGTACCATTGACTGAAGTCCACTTATTTTTTTAAACCATCGACGCAGATATTGCTTACATTTCTCGCGTTAAAACTATCATTCTGTCAGTGTCAACGTGAAAATCATATTTAAAACAATTAAAAAATTGCAAAAGTAAAGATAAATATAACATACTGCTAAATTCTGCGAAAGATGAATAACCATTTCATGACATGTACTTTCTTCCACTACAGAGATCAAGTTAGCTTTTCAACAACAATGGAATTATACGACTACGTCTAATAACATGTGTACCACGACTGTTCCTGTCAAATTCTCTACAGTTGGCAAGGATTTACCTTTCAGTGCAATTGGTTTGATTAATAGTCTACAAAATGTAGTGTAAAGAGAACTGACGCATTAATGTTCAAAAGTATGCAACCTCCTGAATTGTATAAATGATCAAACCTGTGCAATTTGCAAAGATTTCGGAAATACTTTAATATAGTGGACCTATGTGGAATCCTGCCATATAAAAAGATGTGTCCACACGTGTGTGGTCGATTTATAAACAACTGTATCTCATCTCCATTTTTATACTACAATCAATACGCCTGGGCCCAAATATCGTTTGTAATGATCAGTTAAATCGGGCAAGGGTCAGTGTTTTTTCACGGTTGTCGTCGGCCATTTCAATTTCTCAATGAAAATGCAAGCGTCTTTCAAACATGGATCATGTCTTGGGGAGTTAGGCTGTAAAACTCCCCAACAATTATTCGCCTTCTTGAAGATGTATCCAGAGAGAGGCATCTATAACAGAAATGATGTTTATTCCGTATTGGTTACATTGACGGAATAAAACGCATTTTATATGAAAACATTGTTTTCTTAAGAAATGTGGAATCGTCTCTATATAGAGATGCAACCAGATTTTTGGTCCAGACTGTATAATTGTTTTCTTAGGAAATGTGGAATCATTTCTTTATAGAGATGTATCCACATTTCTTGAGAAAACAATTATTCAGTCTTGGCCAAAAATCTGGTTACATCCCTATACAGAAACAATTCCACATTTCTTAAGAAAACAATTATTCAGTCTGGGCCAAAAATCTGGTCACATCTCAAGATAGAAATGCATCCATATTTCTTGAGAAAACAACTATTCAGTCTTGGCCAAAAATCTGATTGCATCTCTATATAGAAATGATTCCACATTTTTTAAGAATACAATGTTTTTACATTTATATGCGTTTTTTCCGTCAATGTAACTTATACGGAATGAACAGCATTTCTGTTATTGATGCCCCTCTATGACTCGGCATCCTTTTGTCTTGTAAGAGCTACTGGGGAGTTCGCGACAATATCAAGTGTTATCAAGGCGCTTTTTATCTACTTTTCTACCAAAATGGCCGACTTGTCAACAAGATTCAGGGGAGTGAAGGATTTGCGCATTTTATGCTGTGAGAACCTTTTTATTACAGAATACACGGAATGGGTATCATTTATAATCATTGCTCAATAGTTCCACGATCTGATTTCCAAAGTGCATAATCCCACAGGCTTGCACGAGTTTGGAAATGATCATGCACATTGATGCGCGATGAAGCAAAAGTTACGTTGACCCTTATGAAGTTTAAAGGCCTCGGTATTCACCTTATAAGAGGCTTTAGCTATTATTATTGGTCTTTCTGTGTAGTTAAGATGTCAAAGTTTATTTTGATACCACATTTGAGTGGATACATCCTCTTACAAGGAAGGATTCCTCATAGGTCCACTATATTAAAGTATGTCCAAGATTTCATATTATGTTTTACATTTTCTACTATTGCGATAGCTATAACAGGACTGTAACATGCACTTTTAGCAGCAGTTAGTCTTTTAATCATGTTATCAGCTCATTGTGAAAGTATTAGTATTTTGAAAATAGTGTTCCGCTTCCCATTAATATGCATGACCCGTGGTGAACGTACATAAATCAGTATATGGTGCCACAAGGAATATGTAGAAAGCAAAGAGGTCATTTCCTGCAGAATTATGCATAATTGGACCAAAATATACCATGTTGTCCATGAGTTATGAGCATTTTCATTTTCTGACCACGGACGGACAGACAGACGGACGGACGGACTCACGCATGTCTCTGTTTATAAGATAAATTGGCTATTCAAATGTCTAATAGAGTGATTTAACTTGGTCTTATTTTATAAGATGGTTGAATTTCTCTAAAGAAACCTGTGTTAAAATTGCAAGGGTGCTTGCAGCATGGACAAGAATAAAGTTCTGCAAATCTTTTAGCCAATATGTATATGCCAATAATTTTAATCTGTATAGATCATAAAACGTTTGTATTAGTTAGGTAGCCTCCATGCAAACTAAACAATGTATGTGTTTTAACAGCAACAGAATCTAGGGCGAAGATTTGGCGCCAGTATAATGCATTTAACCCCCCCCCCCCCGAAGGCGAAGGCTGCTGCCCGTTCTAAGGCGGTGGTTATGTTGTTGTTGATTCAATGTTGTATTTACCTCCCATTGTTTGTGAGGGGTTCTGTGTTTGGTCTTTGTTTTGCATAACTTAGTGTCCTTTCTAGTTTTGCAATCATCTTGATGAGGAAGAAAGGGCTGGTTGCTTTGCTTTAGTTGTCTTCCTGGTGTCTTGTGGCTCTGCCTCACGGTGCCGTGAGTTGGTCTGCAAAGCGTGTTGTAGTATTTCCTGATCATACTTTCTTGCTGTATGTATACCAGTGTCTAGATAATGGTAAAATATATAAGTATGCAAAATGTGATCAAAATACGAGGGCTATTCAAATATGAATGCAAGTAGCTTCATAACTTTCTTCACATATATGCTACGACAAAATGTCATACCTTTCTGGAAAAAACTATTTGTCGCCTTTTAAATGGCACCAAACATAAATAAACACTCACTATATTTCTTGAGTTACAGACCCTTACATAAAGGTCATTCCTGTATACTGAAGTTTTTCTGAAGCAAGTTGCAATGCACGTTTTGGTACGTGTGCGGATATAGTGTCATATCTTCGTAAGTTTAGACAAAATGGCAACAGATTTTAGATGCACTTTTAAGTAGCAATCCAACAGTTGCCTGCAGGAAAACGTTTATATAATTCTTCTTCAATCTCGAGTAAACATGCACGTTTGTGACGTCATTTATTTTATGATAAACGTCTATTGAGTTATTTACTGGTGATGCAATAATGAACATCGCTGTGTCGTTTTCTCTGCGTTTTGCTGAAAACATGCTAAATATGTCATAAGGGAGTTTTCAAAACGCACCGTCCTCTATTTACAGAGTAATCGCATTTTATATCATTTTCAAGCATTTTTGGCTTCTTAATGACGTGTTTACATTAATTGAAATATGTTCAATCTGTCTAGTCCTCAAGACCAGGTGAGTATTGTTATTGTAAATAATGCCTTTAGTGGTCAAACTTAAAGTTTACATTCAAATTTAGAAAAAAGTCGCAATGTTATGACAAAAAAATTGTATAAAATCTATGACCCATTCGCTTAAGGCATTTTTGACTTGATAAAATTGCTTTTCAACGTTTAAAAATACCCACTGTTCATCAATAATTTGTAGCAACAACTCAGTATGAGCGATCAACGTATTGTTTTTTAGTTAAAACTAGTTTAAATGTTTCTTCGTGCATTTTGTTAGAGATTAATTTAACTGAAAACTGAAATGTGTTGTTTTTTACCATTGTTTTGCAAACATAAGGATACTTTAGTGAAAACGATTAGTTGTGATTTAACACAAGCATATTTGATTTTCACAGCTTTCACAGAATCATTATATAAGAATATGAGGACACTTCCTTAAAACTTTCCAAGAAATTCCACCTGTTTATCTAAGAATTATACGCTCGTCTATATCCATGTTATATGTTCGATGCATTGAGTCTGTTAGCATACTAAAGTAACCCTCATTCGAAGGGCTATAGCTCGATAGATGTAAGTATACTGTAATTTTCTTTCGGTCTGGTGTCAGTGTAAAGGTGACATATAGTCCTTTATAGAAACGTATACCATTTTTTCGTAGCATATATGTGAAGAAAGTTATGAAGCTACTTGCATTCATATTTAAACAGCCCTCGTATGCCAAGTGTTATAAGCATTTTCACTAAAAGACCTCGACAGACCGGACTGATGCTCAGCAAAGCCTCTTTCATCTAAAAAGTACGCATATCAGTTGTTTTACAATGTTGACATGCATACGTATACAATATTTGATCAAAATATACCGTGTGGTTCAAGAGTTATGAGCATTTTTACTCACTGCTAACAGGCGGACAGACGGGCGGACTTACACAGTGATTATATTGCACTCCTATGGGTCGTGAAATAAATTCACCATAACTTTCACTTTAACTCTTTGCCTACTATAGTGTCGTCTGCTGATAACTTTTGCAAATAGTTTGTACCCAGATCAGGCTAGACAAAACGTCGGGTTTGATCTGGATCCAAACTGTCTGGCTATATGATGGTATTCCTGCAATAATTTTTCGAAAAAGTTGTTTTGAAAAAAAAAAACCAGCACACGACAAAAAACATTCAGAACTGGTACCCAGCATTGGAAGAGTTAAATGGCATTAAGTGGTGGCTATGCACGCACTTCTTTACATCGTTAATGAAACTACATTGCCTTTAATCATGATTAATGCAATTGCAGGATATAGTTCTTTGCAAAGCAAAGGAAGTAAGAAGTCACAGAACCGGATGCTTACAGTAAAACCTGTGTAAAACAGCTACACAAAAGAGACCAAAAATTGTTTTTAGGACTAATTATCGTTTAATACAAGACAAAAGTATTACAGAATGCTCCAAGGGAAGCATTCTTCAATACGTTTGACCTTCATTAAGTTATCTTTTGTCATTAAGATCTTTGTTTTGTCTATTTTTGAGTGGCCGTTTTAAGCATGTTTTACTGTATGTTTTTCTGCTTGACCCATTTTAAATGCACATAAATGAAAAATGAATAATTGGCACCATCCCAGTTCACTCTTTGCTTATTGGGTAATTTTGCATAAATACAACATCTGAGCGTCTGAAAGCGAATTAAGTCTTTACTTTTAAGCAGTTTAGATTTTATGAACATTTGAAATTCCATGCTCAGTTGAGTTGAGCACAAACAAGTTTTATGACCTTGGGGCAAGGACAAGTGAATTCACAGTCAGTCAGAACTAAGGAAAACCATCAGAGCAAAGCCTAATTCATCATGTATAAAATGATAAGGACGTGTATATAATATGTAAGGACTGTAGAATCAACTGTCCGTAATGTGCACGATCCGTGGTGAACGAAGATTAATCATACAATCGATGCCAGAAGGAAAGACTGGAAAGCAAATTGTCAATTTCCTGCAGATTGGAGCATAATTGGATCAAAATATATATCATGTTGTTCAAGAGTTATGAAATATTTCACTTACTGGCTGTTACGCATGTCAGTGGTTAGACAATGTTGACATGCATACGTATGCAACATTTGATCCAAATATACCATGTGGTTCTAGAGTTATAAACGTTTTAACTAACTGCTAACGTACGGACAGACGGTCTCAGACAGTGGCTATGATGTACACATGCGGGTTGTGAAATCTACCGACAGTAATATTAGTATAAAAACAAATGTTAGTGTTGAAGGAAATATATACATCCTACTGACAGTAATAATTATGCTCAGCCTGTGTTGAACGTATGTTAATTAGTTTTAGTGTTGAAGGAAATGTATACACCCTACTGACAGTAATGATTATGCTCAGCCTGTGTTGAACGTATGTTAATTAGTTTTAGTGTTGAAGGAAATGTATACATCCTACTGACAGTAATAATTATGCTCAGCCTGTGTTGAACGTATGTTAATTAGTTTTAGTGTTGAAGGAAATGTATACATCTTACTGACAGTAATAATTATGCTCAGCCTGTGTTGAACGTATGTTAATTAGTTTTAGTGTTGAAGGAAATGTATACATCCTACTGACAGTAATAATTATGCTCAGCCTGTGTTGAACGTATGTTAATTAGTTTTAGTGTTGAAGGAAATGTATACATCCTACTGACAGTAATAATTATGCTCAGCCTGTGTTGAACGTATGTTAATTAGTTTTAGTGTTGAAGGAAATGTATACATCCTACTGACAGTAATAATTATGCTCAGCCTGTGTTGAACGTATGTTAATTAGTTTTAGTGTTGAAGGAAATGTATACATCCTACTGACAGTAATGATTATGCTCAGCCTGTGTTGAACGTATGTTAATTAGTTTTAGTGTTGAAGGAAATGTATACATCCTACTGACAGTAATAATTATGCTCAGCCTGTGTTGAACGTATGTTAATTAGTTTTAGTGTTGAAGGAAATGTATACATCCTACTGACAGTAATAATTATGCTCAGCCTGTGTTGAACGTATGTTAATTAGTTTTAGTGTTGAAGGAAATGTATACATCCTACTGACAGTAATAATTATGCTCAGCCTGTGTTGAACGTATGTTAATTAGTTTTAGTGTTGAAGGAAATGTATACATCCTACTGACAGTAATGATTATGCTCAGCCTGTGTTGAACGTATGTTAATTAGTTTTAGTGTTGAAGGAAATGTATACATCCTACTGACAGTAATAATTATGCTCAGCCTGTGTTGAACGTATGTTAATTAGTTTTAGTGTTGAAGGAAATGTATACATCCTACTGACAGTAATAATTATGCTCAGCCTGTGTTGAACGTATGT
The DNA here is from genome assembly GCA_964019695.1 of Loripinus fragilis. NCBI lineage: Eukaryota > Metazoa > Mollusca > Bivalvia > Lucinida > Lucinidae > Loripinus > Loripinus fragilis. The sequence goes on from OZ026518.1 coordinate 76,451,667, forward strand.
TAATTAGTTTTAGTGTTGAAGGAAATGTATACATCCTACTGACAGTAATAATTATGCTCAGCCTGTGTTGAACGTATGTTAATTAGTTTTAGTGTTGAAGGAAATGTATACATCCTACTGACAGTAATAATTATGCTCAGCCTGTGTTGAACGTATGTTAATTAGTTTTAGTGTTGAAGGAAATGTATACATCCTACTGACAGTAATAATTATGCTCAGCCTGTGTTGAACGTATGTTAATTAGTTTTAGTGTTGAAGGAAATGTATACATCCTACTGACAGTAATAATTATGCTCAGCCTGTGTTGAACGTATGTTAATTAGTTTTAGTGTTGAAGGAAATGTATACATCCTACTGACAGTAATAATTATGCTCAGCCTGTGTTGAACGTATGTTAATTAGTTTTAGTGTTGAAGGAAATGTATACATCCTACTGACAGTAATGATTATGCTCAGCCTGTGTTGAACGTATGTCAATTAGTTTTAGTGTTGAAGGAAATATATACATCCTACTGACAGTAATAATTATGCTCAGCCTGTGTTGAACGTATGTTAATTAGTTTTAGTGTTGAAGGAAATATATACATCCTACTGACAGTAATAATTATGCTCAGCCTGTGTTGAACGTATGTTAATTAGTTTTAGTGTTGAAGGAAATGTATACACCCTACTGACAGTAATGATTATGCTCAGCCTGTGTTGAACGTATGTTAATTAGTTTTAGTGTTGAAGGAAATGTATACATCCTACTGACAGTAATAATTATGCTCAGCCTGTGTTGAACGTATGTTAATTAGTTTTAGTGTTGAAGGAAATATATACATCCTACTGACAGTAATGATTATGCTCAGCCTGTGTTGAACGTATGTTAATTAGTTTTAGTGTTGAAGGAAATGTATACATCCTACTGACAGTAATGATTATGCTCAGCCTGTGTTGAACGTATGTTAATTAGTTTTAGTGTTGAAGGAAATGTATACATCCTACTGACAGTAATGATTATGCTCAGCCTGTGTTGAACGTATGTTAATTAGTTTTAGTGTTGAAGGAAATGTATACATCCTACTGACAGTAATAATTATGCTCAGCCTGTGTTGAACGTATGTTAATTAGTTTTATTGTTGAAGGAAATATATACATCCTACTGACAGTAATAATTATGCTCAGCCTGTGTTGAACGTATGTTAATTAGTTTTAGTGTTGAAGGAAATATATACATCCTACTGACAGTAATGATTATGCTCAGCCTGTGTTGAACGTATGTTAATTAGTTTTAGTGTTGAAGGAAATGTATACACCCTACTGACAGTAATGATTATGCTCAGCCTGTGTTGAACGTATGTTAATTAGTTTTATTGTTGAAGGAAATATATACATCCTACTGACAGTAATAATTATGCTCAGCCTGTGTTGAACGTATGTTAATTAGTTTTAGTGTTGAAGGAAATATATACATCCTACTGACAGTAATGATTATGCTCAGCCTGTGTTGAACGTATGTTAATTAGTTTTAGTGTTGAAGGAAATGTATACATCCTACTGACAGTAATAATTATGCTCAGCCTGTGTTGAACGTATGTTAATTAGTTTTATTGTTGAAGGAAATGTATACATCCTACTGACAGTAATAATTATGCTCAGCCTGTGTTGAACGTATGTTAATTAGTTTTAGTGTTGAAGGAAATATATACATCCTACTGACAGTAATGATTATGCTCAGCCTGTGTTGAACGTATGTTAATTAGTTTTAGTGTTGAAGGAAATGTATACATCCTACTGACAGTAATAATTATGCTCAGCCTGTGTTGAACGTATGTTAATTAGTTTTAGTGTTGAAGGAAATGTATACATCCTACTGACAGTAATAATTATGCTCAGCCTGTGTTGAACGTATGTTAATTAGTTTTAGTGTTGAAGGAAATGTATACACCCTACTGACAGTAATGATTATGCTCAGCCTGTGTTGAACGTATGTTAATTAGTTTTATTGTTGAAGGAAATATATACATCCTACTGACAGTAATAATTATGCTCAGCCTGTGTTGAACGTATGTTAATTAGTTTTAGTGTTGAAGGAAATGTATACACCCTACTGACAGTAATAATTATGCTCAGCCTGTGTTGAACGTATGTTAATTAGTTTTAGTGTTGAAGGAAATGTATACATCCTACTGACAGTAATAATTATGCTCAGCCTGTGTTGAACGTATGTTAATTAGTTTTAGTGTTGAAGGAAATGTATACATCCTACTGACAGTAATAATTATGCTCAGCCTGTGTTGAACGTATGTTAATTAGTTTTAGTGTTGAAGGAAATGTATACACCCTACTGACAGTAATGATTATGCTCAGCCTGTGTTGAACGTATGTCAATTAGTTTTAGTGTTGAAGGAAATGTATACATCCTACTGACAGTAATAATTATGCTCAGCCTGTGTTGAACGTATGTCAATTAGTTTTAGTGTTGAAGGAAATGTATACATCCTACTGACAGTAATAATTATGCTCAGCCTGTGTTGAACGTATGTCAATTAGTTTTAGTGTTGAAGGAAATGTATACATCCTACTGACAGTAATAATTATGCTCAGCCTGTGTTGAACGTATGTTAATTAGTTTTAGTGTTGAAGGAAATGTATACATCCTACTGACAGTAATGCAACACATACATTTCCTTCAACATTAATACTTATTAAAATATGTTCATCACATGCTGTGCAAATTACTGTCAGTAGGTGCCGCATAACACTGTAACCAAGGAATGCGTCACCTTCAGCAGAATAAGCATATACGAGGAGTATTCAAATTAGAATGCATCTAGCTTATTAAGAACTTTCTGCACAGACATTTCTGCTTCACCTGTTTATAAATAAATATACAGTATATATGCATTCGTCCATTAAGTTCCATGCATTGATTTTAGCGTACTGCAGTGATCCGCATAAAAACGGTTATAACTCCAGAAGTGTAATGTATTTTTCTTTATGCTTGTTATTTTTAAAGCCTTTAGGAGGAAAATAGTTGTTTCTAGAAATGTATATTTTGTCGTAGAGAGTTATGAAGCTAGATGCATTAATATTTGAACACCCATTGTAAACAATCTCTCTACTTATTTATCGTATCTAGTATCTATCAAAGAGGGTCTAGATGGGGTATAATGATTAGTGAATAATGGCCTTATTTCATAATGAATAATGAGCAAAAAAATTAATGAATAGTGAATAATGAGGCCTTAAAAAATAGTGAATAATTCAATTTTTTTAATGAATAGCAGGAAAAATAATGAATAGTGAATAATAAGTTTTTAAAAGAATAATGAATAAACAAATTTGAGTCCAAAAAATGTTTAGATTGCTAATCTTACACGCAAGGTTTTCTTTTTTTTTTCTGGGGGAGAACCCCCAGACCCCCCACATATATCAAGGAGGTAGCATTTAATTTAAAGATACATGTATTACTTTCATGTTGAGATAAACATGCTTAAAAAGGTTCAGGCTTATGTGCTGGTAATGTGGACATAATAAAAAGAGCATGTCAATTCAAAAGCCAGATCACATTCTCATATCAAATTTAAAGCATGTTTCCTTGACCGAGGGTTGGTCTTGGTTGACAAGTCTTCCTCAAAGTTGTCCCCTCCCACTCAGAAGGTTTCTGGGGAAGTATATATTTGAAGCTTCTTTCTGTGGTCCACCAGCACTTCATCCCATGTTTTAGACAGGCCTTCTATGCAACTACAATTTATTTTGCGCACTTCAGCAATCCAGCTTTGTCGGCCGCACTCTACATGTTGAAGTAAGTAAAGGTGCAAAGATCAGGAATCAATACAATCAAGTACCACACCTGACCCAGGATACCAATGGGAAAGTGACAAACTCACAGTAGACACCACAAACGAGAGCCAAGAGGTCAGCCCTTTCCCAGCAGGTGACCACAAAGCACATATAAACAGACGCACACAAAACATAGCAAACACAAGACAGAACAAAAACATAAAAGATCCACAAAAGAAGTACCGCCTTGGAACGGTCAGTAAAATAATTTACTGGAGGGCTTAAACCAGTTTAACGGCGCCAACCTCACCCTTAATTCAGATGTGGATCAAGACACATAGATATTTGGTTTGCATGAAAGACCCCTAACTTATCAATGCATCATCTCCTAAAACATATAAATCAAGATATAATAAGGAGATAAAGCAAAGATAAGGACTCAACAGTAAATTAAACTGAATACCGGAGCAAAAGAAATCCAACAGGTAAACCCCGGTGGGCCCGACAAACAGCCAAAGCATCAGGCCCCTACCATCTCATCAATAGATAAGTCTTTAAGTCGGAACCATCATAGAGTCTGAAGTCCAACCCACCGGCGTGCAATTAAAGAGGAAAGCAAAGTTGCCAACCGTGATTGGGTTGACTACCAAGCATGCAGTCTGTTGCAATACATTAATGTTATAGCCAATCTTTTTATAATGGGAAATTATTTTAATGAACTGCGCTGAAAAATTATTAGAGCCAACAATCTTCTTCAACTTATACACCAAGTCACCATAGAAATCAGGTTCCAAAAGTCCTTGGCGCAAGAGAGATTTAAGTCCAACTTGGAATTTAGAAATTAAATCATAGTATCGTCTATAGAATTTTGAAAATGTTTTGCTAAGTTTATGATACCGATAGCCTTGTTTAAGAAGTTTCTGAGTTAACAATTTATTGCGAGTGTTGAAGTCAGCAACATAGCTAGATGCTCTAGCAAAACGAATGAGTTGAGAGATATAGACTCCATAGGATGTAGAACGAGGAACATCACCATCTAAAAATGGGAAATTGACAATTTCAAAATCAAAGTCGTCACGTTTATCATAAATTTTGGTAGAAACAATATCATTGGAAATTGACAAATGCAAGTCTAAAAATGCGGCTTCGGTATCAGAGGCATTGGCTTTATTAAGTTGGAGCTCTGAAGGGTATATTTGACTAACCATATTGTCAAAATAAACATTATTAATATTTAAAATATCGTCCAAATATCTGGAAGTAGTGTTAAACGCTTCAATAACATCAGCCTGCTTATCATCAGAAAGAGACATCATAAAGTCCCTTTCATAACAAAACAGGAATAAATCTGCAACCAGGGGAGCACAATTACTGCCCATAAGAATCCCAACTACTTGTCTATAGAGCTTGGTGCCAAATCGAATAAAAATGTTGTCCAACAAAAAGGTCAGCGCATCACATACATTTTGACACGACCATGCATGATATTTTTTAGGTTTTTCTGAAGTAAAAAATGCATTTCTGTCACTACATGCAAGGTAAGGAGAGCCTTCTCTCTGGAAGGTTCTTTCAATAAGATCAATAAGTTTACCTTTAATTAAATTATGAGGTAAAGTAGTGTAAAGAGTAGAAAAATCATAGGTAGACAAACTGGTCGCATTGAAATCTCTAGCTTTAAGTTTATCTAAAATATCACCTGAATTTTTAATCGACCAAAATAGGTTTTTACCGGATCTCTCATATACCTTTTCACAATATTTGATAACATGTTTTTTAACAGCTGTAAGACACGAGGTTAACAATTTAGAAAGTTCTGTTGTCGTACAAGAACTAGAATTTGCAATAAATCTTGCTTTATAGGGGTTTTTATGGAGTTTAGGTAACCAGTACAACGTAGGAACTTTGTCTTGATTTTCTTTAGCTTTGACACCAAAATGTAGGGCTGTATGACAACCATGTCCATCAACAATCACCCTTTCACTTAAAGAAGGCTGCAGTTTATAGGCATTAGTGTAAACAAGCTCACATTTAAGAGTATTAATATAATACAATCGTCAAACAACTACAACATTATTAGCAGCTTTATCTGCTGGAACCAAAACATAGTTCATATGAAAATCCTGGATACCTCGTTTAAGATGACGAAAAGAAGATTTAGGTTTAGGGGGCAAAAGATGTGTATTACGAGAGTAAAATGAAATACGAGTATCAATAATTTTAAAAATGTTAATCTTCCATTCCTTCAAAGCATCAGGTTCAACATTTTCCCGTTTGCACCAACGATTACTGAAGTCATTTAAAGAAGCAGCGATCTCCCGACGACATTTTGAGAAATCAATATTAGAGGGAAATCTATATTTAGGACCTTTAGAAATGATATTGCGAACTCTAGCGTCAGGAATGACATTTAGATTACCTGTAATAACATGCCCTGCAGAGGGATATAAATAATTTGAATTATTACAATCTCAGGAGGCAGGAGTATTGGAATCTATATCTAAATCATTTACAATATTATTAAAGTTAAATATCGTAGACCTTATTGGTTTGTTATATTTATAACAAATGATAGGAGTTTCAGAATTATTAAAGTAATTTGGAATAGATGAAATCACTGAATTATCCTTGAAGATACTATGTAAATCAATAAACTCAATACCTTTGTTAATGAATGGAATTTTGATAAAATGTCGTTTATGGTTGACCTCAGAATCGATATAAGGACTAAGGAAATGTTGAACATAACACATCTACCTAATCCCACTGGTGCAGAGCATAACATCAAAGTCCTGGATGCCAATCTGAGAGAAAGGAGTCTTGATTCTCTGAACTTATTTCATCCTTTACCTACATGTAGACATTACATATCCATCACTCCGCCAAAGAGGCATCACGCTTCTCACACATGTTGAATACCCGAGCCTCCGGTCAGAACCACAGAACCAGCACATAGTTGTTAATGGGATTTGATAGACGTTGGGCATAATTTTCCCCATGAAAATTTGCAAATGTGTGGCGACAGCCAGCTTACAGCCACATTCAGCAGAGAGCCTATCCCTTTGATAGAAGAACTCTTTGACAGCCTTTAGCATTTCATCCTTTATCTTTATGTTCACATTGTTCTTCCTTTAGACAGACTGTCCTTTTCCAGACATCAAGCGAACCTGAATTCAGGGTCAGGGGCAGCCACATAGGGTCACTGCATTCCTTATGTATTCATCACAAGCAACCACCAAAGAAGGTTGCGTTGCTAACAAATCAAATCTAAAAAGACTGTGGTTATTTCTAGATTTTTCCAGCAGATCCAGATTAATGTTGCCTGTAACCATAATCTGTATTTTCCCATCTGTACGCCCTTCTTCTCCATCTCTGATTTTCAAGTCTCTAACTAAACCAGCAAATCGACATCGACCAATGGACTCAGCATTGATCATCAAGTCAACTGCTGCAAATAGCAGCTCCCATGGACAGCCTTTATGTAACTCCCTGGATGGAGGCTCTAGCACAATGATTAAGAGAAGCCTGCTCAGGCCAGGATCTTGATGAGCACAACTACTGGCTGCCCATTGTTCCTAATTTTCCTATATTTTCCAAGTATTCTATAGTTTGGACAAATATCCAAAATTTTTGAAAGAAAATGGATATTAAATTTACCCCAGAAAAGGCTGTGTTCTACTTACAAGCGAAAGTATGTGCACGAATTACTGGTTAACCGCTTGTTCAAGCCTGCCCAGGTAAAAGTGTGGATAGGTGAACTGACCGTCCCGCCATGACCATAGCTGTTAACTTGGGACATAAAGCAACAAAACAAACAAACAAACAGAATTTCCAACATTAAATCTTGAGCTACTAGGGGCCTAGCGGTCCCAGACCCAGCCCAAATTCTATCATTCTTATATATTTTCACCACAATACATCATATGCTCTCCTCAACATGGGGCATGGAAAAAAATGTCTTTAAGATGAAAACCAAAGAGAAAATTTAACCTTTAATTTCACATTGTTTGAATCTATCTATTTCAAGTTTAGTGTACATTTCTGATGGCTTTTGAGGTTATTTAAATTTCTTTGTAAGCTCATAGTAACCTATTTTTTTCTTATTTTTTAGCTAAAATACATAGTTTGCACCAAATGAAGTGGATAGCCTGCCACAGCAACATCAAGCTCCTCGCTGAACCCAAAGCCTACCCTTACTCTGCTAAATCTCATGCCCTTAAACATAGAGTGGCCCATACGACACAATAGCCAATTGTCAATTTCTAGTTTGCCCATTCCCCACTAGGGGAACATGACCCAGGGATTTTTTCAACGTTTTTGTGAAGGGGCCCTTGGGAAATTTTCGGCATTTTAACCAAAATTGGGAAAATTCTTCATTCATTTTTATATTATTTTCTTAAACAGGGGCCCTAAAACTGCATTGAATCACTCTTATTCCTGATTATATGCTTTAGTTTGATTGAAAATGAAGGCAATTTGTTAACTATATTGATTCACATAAAAATGACCTTCTGATTGGGAATTATTTTGTTCCAATTGGGAAAAAATGTAGGCGTTTGCCATTGGGACAGGGGCCTACGGCCCATGAGACACCAAAAAACCCAAATGTATTTAAATGCATTCTCCAGGTAACTCAAAGAAGACCATTTAGAGTGGACTGCAAACTATTGCATACTTTTGAATTGTTATTTTTTTATAAACCAAAATGATACTCTCATCAAAAACCACCCAGTTAACTAGTCGGAAATACATAAATTACTCATTTGTGCAAACTTGCTAAATACTGAATCCCATGAACCCCCACCCCACACAAAAACAAAGGAAAGCAAAATGCCATTTTCAGTTTTACTGCAATTTATCATAAAAACAACACATCTATTTTCCGTAAGGCAAATGGACATAAGAGTGCGCTGCATGAATCACACAATGTATGTTATCATTCCGAGAGTGTTGGTTAGTCCAATGAGTAAAGAACCATTGTAGTGGCTTGAGACAGGCAGGAAAGAAAGCTATGAAACAAACAATGAGGCATATAGAATTTAATTTTAAGACTTAAAAATGTCAGAATTTTAATGAATAATGGAATTGATTTTAATGAATAAGCAAAAATTTTAATGAGGTGAATAATGGGCAATTTTTTTAATGAATAGTGAATACCAGGACCCCCCATCCAGACCCTCATCAAACGGCATAAGTTAGCATCAAACACTGAAGACAACATGCTGTTTGAAACAAGTAAGAGCTTTATCAATTCAAAAAGTTTCAAATACTCATGTCAAAATCTAGACCTTAAATGCCCTTTGCGACAATCCTCCCAGCTGGCAAATATTGACCTTTAGCGAATTCAATAGACAATACATGGAACTTTCAGCTTTACTGCCATCCGTAATACAAAAAGTCACATGGTCAAAAGAGATGCAAAAGAATTTATGCTTAAGATATGTGGTGTACCTATTTTTACATTTTTCTTAGAAATAAACAACCTCTATTTACTACTAAACATATATTTTTTCTATCAGAAGGCAAATAAAATAACAGCATCATGGAAGTTCAGATGATGTTTGAAAAAAGTAAGAGCTTTATCAAGATCGAGATGTTTCCAATATACAAGTCAATTTCTATAGCCCTTAACCCTTTACCTCATAGAGACGCCTTTTGAAGCTTTTGCAAACAGAGCAGACCCAGATCGGGCAGCTCTTGTAAGAGCTGTCTGATAAGGGTTTACAAGAGGTGTTTCGTGTTTATTTGAACAAATTTGAAATTGCCTTATCTCATTTATTTCTTATTATATTTAGTAATAATAAGTTTACATTGGTTAATCTGATTTCCAGGAATGCGAGGTCACCAAGATAATAGCTCTTAACTTTATTGGCTGGATTAAAACAGTCTTTGAAGATGAGTAGTCAAAATTAAGGATTAAAAATTGCTGTCTGAAACGAAATGTTCAAAATCGTTCTCGAACGATTTCTCTTCAAGATGTGAAGTTTTTCTCTTGGAACCTATTATAAATTGTACATAAATGATTAAAGTGTGTTCTGCTAAAAAAAATAAAGCTTTTCCGTTAGATATTTACTTTTTTGAAGCAACCTAAACATCAAATTTTGGGGTTTACAGTTTCCAAAGCAACACTAAATTGTAAGCAAAATACATGAATGCAATATTTGGTGATCAGTTTTATCGGGGATATATTTTTGATCTATTTAAGAACTTGCGTCGGCTGTGAGTTTTGACAATTTGTTTTTCACAATTCTTCCAGGACACATTTATACATGGAATGTCCATTTGGGCACTCGTATGGTAGAACTTATAAAGCCCAGTTGTCAAGCAAAAGCAGGCGCAAATAAGCTGTTTTTCATTTGAATAATAGACTGAATGCTCGTCTAAACTTAAAATAAATGTGAACACTTTTTTACGCATTTTCATTAGAAATACACCCGTTTAGCTCTTAAAATCAGTAAGGGGGGGGGGGGTGGGCGTGTATTTTGGGGCGCCGTGTTATGGTTATGCTTTAAATTGCCTATTTGTCTATTTGATCATACAAGGGACACGTTCGTTATTTAAGAGAAAGCAAAAGTTTTTTATTTTATTTACATGCAACCTCGAGACGCGGTCTCAGTTTCTGGTCGGTCTTGCGCCTGATATATATGTTACTTGTATTACTGAGAGTCAACACGGCGAATTCTCCTAAAAACGACCTTATCTAAATAGAGAGGAAGGCAAAGATCAGAAATCGATACAATCAAGTAAATGTACCACACCATCTCGCTGAGACGGTTCTTTTGAGTGTCCGTAACATATGTTTTTGTTGAGAAATAACAAGATTATTTTGTCCACTTCTGTGGATGTCTGGTCTTCTCCTGATAAATCAAACCTAGATAGTTCGAATTACCTTAAAATTCAAAGTGAATTATGGATATTGGGGCTGGATCAACAAAATTCTCTCCCCATGCATTTTGAGTTAACGAACGTCGGCTCAACCGTTTGTATATACTGTAGACTCCTAAATGAGTACTTTAGTTGAATACCCAGATGGAATGCTGCAGAACGCTTCATTGCATCAGAGTTTGCACCATTTGTTGATGTTAAAACACATGCGCGGATCAGAGGGGGTCCAACACCGACGTTTTTTTTCGTTGATGAGATGAAGAGAGGATCGAAATGCCACTAATAGAGGGCCATCATGCGCCCGCCAGCGAAACGCCATTGAAATGGCGTGCGGATAATGATCCCTTAAAATATAAAATAAACAGTCCCATGCCGATTATATCAATATGATGGGAAAATCCATTTGTATGTAAAGGGGTTTTAAGCCTAGAATTAAAGAGTCAATAAAAAGGAATATTTGGCAATTTTTTTTCCAGAACATAATATAAAATTCTTTTCATAGTACCGGTTAAGGATTTTTTTGGGGGGAGGGGTTGGGGAGGGTGAGGGGGCTGCTTAAAATTTTAACTATTTTCTTACTCATCAGTTTAAACATGGGTGCTCAAAAGAACCGCCCCATTGATACGGCCCTTTTTAGTACATTTACCCACAACAAATATTTTGCTTGAGAAATAAGAAAACTAATTTTCAATTATGCACTCTTATCTGAAGGCACACTTTCTGCAATAGGGCCCAGACCTGTAATTGTTTTTCCATAGACCTCCATTATAGCTTTTAAGTAGGCTGTGGTCCTCACAACTCTTCAATCACAATGAGGCTGCCATAGAGGTACAGATTGGACCTAGTTCAATCAAAAAACAAGAATGAGATACCCTGGTGACCGCCATGTTTTGCCACTTTTTGGCCCCTGAAGGTGGGCACCCTACATGAGAGGAAAATTCTACTGAAAAAAATACCAGAATGCAAGGTCCTTTTTTCTAAGCCACACCACTAAACTAAATCAACAAAAGCAATGAGATGTTGTTCCAAAAAGTACAGCAAAGATAGACCTGTCTAATAAATACAATATATTTCCTAGTTTTATTATTGACCAATCATGAAACACCTTACAACTTAAAAATATTGTGCTGAGCTTCCACCCACCTTTTGAGCCAATCACTGCCCTCTTTACATTTACAGGTCTGTGACCTAAAGCCATAACCCATTTCAGACAAAGGACCAAGAAAATAGTTTAATTCAAACCAATAAACATTCTAAAGCACATTTATATTGTTTGTTTGCATCATTTACCCCAAAGTTATTCTAGGTAACCCTTTAAACAACCCTACCCCCCTACACATATTACTGGTAAACTCATTGTACAGCAAAATAATGAAAAGAAAAAGTGAACATATTAATTTTCTTATATCTCTTTTATTATATATCAGAAATGCTTTAAAGTTCACTCATATAAGCTTATAACACCACTTTACAATATACTTTACCAAAAAGATGCATGTGCTTTACCAGCATGAGTCTAATGTGGAGTTACCCCACCCACCCCCATTAACATGGCCAAAATTACTTGTTCCTGGCTATGTGACATATAATACTTTCTTTACACATTGAATCAACTTCTAATCACATAAAAATGTTCATTTGTGCAAAATAAAGCAATTTTTGCTAATTTAGGTGACAAAAGCTAATATTATGTAACAGCCAGAGGGGGTGAAGAGCAAAACTAGTTTCCATGCAGAGGGGCTATGCTCACCGACATGGCATTTTGACCGCTTACATTGTTTCCAAAGACCTAGCTGGAGAAAAAACTACTACAGCCAGAATGCTGCAAGGTCAAGGTCAGTGAAAGGGAATTATCAAGGTCATAGAGGTCAAAGGTCAAGGTCACTTTGCAATTTTATTGGTCAAAAAGGTACAATTTCTACAATTAATGACCTATTTGTTTTAAATTGAGGTAAAATGAGTCAAATGGTCAAGGAAAACATCATAGTATTGACAAAGTTTAAAAAATACTAGCCCAAAATACTTATTTTACAAATGGCAGGCTGTTAGTTTGGTAAAATCATGCCTGTGAACTGGTATACTGTTGCAGTTTCATTATGACATTTTTTCAAAGTGACATTTAAGTTGCCGGATTGAATAGTAAAGATTAAAACGGACTAATACGCATACATATATCCATCTGAAATGGCCCCTCTTATCAAGGTCAAGGTCATCAATAAGGTCAAGGGTCAATTTAGACAGCAAATTTACCCAAACTGACCAAAATGTTCTACTTTACACAGTGGAGAGTGCAATATCATACAGGTTTCCAAGTTGTTCTACACTGTTGCTCAATTGAAAGGTCAATCTGTCAAAGGTCCATGTCATATTGGGCAATATGACAGTCTCTTGTGCTATCTCTGAGTTCAACTAAGCCACCTGACAATAAATGAGCATGTAAATATGGGTTTAACACATGTAACACTTTTCAATTAAATTGCATTTAACTCCATAAAGTGACCACTACTGCGGTTTACGCAAACTTGCGAAAGGGCCTTTTTACCATATTTTGACAATCACAAGAACACATACCCCAAAAAATGCTCTAGCATAACAATAAAAAACACAAATGCTCTAATTTGGGAACCAATGAGTTTCCGATAAATGAAAGTATGCTTACAGTGTAGCCTCATAGTGCAGAAGTGCAACTCACATGCTTCAAGTCCAATATGTAGTGCAAAACTGAGCCAACCATCACCCCTACCTACTAATAAGGCTCTTTTTTCTGCAGCCTTAATGATTTTTGTTTTTAAATAGTGGACTTTTTGAAAGCTCAAATCATTATTGGACTTGCTGAAATCAAAACAATGCATCAAAAACATTTTACAGGTCACATACATAGCAGCCAAGGTATCCAACATAACAGGCCTGATATTCTTCTTTAGGGCCCAGACCTGTAATTGTTTTTCCATAGACCTCCATTATAGCTTTTAAGTAGGCTGTGGTCCTCACAACTCTTCAATCACAATGAGGCTGCCATAGAGGTACAGATTGGACCTAGTTCAATCAAAAAACAAGAATGAGATACCCTGGTGACCGCCATGTTTTGCCACTTTTTGGCCCCTGAAGGTGGGCACCCTACATGAGAGGAAAATTCTACTGAAAAAAATACCAGAATGCAAGGTCCTTTTTTCTAAGCCACACCACTAAACTAAATCAACAAAAGCAATGAGATGTTGTTCCAAAAAGTACAGCAAAGATAGACCTGTCTAATAAATACAATATATTTCCTAGTTTTATTATTGACCAATCATGAAACACCTTACAACTTAAAAATATTGTGCTGAGCTTCCACCCACCTTTTGAGCCAATCACTGCCCTCTTTACATTTACAGGTCTGTGACCTAAAGCCATAACCCATTTCAGACAAAGGACCAAGAAAATAGTTTAATTCAAACCAATAAACATTCTAAAGCACATTTATATTGTTTGTTTGCATCATTTACCCCAAAGTTATTCTAGGTAACCCTTTAAACAACCCTACCCCCCTACACATATTACTGGTAAACTCATTGTACAGCAAAATAATGAAAAGAAAAAGTGAACATATTAATTTTCTTATATCTCTTTTATTATATATCAGAAATGCTTTAAAGTTCACTCATATAAGCTTATAACACCACTTTACAATATACTTTACCAAAAAGATGCATGTGCTTTACCAGCATGAGTCTAATGTGGAGTTACCCCACCCACCCCCATTAACATGGCCAAAATTACTTGTTCCTGGCTATGTGACATATAATACTTTCTTTACACATTGAATCAACTTCTAATCACATAAAAATGTTCATTTGTGCAAAATAAAGCAATTTTTGCTAATTTAGGTGACAAAAGCTAATATTATGTAACAGCCAGAGGGGGTGAAGAGCAAAACTAGTTTCCATGCAGAGGGGCTATGCTCACCGACATGGCATTTTGACCGCTTACATTGTTTCCAAAGACCTAGCTGGAGAAAAAACTACTACAGCCAGAATGCTGCAAGGTCAAGGTCAGTGAAAGGGAATTATCAAGGTCATAGAGGTCAAAGGTCAAGGTCACTTTGCAATTTTATTGGTCAAAAAGGTACAATTTCTACAATTAATGACCTATTTGTTTTAAATTGAGGTAAAATGAGTCAAATGGTCAAGGAAAACATCATAGTATTGACAAAGTTTAAAAAATACTAGCCCAAAATACTTATTTTACAAATGGCAGGCTGTTAGTTTGGTAAAATCATGCCTGTGAACTGGTATACTGTTGCAGTTTCATTATGACATTTTTTCAAAGTGACATTTAAGTTGCCGGATTGAATAGTAAAGATTAAAACGGACTAATACGCATACATATATCCATCTGAAATGGCCCCTCTTATCAAGGTCAAGGTCATCAATAAGGTCAAGGGTCAATTTAGACAGCAAATTTACCCAAACTGACCAAAATGTTCTACTTTACACAGTGGAGAGTGCAATATCATACAGGTTTCCAAGTTGTTCTACACTGTTGCTCAATTGAAAGGTCAATCTGTCAAAGGTCCATGTCATATTGGGCAATATGACAGTCTCTTGTGCTATCTCTGAGTTCAACTAAGCCACCTGACAATAAATGAGCATGTAAATATGGGTTTAACACATGTAACACTTTTCAATTAAATTGCATTTAACTCCATAAAGTGACCACTACTGCGGTTTACGCAAACTTGCGAAAGGGCCTTTTTACCATATTTTGACAATCACAAGAACACATACCCCAAAAAATGCTCTAGCATAACAATAAAAAACACAAATGCTCTAATTTGGGAACCAATGAGTTTCCGATAAATGAAAGTATGCTTACAGTGTAGCCTCATAGTGCAGAAGTGCAACTCACATGCTTCAAGTCCAATATGTAGTGCAAAACTGAGCCAACCATCACCCCTACCTACTAATAAGGCTCTTTTTTCTGCAGCCTTAATGATTTTTGTTTTTAAATAGTGGACTTTTTGAAAGCTCAAATCATTATTGGACTTGCTGAAATCAAAACAATGCATCAAAAACATATTACAGGTCACATACATAGCAGCCAAGGTATCCAACATAACAGGCCTGATATTCTTCTTTAGGGCCCAGACCTGTAATTGTTTTTCCATAGACCTCCATTATAGCTTTTAAGTAGGCTGTGGTCCTCACAACTCTTCAATCACAATGAGGCTGCCATAGAGGTACAGATTGGACCTAGTTCAATCAAAAAACAAGAATGAGATACCCTGGTGACCGCCATGTTTTGCCACTTTTTGGCCCCTGAAGGTGGGCACCCTACATGAGAGGAAAATTCTACTGAAAAAAATACCAGAATGCAAGGTCCTTTTTTCTAAGCCACACCACTAAACTAAATCAACAAAAGCAATGAGATGTTGTTCCAAAAAGTACAGCAAAGATAGACCTGTCTAATAAATACAATATATTTCCTAGTTTTATTATTGACCAATCATGAAACACCTTACAACTTAAAAATATTGTGCTGAGCTTCCACCCACCTTTTGAGCCAATCACTGCCCTCTTTACATTTACAGGTCTGTGACCTAAAGCCATAACCCATTTCAGACAAAGGACCAAGAAAATAGTTTAATTCAAACCAATAAACATTCTAAAGCACATTTATATTGTTTGTTTGCATCATTTACCCCAAAGTTATTCTAGGTAACCCTTTAAACAACCCTACCCCCCTACACATATTACTGGTAAACTCATTGTACAGCAAAATAATGAAAAGAAAAAGTGAACATATTAATTTTCTTATATCTCTTTTATTATATATCAGAAATGCTTTAAAGTTCACTCATATAAGCTTATAACACCACTTTACAATATACTTTACCAAAAAGATGCATGTGCTTTACCAGCATGAGTCTAATGTGGAGTTACCCCACCCACCCCCATTAACATGGCCAAAATTACTTGTTCCTGGCTATGTGACATATAATACTTTCTTTACACATTGAATCAACTTCTAATCACATAAAAATGTTCATTTGTGCAAAATAAAGCAATTTTTGCTAATTTAGGTGACAAAAGCTAATATTATGTAACAGCCAGAGGGGGTGAAGAGCAAAACTAGTTTCCATGCAGAGGGGCTATGCTCACCGACATGGCATTTTGACCGCTTACATTGTTTCCAAAGACCTAGCTGGAGAAAAAACTACTACAGCCAGAATGCTGCAAGGTCAAGGTCAGTGAAAGGGAATTATCAAGGTCATAGAGGTCAAAGGTCAAGGTCACTTTGCAATTTTATTGGTCAAAAAGGTACAATTTCTACAATTAATGACCTATTTGTTTTAAATTGAGGTAAAATGAGTCAAATGGTCAAGGAAAACATCATAGTATTGACAAAGTTTAAAAAATACTAGCCCAAAATACTTATTTTACAAATGGCAGGCTGTTAGTTTGGTAAAATCATGCCTGTGAACTGGTATACTGTTGCAGTTTCATTATGACATTTTTTCAAAGTGACATTTAAGTTGCCGGATTGAATAGTAAAGATTAAAACGGACTAATACGCATACATATATCCATCTGAAATGGCCCCTCTTATCAAGGTCAAGGTCATCAATAAGGTCAAGGGTCAATTTAGACAGCAAATTTACCCAAACTGACCAAAATGTTCTACTTTACACAGTGGAGAGTGCAATATCATACAGGTTTCCAAGTTGTTCTACACTGTTGCTCAATTGAAAGGTCAATCTGTCAAAGGTCCATGTCATATTGGGCAATATGACAGTCTCTTGTGCTATCTCTGAGTTCAACTAAGCCACCTGACAATAAATGAGCATGTAAATATGGGTTTAACACATGTAACACTTTTCAATTAAATTGCATTTAACTCCATAAAGTGACCACTACTGCGGTTTACGCAAACTTGCGAAAGGGCCTTTTTACCATATTTTGACAATCACAAGAACACATACCCCAAAAAATGCTCTAGCATAACAATAAAAAACACAAATGCTCTAATTTGGGAACCAATGAGTTTCCGATAAATGAAAGTATGCTTACAGTGTAGCCTCATAGTGCAGAAGTGCAACTCACATGCTTCAAGTCCAATATGTAGTGCAAAACTGAGCCAACCATCACCCCTACCTACTAATAAGGCTCTTTTTTCTGCAGCCTTAATGATTTTTGTTTTTAAATAGTGGACTTTTTGAAAGCTCAAATCATTATTGGACTTGCTGAAATCAAAACAATGCATCAAAAACATATTACAGGTCACATACATAGCAGCCAAGGTATCCAACATAACAGGCCTGATATTCTTCTTTAGGGCCCAGACCTGTAATTGTTTTTCCATAGACCTCCATTATAGCTTTTAAGTAGGCTGTGGTCCTCACAACTCTTCAATCACAATGAGGCTGCCATAGAGGTACAGATTGGACCTAGTTCAATCAAAAAACAAGAATGAGATACCCTGGTGACCGCCATGTTTTGCCACTTTTTGGCCCCTGAAGGTGGGCACCCTACATGAGAGGAAAATTCTACTGAAAAAAATACCAGAATGCAAGGTCCTTTTTTCTAAGCCACACCACTAAACTAAATCAACAAAAGCAATGAGATGTTGTTCCAAAAAGTACAGCAAAGATAGACCTGTCTAATAAATACAATATATTTCCTAGTTTTATTATTGACCAATCATGAAACACCTTACAACTTAAAAATATTGTGCTGAGCTTCCACCCACCTTTTGAGCCAATCACTGCCCTCTTTACATTTACAGGTCTGTGACCAATATGTGCAATCAAGAAAAGTGCAGCTAGGTACACAGAAACTTACAATTATTTCAGAGAAAAGATCATTGAAGATATGCAGTTGTAGCAATATTAAGAAACTAGGGCACCAAATAATTCAAGCTGATGATAATGCAATGATCAGTATCTGAAATAATACTCCAAATCAAACACTTTATAGATACTGTAAGCATTGGGCCGAAAATAATATCATTACCAAAACTTTTTAAGACAAATCAGGAACATATTTTGAGGTAGAAAAAAACGCGAGGTCTGATAATGTGTGTCAGTGTTAACACTACTACGTGAACTGCAACTATAGTATACCGCAGCATACATGAGGCTCAAGCCAGCAGAAGTTACATAATTGCTAGCAAAAAAAAGGGATAGAAGCAGAATAGTCTACAGCCAAAAGTAGTTTAGCAACGTGCGTAGGTATAAGCGGGCCCTTTGTATACTAATGGATTCTTAGTCCCGAGGAATGTGATTATCAACCGAGGCGCAGCCGAGGTTGATAATCATATTTCGAGGGATGATATTTTCGACTATCACCCTAGCAGGAAATGTAATATTTATTTTATTATACCGAACAGAACATTAGATCCCTTATTTTCTGAAGTACTTTTCTTTCTTAATAGACCTATCATGGTGAGGGGAGATCCAAAGGGAAACTAATGAACATCATCTTATCCTATTAAATCTTTCATTAAAATGGTTCGTCTGCTCGACCTGACCGCTGACGTTACGTTTAACAAATTACGTCATAAATGCTGATGACGTCAAACTAATACCAAGCAGCGTCATGTTTAAAGGAGGTACTGTACATGAGGCTGTTTTGATGCAAAATAGAAAATTTCTCAAAATCTGCTTAAATTTGGTCTCAACGTGTTCCTCTCGTCCTAACTAAGAAAACGAGTACCGACACTTTATGTTTATGACCAAAAACAACGAAGTTATTTGGAGTTTAAAGTCGCCAAATCATGCGTCATGTCCGCCATTGCTGTTGAACGTCTCCTGACGTGAAAGAACCGTACGCGCATTGGCGATGCGCATCATGTGACCGCCCTGATATTTTATAATATCACCCGTTTCTATGACAAACACGTGGCAGCATTCGCCGTCGCTATAGCAACGGGTGATATTATATAAATATAACATTCTTGCGAGGGTGCTAGTCGAAAATATCATCCCGAGATATGTGACTATCAACCGAGGCGCAGCCGAGGTTGATAATCATATTTTGAGGGATGATTTTTCGACTAGCACCCTCTCAAGAATGTTATATTTATTTTATTATACCGAACATTTTCTAACCATGGTGCGAGAAGTTCCAAAGACAACGCAATGCATACTTGCTACGAATGGATGAAATAATATTTTTCTCAAAAGGATTGTGTTTGTAAACAGTTCGAGTTCTCAAACTGTTCGTGATCGTCGTTTAAACAAATCGTAACATTATCACTTATGACGTCAAACTTTTCAGGCTACTAAAGCTGCAGTATCGCTTAAATCAACATTGTAAATGGAGTTGCTGTACAAATGATGCGGTTTTGTTGCAAAACAGAAAATTCGTCTGATATGCTCAATTTTGGTTTCAAAATGTTCCACTCGTTCTAACTAAGAAAATGAGTACCCACACTTTATGTTTCTGACCACAAATAAAAAAGTTATTGGGAGTTTAAAGTGACCAGGCCATGGATCACACATGTATCCGCCGTTGTAAGTTAGCGTCTCCTCGTGTTAACCAAACGAACCGTACGCGCATCGGCGGCGCGCATGTGATAGTCGAAATTATCGCAGGGTGATAGTCGAAATTATTATAGCACCTACCGGCCTATGGAGGTTTTACATGGGAATTCAATGTGAGGTATAATAATATAAATTGTTATATGACTGGAGAGAATCCTGTTTCGTGATTGGCCCAATTTGTCTTCATAAATCTCTATATCTACCTTAAAACTGGTCTAAACTGGCTCAGAAGGTGATATAGGATGAAATCCAGCTCTAACTAGTTTCCAGAAGTTAATATTTTTGACACTTCTGCAATATCACCCTCTAGAGAGCTAAAAATAGCATGATGAGTATAAAACTAGCATGTGCTGCATGAAATTGACATGATTTGCTGTTTCACATCCCAACAGGTAAACTAAAGACTTTTATGAATTTTAACAACTGTTTTGTTATGTTTTGTTTGTTCATTTATCTTTGTTTGAATGAACAAAATGTAAAAAAAAAGTTTTATGATCAAATTTTACACTCCACATTTAGAGAATTAATAAATACATTTCAAATTGCAAAATACTACATTAAAATATTTTAATACAGTTGATAAAACTTGTAAGAAAGTCCTTAGGTTGAAGGTTGACTTCAGCAACAAAAGTGAAAGTAGAACATTTTCATTCTAAGTTGAAAAGTCATATAACAAAACAGTTATTGACTTCAATTTCGGTAGACATGAGGATTTATCTACCCTTAAAAGTGATATTCACCTCGGCCTAGCGGCCTCGGTGAATTATCACTTTTTCGGGTAGATAAATCCTTATGTCTACCTCAATGAAGTCAATAATTGTATAATATCAGTCGTTCGTCTATGGAAGTTTTGTATGGGGAATTTACGTGAGGTATAATAACACAGGATATACTGTCGCAAATTTACGACGTTATCCAATCAGACGTCACGTTGCATTTGCAAGTGCATTAGAATTTATCTTTATGGTAATTTATGATGTCATTTACGCCTGTTACAGAAACTGTCGTTTTATGGAACCACAGTTTAACTATACCAGTTAGAAGCTCGTTGTACTCGTATATTGATGTTGATTTTAAGCATGCTTGACATCTTATTGACTTCTCACGCAAGTTGTACAATAGCTTTGTCAAACAAAATTAGTTATACTAGATTGCTTTTCATTCACACTTATATTAAATTGGTTAATTATACCATGTTATCTAGACCACAATTAAACAAGTGATAATTGTCAGGAAATACCACAATCGCAAACCGCAGCCCAACCCACGGCACCGTGAGGAAGAGCCACAGAACACTTACAGTCACAAGACATCAGGAAGACAACTAAAGCATAGCAATCAGCTCTCTCTTTCCCATCAAGATTATTGCAAAACTAGAAAGGACACTACGTAATGCTTAACAAAACAAAGACAAATCACAGAACAAAACAGACAAAGGGAAGAACGTAAAACAATGAATCAACAATTATATCAGAACCACCGCCTTAGAAACGACAGCAGCTTAAACCACCGGGGGCTTAAATGCATATCTTCGCTGCAGATTCCGTTGTTTAAAAAAATGTTTCGCTCGCATGGAGGCATCCTAATATATGCAATGCATCATTACAGAGAAACAATCTAATCCAATTAACACACTAGGGTGAAACAAAGAAAAGGGCTAATGACTCACAGTTAAAGAAAATCTCAAGTTGAGCCACGTTGGGCCCAGCCAAGGACAAACATCAGGCACCAACGAACGGAATAAAGCTTTACGTAAGGGCCGTCATTGAGTCTAAGGCATGACTCACAGTCGTGCAATTATTGAAGAGGAACCATATTTATAAGCCGTGATCATGATAGGGTGTAGACTGTCACATGATATCCATGTTGTATCCCACTTTTTACAACGTTTAATTATCTTTTTAAATTGGTCACTAAAGTCAGGCTTTCCTACTCTTCTTTTGAAAATATGAACTAAATCATGAAATATCGACTCTGATATTCCCTGATGCAGAAGAGTTTTTAAACCGATATTTATCAACTCTGAGTGTCTGTGGTAAAATTTAGAAAAGGCTCAGTCTACGAAGTTTATGATATCGATACTTAATAAACAGTGTAAACGCAACTAAACTTACATAAAAGTCTCGTGGTTGATCTAGTGGTGTGTACTGTAAATTCGGAAACTTTCGCGATAGTTTTATTTTCGCGAAACTTCGCATTTGCGAAGTTCCGTGAAAATAAAACCCTCGCTATATAACGTAATCACTCTGCCGTTCACTGATAATGGTAAATCATGCTCTAGCCGCGATTTTAGCGTCGCAAATATGTCGTTTTAGGCTATTCAAGAAAATAACAGCTCACAGAACCATGCTCCAGACAACGTATTCTCTGTGCGATAAAGATTCTTCAAGATTAGTTGAGCAATTTTTCCAACATAGACTACCCTTAAGCAATTGGGTCTATAAAATTCTTGCCCTTTACGCATTGCGTTAGAACGTTTGCCCAGTATACATGTTTGATGCCTGTACAAGAATATCTCAAAAACTGTCCACTCCAAAATTCAAAACTGTCACCTGACACCCTATCAACAACTAGGCGTTACGTGCAGCCTCACTAGTATGTGCCAGCACACCAATTATTGATGCTTAGTGCAGTTTCTACTAAAGAAGGCCCTTGCAAATGCGTGCACATGCGCACACTTGCCAGAGTATTCCATGCTCGTATACACAAAGAATGGATGTAGATGAACGCTTATGACACAATTGGGGCCTCTAGCCCCACAAGGTAGCTGTCCTTGAAATATCTGTAGAACAACTTCTCGCCTGTGCAATACATACCCATATCTAATGTTCTGGCTCAAATATTGTATTCAGGTCTTTAAAAATATCTTTGAATCCACGTTGTTTCGACAATAATTGCTATTTTCAAGACTATGAGACCAATGCCAAAGTAATTAATGGTGCAAAGATCAGTAATCGATACAATCAAGTACCAAAACTGACCCAGGATACCAAGGGGAAAGTAACAGACTCACAGTTAGACACCACAAACGAGAGCCAAGAGGTCGGCCCTTTCCCAGCAGGTTACCACAAGGCACAAAAACTGATGCACACAAAGGCATAGCAAACACTAGACAGAAAACATAAATGATCCACAAAAGAAGTACCGCATTGGAACGGTCAGTAAAATATTTTACTGGAGGGCTTAAACTGGTTTCACGGTGCCAACCTCACCTTTAATTCAAATGTCGATGAAGACACATAGACATTTGGTTTGTATGAAAGACCCCTAACTTATCAATGCATCATCTCCTAGAACATATAAATCAAGATATAAGAAGGGGATATAGCAAAGATAAGGACTCAATAGTAAATATATCTGAATACCGAAGCAAAAGAAATCCAACAGGTAAATCCCGGTGGGCCAAACAAACAGCCAAAAGCATCAGGCCCCTACCATCTCATCAATAGATAAGTCTTTAAGTCGGAACCGTCATACAGTCTGAAGGACGACCCACCGGCGTGCAATTGAAGAGGAAAGGAAAGTTGCACACCGTGATTGGGAAACTAAACAGAAACGCTGAGGTCATAGGTTCGAACCCAGTCAAATACATAAAATAATATTTTTTATTGACCTTCTTTTTTACTTCATTGGTATAATTTTTTTCCCTATCGCTGAGTTTGTGCTAAACATCACTATCAACATTTTATAAGTCATACAATTACCATCAACTGTGTTCTTGCTCATGTTGCTCTGAAACACTTAACCCTTATTATACAAGCTACATGTATTTTCTTTAGCAAAAGGGGTATATTAATTTCGTACCAAAGCCTGTCCATCGTCCGTCTGTTCGTCCGTCCGTCTGTGCGTGTGTGTGTCCACTGCCTTTCTTTTAAATATATCTCAACCTAAACCGTAAGATGGAGCAACTTCAAGCTTTGTACCTAGCAACTAGACAGGTCACATGCTGTAGGGGATACAGGGTAATATTTCGTGTTACTTTGACCCCTAGGTCAATGTCAAAGGTCAGATTATGTATTTTCCTGTAAATGCATCTCCTCCTAAACCATTAAACGTAGCAACTTTGTACCTGATTAGGCCTTAAGAAGTAGATGGTTCTGGGCAACTGAGGCCAAGGTCAAAGGTGAAATAATATATTTTCTTGCAAATGCATTATATCCGAAACCGTTAGACGTAGCAATCTCAAACTTTGCACCTGATTAGGTCACCTAAGCTGTGATCACTTGTAAACATTTCGTGTGACCTTAACCCAAACGTCAAGGTTAACATTCAAATAATGTATTATTTGTAAATGTATCTCCTCTTAAACCGTCAGGTGTAGCAGCTTCAAACTTTGTATCTGAATAGGTCACATGATGTAGAGGGTACTTGGCATTATCTTGTGTGACCTTAACCCCAATGTCAAGGTCAAATAATGTATTTTTATGTAAATGCATATCCTCCTAAATCGTTAGACGTAGCATTTTCAAACTTCAAACTTTGCCTCTGCATAGGTCACATAATGTAGATGGTACTGGGCAACATTTCATGTGACCTTAACCCAGAGGTCTTAGTCAGAGGTCAGATAATGTATTTTCTTCCTAAAACGTAGGATATTGCAACTTAAAACTTTGCAGGTGAATATGACACATGATATAGAAGTTTCTGGGTAATATTTAGTGTGACCTTAATGCCATGGTCAAGGTAAAGAATGTATTTTCTCTTTTAAATGCATCTCAACCGTTTGACGTAGCCACCTAAACTTCCCAGATTAATGGTCACATGATGCGGGGGTACTCGGAACATTTTGTGTGACCATGACCCCGAGGTCAAGGTCAAAAGTGAAAATGGCAGGTATTTTTGATGGTGCATCATAGACTGCATTATAGTTAAGTGTATACATACTATCATATTGATAGTGTTTTGTGTGCAAGACGTGATGACTGATGAGACAACAGATTCAGATGCGCAAGCTCATCAAGAACTTCACTGTTTATCTATGTGGAAAAGGTGTGACTAATTGTATTTCCACTGACCTACATTATGATGAAACAGGTGAGAAAACTATTTATTGTGGGCACAAATGATCAGCGTACAATAACGAATGGCACTCTAGTTTCGTATTTAATTTTATGAGGCAACAATCACTATATAAGTCTTGTAGTTCAAATTTGATCATATGTTATGGATTCAATGGCCAAATAATACAAGTTTGATGCCTGTACAAGAATATCTTAAACACTGTCCACTCCCAACTTCAAAACTGTCACCTGCCACCCTATCAACTAGGTGTTACGTGCAGCCTCACTAGTATGTGCCAGTACACCAGCTATTGATGCTTAGTGCAGTTTCCACTAAAGAAGGCCCTTGCAAATGCGTGCACATGCCCTCACTAGCCAGAGTATTAACTGCTCATATACGCAAAAATGGATGTAGGTGAACGAAAATGACACAATTGGGGCCTCTAGCCCCACAAGGTAGCTGTACTTGAAATATCTGTAGAACAACTTCTCGCCTATGAATACATACCCATATCACATGTGCTGGCTCAAATATTGTATTCAGGTCTTTAATGTCAAGTCATTAGTTTAACAATATCGTTGAAACCACATTGTTTAGACAATCATTGCTATTTTCAAGACTATAAAACCAATATGCCAAAGGTCTATGCATCACTAATAAGGTAAGTTGACACTTTGACCTTGTCATGAGAGCACGTGCTTCAATTACAGGGCATTGTTTAAACATTGGGTCAGAGTAGACAGCCAGGCACTGGAAGGAAAACCTACCAAGCCAAAAGTTTGCCTTTTTGGAAGAAAAAGTCTTCTAACTTAACAATTTCACTATGGATGGATTTTCCTTCCAATTAGTTTTTTCACTGAAAATTGAAAGGTTTTACCATCCATCTTTATGACAAGCTTTGGATGGAAAACCCTTCCAAAACATCCTTTTAATTGCAAATTTGGCATCAGATTAGCTGACTGATCGCAGGATTAATGATGTAATAAGTATTTTTTAATTACATAACCAAGCAGAAAAATCATGATTCTAAATGATAAACCTTGTTGCGATATAGGTAACAGTTAATTAAGATCATTTATCAATCTTTTCTTATCACTGGTTTTAGAGAACGTTTGCAAACTTTTGATAACTTTTCTTGAAGATATCTTTTCAAGGCATACAGTATTACATAAGTGTGTTACTATGAATAAATCTGGTTGGAAATCCAGGCAATCACAAACAGGTGCTTTGGCTTATTTATGAGGAGAAATGTTTCTATTTCTAGAAATAGAGCTAAAATTGAGAGACTGTTAGATTGGAAGGAATTTCCATCCAAATCTGTTGGAAGATTTTCCTTCCAGTGCCTGACTGATAGACCTTCATTTCGCCATTTTAAGAGGCATATCAAACAGTAACACACCTAATAAATTATTTTACTTGTAATAGTCCTTACTTTATTCAGAACTATAGAGCAAATTATTAACCTAAAATTGACTACCCATCTCCCCTGTGTTATCAGATTAAACCCCCTCCCCACAACTGGCCATGGAATCACTTGAAAAGGGTCAAAAACGTTAGAAAAAGTCAAGACAGAAGGTAAAAAAAAAGAAAAGAAAAATAAGATAAAGGGGACTTAATTTACGAATCTTCCCTCGGAGAAATTCGTTTGACGACTGGCCCTTGTACAAGGTCTCGTCATACACCGTCCAAAATAGTTTTGGACAGAGAAGGGAAAACATATTAATTCACCTGACTTAAATGTAAAGAAACTATTAACTTAATATGGTAAAAAAGAAACTGATTTATATAAATCAAATTTCTACTTAATAATTTTGATGTATTCTTCAACAGAACAATCAGACCAAGTGCAAATTTTAAAATCCCCGCTCATTGAAACGATATCTCTGTTTTCAACTATTTTGAGTTAAACTTCAATGAGTAATCTCCCTTAACAATGCACTTCGTTCCTATTTTGATGTATTGTATACCTATAGACTAATGGGCAAAATAGCTGAGGGGTTTAGTGCGCTTTATTGACCTTTTTTTTTGCTTCATTGGTATACTTTTTTCCCTATCGCTGAGTTTGTGCTAAACATCAATATCAACATTTTATTAGTCATACAATTATTACCATCAACTGTGTTCTTGCTCATGTTGCTCTGAAACACTTTACCTTTATTATACCAGCTATTTTCTTTAGCAAAAGGGGTATATTAATTTCGTATCAAAGCTTGTCCATCATCCGTCTGTCTGTCCGTTCGCCCGTCCGTCTGTGCGTGTGTGTGTTCATTGCATTTCTTTAAGTATATCTCAACCTAAACCATAAGATAGAGCAACTTCAAGCTTTGTACCTAGCCACTAGACAGGCCACATGCTGTAGGGGATACAGGGCGATATTTTGTGTTATCTTGACCCCTAGGTCAAGGTCAAAGGTCAGATAATGTACTTTGCTGTAAATGTATCTCCTCCTAAACCATTAAACGTAGCAACTTTGTACCTGGTTAGGCCTTAAGAAGTAGATGGTTCTGGGCACATTTTATGTGACATTGACCTGAGGTCAAGGTCAAAGGTGAAATAATATATTTTCTTTCAAATGCATTATATCCGAAACCGTTAGACGTAGCAATCTCAAGCTTTGCACCTGATTAGGTCACCTAAAGCTGAGATTACTGGTAAACATTTCGTGTGACCTTAGCCATAACGTCAAGATTAACATTCAAATAATGTATTATTTGTAAATGTATCTCCTCTTAAACCGTCAGGTGTAGCGGCTTCAAACTTTGTATCTGAATAGGTCACATGATGTAGAGGGTACTTCGCAACATCTTGTGTGACCTTAACCCCTTTGTCAAGGCCAAATAATGTATTTTCATGTAAATGCATGTCCTCCTTAACCGTTAGACATAGCAGCTTCAAACTTTGCCTCTGCATAGGTCACATAATGTAGAGGGTACTGGGCAACATTTCATGTGACCTTAACCCAGAGGTCAAAGCCAGAGGTCAAATAATGTATTTTCTTCCTAAAACGTAGGACATTGAAAACTAAAACATTGCAGGTGAATATGACACATGATATAGAAGTTTCTGGCCAATATTTAGTGTGACCTTAATGCCATGGTCAAGGTCAAAGAATGTATTTTCTCTTTTAAAGGTCTTGTGAACCTTCAAAAACATTTTCGAAACTCTTCATGATTTAAATGACAGTGATGAGAAAACCAAAATGCTGAAAACCCCATCTTAAAATTCCAACCGAGTCAAAAGATATGTAAGTTTTAAAATTATGCAAATTAGCATATAAGCCCCGCCCACATTATTGTTTTGAGATGATTTTTTTCCAAATGTCAAATTTTGTGAAGTGCGATTTCTAAACAATTAAAAACAGCACAACTAAAATATTAAATGATGTTAAAATAAATGAAATATGTTAAATTTAATATTTTAAAAAGCTCAAATGACGTCATATGAGCCTCTCGCATATTTTCATCTAATTAAATTTTGAAACCTTCATATCCTGGTTACTATTCGGAATTTTTTGATGGGACTTTCGACATTCTGTTTCTCTCATTACTGGCCTTTCAATCAATAGGAGTTTAAAAAAGTGTTTTTGTAGATTCACATGACCTTTAAATACATCTCCTTAACCGTATGACGTAGCCACTCCAAACTTCCCAGATTCATGCGTCACACGATGCGGAGGTTACTCGGCAACATTTTGTGTAACCATGGCCCAAAGGTCAAGGTCAAAAGTGAAAAAGCAGGTATTTTCGATGGTGCATCATCGACTGCATTCTAGTTAAGTGTGTACATACTATCATATTGATAGTGTTTTGTGTGCAAGACATGATGACTGATGAGACAACAGATTCAGATGCGCAAGCTCATCAAGAACTCCACTGTTTATCTATGTGGAAAAGGTGTAACTAATTGTATTTCCACTGACCTACATTATGATGAAACAGGTGAGAAAACCATTTGTTGTTGGCACAAATGATCAGCGCACAATAACGATTGGCACTCTAGTTTCGTATTTAATTTTATCTTGTGGAAACAATCACTATATAAGTCTTGTAGTTTCATAGTTGAGCGTAAAATAACAATTATTTTCTTACTCGTAAATTCATAAATGTGTTTTGGGTACTCAAAATAACCATATCATTGAGACGGTTCTTTTGAGTACCCACAACATATGTTTTGGTTGAGAAATAAAAAAAACTATATTTTCCGTTTAACACTCCTATTTGGAGGTTTGTCAGATTCCGTCTGTACCATTGATTGTTTCCTCAATATGCACATTCACATTCATGATAATTTTTTTTATATTAGTTAATTAGTAATCGCTAGCCTGATTAAGTGCAAACTCCTTCAGACACGAACTAAAACTCTTCAATTAATATAACGAAGCAATAAATAAAGAAATTAATATGTCGCTGAGTTTGCAGCATTTTTGCACATAATCCATAAATTGAGCCAGCCATTTTTATGTAAATACATGTAGAGAATACTAGGTGAGTGTCTTTTGATATCAAGTTTACCTGGCAAGGCTTTGAGAACGCATGTTGACATCGCGAGGCTTGCCGAGAGATTCAACATGCGTTCTCAAAGCCGAGCCTGGTAAACTTGATATCAAAAGACGCGAACCTGGTATTTTATTTATCAGTTTACCCATTGTTGAACACTCTTCAAACTAGCGATTATGGCGTTATTTTTGATTTTTGTGTTGATTCAGCGTCATTAGCGACGTCATTCAAAAAGTGGAACGTCATCATGACCTGATAAAGGTAACATGCCGTGAGATAGGAAACGTTTATTAGGTTATGTTGAAACAGTTCAGTTAATATTAGGGTTGACTGATAAAAGATGGTACCAGCGCAGGGCCAGGCGAGTATGTGCATCCCTAAGCACTTCTGAACTCACTGATACATAAGGTATTTAAGAACATTTAATGTTCTGGCTAAAGATGAACGTCTAGCCCGTGAGGTAGCCGAAATAATGGCTATTATTTTTTTTTTTTGGGGGGGGGGGGAGATTTTTATATCAACAGTCACGGATTAATTTATGTTTGGTGCATTGTGTTGACAAAATTAGAAATATATTAATCATCTTGTTAAATCTTAATAATCAGAAACTCTACCAGTTTCTATCGCGTGACATCCGTCAAGATGTCTTAGTTCATTTTGGGTTTGCCCAGACTTTGTCTAAAGCATCACTCGTATCTGAACATTGGTTCGGTCATCATTCAAATTTGTTTAACTTTAAAAGTTTTCTATCTAATGTATTTGGCTCATATCTGGATGGAGATGTTTCTCCCCCCCCCCCCCCCTTCTTATGGTTTATATATCTCGCAACTTATTCTTTTTGCTAGAGTATGTTATAATTAATAAAAAAAAAAACATTGCTAAACCAAGGGTAAAGCATTTCCTATATCCTACCGCAGACACTCAGAGTTGATCGCTAAATACATTATTGACTTGTAAACTGTCCTGCAACAAAACGTATCAGAGCAGGTATTTAATGGCGACTTACTGCCCTGCCAGCCAAGAGTGACAGTGACATCATGTTTTGTTTACAACATTATTAGATATTTATAATCGATAGATCACTTGTGTATTAATCTTATCCGTAGATCAAGCAGAGTGTGCGAGTTATTTTTTTTACTTAACAATTGTAAACACAATTCTACGTACTTGTCACTCTTGGTTGGCACAACAGTGGCCTACAAATTTAAAAGAATCGTCGGAAAGACATCTTCTCTGATCAGTTCAAAAAGATCACCAAGCGTTATAGAAGAGTGGGATAATGTTAGGTTTGCAGGTTTGTATGTTTTATCTGTAAAACATATCCCCCCCCCCCTTATCCAGACCTATCTAAGAATGCATGATCCCTTTACCCTAATTAATTTACTCTTTTTAGCAGACAAACAGACTGTTTCTGCTTCCTTACAGTTATATTTTTAGATAACGATTCAGACCTTTCAGTATGGCTGGCTTATCTGTGTTCCATTGGACATTACCGAATAGGGGATGCAATCACTGTGACAGTGCTTCTCTTAGGGTATAAAATGGCACCCGGCATTGAAGGTCTTTTGCCGGTGTATAGCTAGGTTGTTTTAAAAAAAAGTAAGTGAGTATGATCTTGAATCACCACGATCACAAACTGCAGACAAACCCATGGCATACTTTTAATGTAGGGTTTTTATTTTATATAGAATTGGACTGTAACAGTTTTGATTCAGAGAAATGATTTTGTTGGGATAACGGCTGAAATTACTATCACGTAGATTTTTGATTAATATATATTGACATATTCCATGTTTGAGTGTATCCGTGTGCTTCAGTATAAATACTGTAACAGGTATGTTTAACCAAATAACCCTTTGTAGACTGGAAACCACTAAACGGGTACTTTGGCTATCAGTGAAGATCCAGATGAAATGCAGCATAATGCTGCATTTCATCAGGGGCTGCACTGTTTGTTAAGAATAAAACAAAGTAAATAAGAAGGCAAAGATCAGGAATCGATACAATTAAGTACCACACCTGACCCAGGACACCACATGGGAAAGTGACAAAACAAAATAGAGCTTCACATACAAGCGAGCCAAGAGGTCAGCCCTTTCCCAGCAGGTGACCACAAGGCTACCCTCATGGACAGATTCGCATCATGATTTAGAACATTCTACCTGTGATCCCTTAACGTACACAATGGGCAGTCCCATACTTAAAGTATCAATATGTATGATAAAATCCATCTGAATACAAAGGTTTGCTCAGTCAGACGTGAAGAACTGTCTTTGTTTGTCCCTGTTTGTGTCTCTTCTTACTACTGGTATATCGCACCTCGAATGGAACACAGTTTTTCGTTTTTTAAATTTTACATTAACGTTACATCACACGGAAAGTTTGCATGCACATAGAAATAGTAAAACCCTAACTAGATTTAAATTTTGGCGGAGCCTGATATCTATTTTACGGCTCTGATATCGTGTAAAAATAAATAAGTTAGTTTTTGTTAGCATGGGGTAGATATACCGGTATGTGCTCATCTATAAAATGTCTCTTAGAGATTACAACAGACGATTATCTTGTTGAAGGCATCAAAGTGTTCGGCCTACGATGCAATCCAAGCTGCTTTTATAGGTCTATGTATAATTGCCTTTTTTTGGGTCACCAGTTTTGTGACAAGGTTCGAGATAATAACTGAAACATTATTGACTAGGCTGATAAATGGCAACGCAAGCCAATATGCAGATACATTTAAAACCACTGATGCATTGTTGTAAATTGTCTTATATAAGTATATAGATTGTTTTATGTTCAACTGATAGTCATTGATCCGTTTCGCTCAAGGTACTAGAGGGGAATATTATTTGGCCTAAAACATTAAGAATGTTAAAATTTCATCCTATCACAGCATTTATGAAAATGCATGCAAAATCACAAAAATATTTTTGATAAGGGTTTTTTTGGTTTAAATATATATTTCCAATTGATATAAAATTCGCATTTTAGATTTAATGTTATTGCCAAAAAACAGTGTTCCATGCGAAGGGCTATATTACAGTAGTGTCATGATTGGGTAATTGTGGCATTCCCTGTTCAACATTTTAAAACGATTGGTAGGTTCAAATATTTAATCCATCACAATCTTCTTCTTACTGGAGATACACGTCAGACTTAAGCAGTTCTGCTTCTAAGACGTCGGCTGTCTAGTGGTGGGGGAAAGCCAGTGCAGTTCTCAGCGTTCGGCCGGGAAATACTCTGTGAAACCACCGCAACCGAGAAGGTGACCGTCAATCCATTGAGATACATACCTCTGCAGGAATAATTTGATAATTTTTCACAAATCAATATGTTTTTTGCTAGCGAGATTCGAACCTGCGTGGCAGAGGTATCCAGCTAGTCAGAGCTAAACACACTACGGACTGAGCTATCCAGGTGCCCAGTTACAATGGTCAATATATCCTTCGTGCATATTTAAACACTTTCATAATACCATACTACTTTAACTTCAAATCTCCAGACACTCCATGGCTCTTTTAAACATATCGAGGAGATTTCATGCCTTTTAGGGGTGAGTGTATGAGTCCGAATAAATTCTCTTTACTATTAATCTAATTTCATTTGTTTGTTTGTTTGTTTGTTTGTTTGATTGTTTGTTTGTTTGTTTGTTTATGCTACTGTGGATGGAACATGAGCCTTGACAAATCGATTAAACAGCGCGGGCACAACGATTGTCAACAGCTCATCACAAAGTCACATGGTCAATGCTGATTGGAGACTTAAAATTCATAACAGAGTATAGCAACGCCTACCCGTGAGTAAAGCGAAACGTGTCATTGTTCTGCTGACTTCCAAAAAAGCTACGTTCGGCGTTTAAAGTCAACAAATCATGAACCAGAGTCAAGTTGGTAGAATTGGAAGCGTGAACTAGCCTGTGCATCAGAACAGTCTTAGGTAAACTTTATACGAGCAAGGTACTGCTGATGGACATTGGGTCAGTGCAACGATGTCATTTCAAAATTCTAAAGTCACGTGCTTGATGTAAATTGTTGGATCATTTGTGTTTTTGTGTCTTGTGTTTCTCATGCTTGCTTTCATGTCTGTTCATGGCTGCCTTGTGGTCACCTGCTGGGATAGGCCTGACCTCTTGGCTCTTGTTGGTGATGTTTATTGTATTTTTGTTACTTTCCTATGTGGTATCCTGGGTCAGGTGTGGTACTTGATTGTATCGTTTCATGATCTTTGCCGTCTTTCTTACTTTTACTGTGAGTGAAATGTCAAGTTATTAACCCATATAAGCCTTGCGTCCTTTTTATGGGACACCAGTTAACAGTGCAAAACCAGGTCAGACGCAGCGAAACACAGCGTCTGACCAGGTTCATCACTGTTTGCTTACAGAACTTTATTATAACATTTGAGTGAATACAAAAATAAACACCCAGCAATTCTTAAAAACGGAATTTGACTCGTTCAATTGATAAAACTGGGAAATTCTATTTGGCTGATATGGGTTAACCGGGACTTGATGACAAGTTTTTGTCTAAATTTCGACACAAATAGATTTGTCTAATTGAGCTGTTTGCCTGTTAATTGCAGGCCATGATAGCCCTTGAAAAACAATTTAAATCTAGATCAGATCCGACCAAACGCCAGTCGTGATCTGGACACCCTGGATGTTCTTAAAATATAGTATTGAAAGCGTTTATTGAAATGTAAATGTCAAAAATTTGCAAACTTATCCAGCATGCAAATAGTTACTAATTTCTAGAAATAGATAATAATGTCATTGACAGAAGTCATTTTATCCGATTGGAGTTCAGAAGACTTGAAGAAAATAATGCTTTGTTTTAACCCTTAAAACTCCGATCACGTCTTTTGCAATCTACAGTTGTGGGATGTGTGCTTACGTTGAGGAATAAACTATGAGAATATTATAATGTATTTAAAACGGGGTTGCAGACAAGGTGACCCAATATCACCTTACATTTTTATCTTATGCGCAGAGATACTAGGAAAAAATGATAAGAAATAACAATGATATCCGTGGAATTATAATTGATAATGAGGAGTATAAAATAAGTCAATATGCGGACGATACTCAAATATTCTTAAACGGATCCGAAAACGCGCTCAGAGAAACACTAGATGTTTTACAATTTTTTTATGAATTGTCAGGACTAAAGATTAATGTTGAAAAAACATAAAAGATATGGATAGGTTCACTCAGTAACTCCCCAACAAGTCTATATCATAACTTTACATTAGACTGGACACAGGGCCCTTTTAAAATTTTGGGTGTTACATTCTCAACGGAAATATATAATATTTGGGACTAAAACTCTATCAATATAAAAAAAAACGTTGAAGGTGTTTGCAGGCAATGGTCAAAAAGAAAATTAACCCTCGTAGGCAGAATAACAATCATAATGTCACTAGTACTTGTAAAGTTCATTCATCTGTTACTGGCACTACCAAATCCCCCCGATGATTTTTTTAAAAATCGTAGAAAGAATATTTTATAAATTTCTGTGGAATGGAGGTCCAGACAGAATTTAACGAACTATCATCGTTAAAAATCTAAAAGCAGTTGGGCTAAGAATGGTAAATATTTCAGAATTTATAAATGCACTAAAAATTATTGGATTCGTAGAGTTGTTCAGAGCTCTGAAAATGTAGAATGGTATTCTCTATCGAAGGTAGACTTTCATAAATTACTTAGCTGAGGATCAGGATACTCTATAGATCTAAGTAAAAGCTTAAGTAACCCTTTCTGGAAAGATTGTCAAAACTCTTTGGCAAAATCCTGTAGTGTATGCAAAGTGGAATCAGAAAAACAAATTCATTGTTCACCACTTTGGTTCAACAATAATTTAAACAGAGGACAAAATTTATACATTAGCAATTGGTTTAAGAAAGGAATTAAACATATATCAAACCTGTTAGATACTAGCGGAAACGTCTATCAGTTTGATGTTCTCAAAGTAATGTATGGTGTGTAATGATACTTTTTAGATTACCAATCATTAATTCACAAAAATACCAAATTACTGGAAAAAATATGATTATAAACAATAGACTGGTATGTAATCAGGCGAAATATAATGTTACATGCAACACCTATGTGCAGTATTTACTTAAAGAAAAAGAAGGACGAGAACATTTTACGACTAGGCAGTAAAAATAGATAAACGAGATGGGATTTATCATTGATCAAGAATGGAAAGGGTACAATAAAAATATGAACGATTTAAACGAAGTAATTCTAAAGGATTTTCAATTTAAAATCAATAATACAATTCTTGTTAAAAAAACCTTCTTACATAAAATAAGAAAAGTCGATGATAATCTATGTTCCTATCATTTACATTTATTTGTTGAATGCAATAAAGGCAAAGAATTTTGGCAATCTCTACATACATGGTTGATGCAAAATGTAAATATAAGTATTAATTTAGATTAAAAAGGTATTTTATTTTCATACCAGGGGAAATGCATATTAAAGAATTACACGATGGTCGTCGCAAAACACTACATTTCCAAAAATAAATTCTCAGCCAAACAATTTAAACATAAATTCTTTAATTTCTATGCTTAAAATCAAATTTCAATGTGAAAGGTATATTGCAAATATCAACAATAAAAAACGCTATATTTGTGACAAAAAATGGACCTCATTCTACAATCATTTAAACAATAATAATAATAATAATAATAATAATAATAATAATAATCAGAATAATCAGAATAATCAGAATACAGG
The DNA here is from genome assembly GCA_964019695.1 of Loripinus fragilis. Classification (NCBI taxonomy): domain Eukaryota; kingdom Metazoa; phylum Mollusca; class Bivalvia; order Lucinida; family Lucinidae; genus Loripinus; species Loripinus fragilis. Next base: position 76,488,079 of record OZ026518.1, read on the forward strand.
GTAAGAGAAATAAATACATTTTCAAATGCCTACGCTTATATTGTACTTTAAAAGAGGAAACATTTTCTTTCTCCGTTGGGTTGTGTAGCTCCTGGAGCATCACAATTGAGTGCATACATCGTTTAACCATAGCAAAATAAGGCAAAGTTTATTCGTGAGTAGATCCAAGGTATTCATGATGTAAAAACTTAACAAAGATACACCATTTATGTCGATAATAGCGACATTGTATCTATATAACGTTTATAACACCAGCATATAGGAGAAAGTTAGGATAGTCACACAATAATATATAATTCACACCAAGCCAAATAAAATACTGAGACAAAGCTGATAGTTAATATCTACAAAATAAAATATATTGCATAATATATATAGTGAATCAACTTAACCGATAGATGCCATCCGTGATAGATTGCTCCCGATAGATGCTGTAAATATTTTGCCTCTAGCGAGATTCGAACCTACGACCTCGGCAACACCGCCTAGCACTACACCAGACACCGACGCTACCAACTGCGCCACTGAGACATCCCCATAAAATGATGTTCAGGAAGCGCTGATATTGACGACGACTGATGCAGTACACGTCGTATATTGGTTCTTTTTCAATGGATGGCATCTATTTCGTTCGCAAGTGAAAGCCTGATGGATCCAAGGATACAAGTGAAATTAGATAAATATCAGAAGTGCGGAAATACATTTTCACTAACATCATATCTTTCGAGCTACACAGGATCAGAAACTGATGCAGATTCAGACAGTAGATAAATACGGAGGGATATAGTGAATCAACTGAGCCGATAGATGCTGTAAATATTTTGCCTCTAGCGAGATTCGAACCTACGACCTCGGCAACACCGCCTAGCACTACACCAGACACCGACGCTACCAACTGCGCCACTGAGACATACCCATAAAAGGATGTTCAGGAAGCGCTGATATTGACGACGACTGATGCAGTACACGTCGTATATTGGTTCTTTTTCAATGGATGGCATCTATTTCGTTCGCAAGTGAAAGCCTGATGGATCCAAAGATACAAGTGAAATTAGATAAATATCAGAAGTGCGGAAATACATTTTCACAAACATCATTGCTTTCGAGCTACACAGGATCAGAAACTGATGCAGATTCAGACAGTAGATAAATACGGAGGGATATAGTGAATCAACTGAGCCGATAGATGCTGTAAATATTTTGCCTCTAGCGAGATTCGAACCTACGACCCCGGCAACACCGCCTAGCACTACACCAGACACCGACGCTACCAACTGCGCCACTGAGACATCCCCATAAAAGGATGTTCAGGAAGCGCAGATATTGACGACGACTGATGCAGTACACGTCGTATGTTGGTTCTTTTTCAATGGATGGCATCTATTTCGTTCGCAAGTGAAAGCCTGATAGATCCAAGGATATAAGTGACATTATATATATGAAAATACTTGGTAAGCTTGACATCTCAAGTGTTATATACCAAGTCCCAAGGTCACCGCCTTCTGGTTCTGGAAAGAAGATTTTAAAGGGTTTTTTTATTTATGAGCATGGCGACCATCTTGGTCATGTGAACAAAATAATTTGTATAAAGTTCAGCTATCTTATCATAAGGAGACTTCATATGAATTTCAAGTTGAGTTCAATTGGCTTAATGGTTTCTGAGAAAACTATATTTCAATATATACTATGCACATTAAATTTAGCAAATGTTTTGTATGGGTGAGCCCATCCACATTAGATCTCGAGTTTCATTTGACGTAATGAAGATACAAGCGCCGATCATCTGACAAGATTTTCCATTTAAAAAGATACAGAATTACCAAACGCAGCGGCCGTGCTAAAGTGACGTTAAATTTTAAGACTAACGGGTAACGCGGGTATTTCTGATCATTGGGGGAAGCCGAAACCATTTTCAAACGATTGTTTGGTCACTAAAAACCAAAAAAAGCATAGCAAATGCTGCAATTTTCTGAACGTTCTCAGAGAAATAAAGGACCGAGTTTTCACAATTTGACGTTTTTACTAATGCTTTTACGTTATCACCTTTAAACGGTGTTTCTAGTTGGGTTTTCTTGAACCACATTAACAAGTAAAACTGCTTGATGCCTTACAACACATTCCGACGATAATGTTGAATGAAAAATCTTCACTACTACAGTGCACGAGCCGAAAGATAAAATCTAACGTCACCATTATCTCGCAAATGCGTCGCACCTTTTTTCAGTAACTTAAGGTTTTAATCAACCATAATATGAGTTACATTGTAAGCCTATGATATCTTTGTAAAACTGAGTCTCTGCTGAATTGGCACGCCAATGAACATTAGAAGTCTAATCAACTGATGACTACGTTTTGACGTCATTGATGGCAGCTGATTTTTTTCAGCATGAAATCTCTATCACATCTGTCACATAACCAATAGTTTTTATAGGCGTATGATGCATGAGGAAGACGAAAGACCACCAAACGAAAAATCACATGCTTATCATTTAGCATTACTTACAACGGATGTGATTTTTGCTTACTGACCCCTTCTGAAACTCTTGCTCTCCCCAAATGCCTATTTAAAGGATGGCTTCTGATATTTCGTGGTTTCATTTGCCTAAGATCCTGTTCTTGTCATTGCAATTGAAATTGGTCGGCACTGCACAAAGATGAGCACAAAAACGATGCAAACATAAGAAATTGCTAAACTTATTGTGCATAGTAACGGAACTCCAATGTGAGCGACCTTGGCTGAATGGTCAAAAGTCAACCTTGGCCTTTGGAACTTATTTATAGCCATTGTCTAATTAGGTTAAGCATATCGAAAGAGAATAATGACTTTGGCTTCAACAGTTTTAAAACAAAACTAAAAAAATATCCAATTTAAACGCATTAGGAAGCAAAGTTGACCTTGACGTTCAGCAGGGCAAGGTCAACCTATAATTATTATTTGGACAAACTAGGTAGGCCTTGCATTCCAAATGCTCATAAGACATTATATTGCTCCCAAGTTCTTAATTCTAGTCTGTTCCGTCCAAGAGATATTCACATTTACTTCTAGATGAGGCGTTTTTTGACGTCAGTATAACTAAAATAGTTCATAAATACAGTCTTATCGCGAAAATTCGAAGTCCTGGGGACGAATTATCAGACATAAAGTATATAACTCCCGAATATAATTATTATTATTGTTTTATCAAGCATGAATTTTGGGCGTCTAAAACATATATCATTAAGACAAATCATAAAAAGGGTCATATTCTCTGAATGTTCTGTATGTTCCAAATTTATTTCGAATAAGCGAGTATTTTGAAATTTCGAAGTTCGAATTCTCAAGGAGATGTTTCTTAAATGCACCCAAACATATGCTTTTATAGACGAGATCTATTCTCTGAATCCAGTGTGTCCAATATCTATTTCGAATGAGCGAGTATTTTGAAAAATCGAAGTTCGAATTTTCGATGTTGTACTGAATGGCAAATTCTCTGAATCCAATGTATTAAAAATTGTGTTCGAGTTTGCGGTTACTTCCAACAACAGGTGTTTGAGTCATAGCAAGTTTACTGTTGCTAAAATAAGTCAAGTATTTCCAGCAACTTTGATGATTTCTAGATAGGGCCAATTAAAAAAATAAGTGTGTTTCGGGTAACGGGTCTGAAAATTTTAGGCAGGGTAGGCACACGTATTATCTTTTTTCTGATTTTTTTTAAATATAATTTTATGCATTTTGAAAGGCATTTCGCCTTTCAAAATGCATAAAATCATATTTTTTTTCAGAAAATCTAAAAAAAATCTAGGTTCCATCCGTAAATTTACGTAGGGTCAAGTTACCCTAATCACAGGTATTTTTTTGTTTGGCCTAGGTGAATGGCACCATGAACAGAAATAAACAACACAAAAACAAAACAAAACCAACAGCAAATAATGATGAAAGAAAAATAAAAAACATATCAAAAGCAAACTACTACATAACTACAATGACAGAAGAATGTTTTTAATCTCATTTTTACCCTGTAGCAAAACAATTTAATATTAAGGGTATAACTGTATTCAAAATTTGCATTTGGGGAGGTATATCGTCGGATATACAGTCGGAAATTTAGTTTAACGGCGACGCGCGAGTGGCGCAGTAAAACGTGATTTCCGAACGTATATCCGACGATATACCTCTCCAAATGAATATTTTGAATATGGTTATCCCTATTATAATGCATTTCTGCAGTTTCCTCTCGATGTGACGCGTTGCAAGCCGCATAAAGCCGCACATCATCCAACGATATGTGGCGTAATAACTGACGTCAACGTGACTATTTCCGACAGTATATCGCAGGATATACTGCAATCTGCACGCACATCAGCCAATTCCGTGGAATCAACCTCTGCCGTACATAGAGGGTCTACTTTTAATGGATTTCGGAAACGTGACGTTGACGTCACAGAAACCAGGGTACATGTATCGAATTGTGGCGGACTTTGCCGAATGGAGATACTGTCGCATTTTTGACGATATCCATTCAGACGTCGCGTTACAAAAGCAAGTGCATTAGAATAATAAGTGATCTCATTTATTTGCCATTTTTTCATAAATCAGATAAATAGATATTCTCACCAAACTATTATAGACAGCGACTGTTACTCATCAGTTTTTTTTGGTCGCCTGCTTTTGTCTCAGACCAATAACTTTAAAAGGGATGCATCAATTTCATTAAGACTATCAGAAATGTAAACTGTTGTAAAAGATAAGTCAAGTTCCATTTTAAATATCATCTACAGAATTTAGACTGAGTCACGACCCTTTTTCGAGTTAGATCCGCTATTAAAGGGGTGCGTTAATTTCATTTAAAATTTGCATAGGGGTGTACCGTTGCACAATTACAGGCCAAGTTCAAATAAAACATATGCGCAGAATCGTCAGAGCCTTCACTGCTAGAATACACAAGGTATAAATGTAGATTAGCGCTCAGGCCACAATCATGTGTGGATCCAAAAAGTTTTCTCAGAGGGGGTTTAAACTTTTACGTTGTTGTTTTTTGTTGTGTTTTTTTCTCAATTAGATCTACCACTTTAAGCGGCAATCATCAGTTCGCCAGCGAAACGCCATGGTGTTTCGCTGGCGTGCCGATGATGGCTCAGCACTGAATTTTGAGATTTTTCAGGGGATTACGACCAGTATTGCTATGAAACCTTTAATTTTTGTGATTTAATTAGGGGGGACCCCTGCCCCTATCCCCTCTGGATCCGCGTATGACAATATTTTATTAATGTTGATTTCCTACTATGAGGGATACGTTGGCATGGACGTTCATTAGAGGAAATTGCAAATATGCTATAAGTACCAAAAGCTCGCGCACGGGTCCATATTCCAAGAGAGGCGATATTATACAATTATTGACTTCAATGAGGTAGACATCAGGATTTATCTACCGAAAAAGTGATAATTCACCGAGGCCGCCAGGCCGAGGTGAATATCACTTTTAAGGGTAGATAAATCCTTATGTCTACCGAAATTGAAGTCAATAAATGTTTTGTTATGTGACTTTTCAACTAAGAATGAAAATTTTCTACTTTCACTTTTGTTGTTAAAGACATCTAAGACATCTAAGGACTTTCTCACAAGTTTTAGCAACTTTTATTAAAATATTATAATTTAGTATTTTGCATTTTCAAATGTATATTAATTCTCTTAATGGGGAATATAAAATGTTATCATAAAACTGTTTTTACAGTTTGTTTATTCAAACAAAGATAAATAAGCAAACAAAACAAAACAAAACTGTTGTAAAAAATCATGAAAGTCTTTAATTTACCTGTTGGGAGTTGAAACAATAAATCATGTCAATTTCATGCAGCACATGCTAGTTTCACACTCATAATGCTATTATTAGCTGTCTAGAGGGTAATATTGCAGAAGTGTCAAAAATATTAACTTCTGGAAACCAGTTCCAGCTGGTTTTCATGCAATATTAACTTGTGGACCGGTTTAGACCAGTTTCCAGGTAGACATAGAGATTTATGAAGACAAATTGGGCCAATCAGGAGACAGGATTCTCTCCAGCCATATAACAAAGAATCGTAGTGAATAATCACACCGTATAGGCGGCAATCGGAACGTTAATACTATCGACGAACGTAAATTAAAAAATCGTTAGAAACAGAGTTTTCGGTTGCCATTTGTCGCCCGACTGGCGACAAATGGCAATAGAAAACACCGTTTCGAGCGCGATTTTTGATCCGCGTTCGTCGATAGTATTAACAACGTTTTCGACTGCCGCCTATTCGGTGTGATAATGGAGTAGGGTATTGAAAACAATGATTGGTGTTTGGTCTTATTTGTATCTATTGTTTTTGTTTTGTTTGTTTTGTTGCTTTACGTCCCAAGTCAACAGCTATGGTCATTGTGGGACGGTCAGTTGACCTAACCACACTTTTTCCTGGGCAAGCTTGAACAAGCAGTTAACCAGTACTTCGTGCACATACTTTCGCTTGTAACTGACAACAATCCTTCTTGAATGAATCAGCGGAAGGGAGGAGAATGACCGTAGAAATTATTTCATGATCAATCTCCACGAAAGTATGGGACTTTCTATTGTCACGGGTTTATATACACGATTCATTTGAGCGTAAAATTCTAATTTTGGTCTTGCCCATCATTTTTAGCATATGTTTAGGGTGCTCAAAAGAACCGTCTCATTTCGACGGTTCTTTTGAGTAACCACAACTTATGTTTTGGTTCAGAAATAAGAGTATTTAATTTTTAAAGAAATATGCCTAAAACAGACGGGGTACTGTTTTTTATAATTTTACCTCGGTTTAGTCTCAAAGATTTTTGCAAGCCCAATGTCTAGATCATTTTACTGTTCATCAGTTTGAGAGATCCAAGTAATTTTAGAGTTACAAGAGTTATTTTCAAACTGAATACAGATGGACAAGAGAGTTATCTAACTTATATGAGACGCATCCTTTTGACGAAATGTACCCACCTATGTATTTTCATAAAGATATTTCATATATAGGGTGTTAAGAAAGTTCGTTCAGTAGTACGCACTCTTAACTAAAGGTCTGATTGTGAATGTGAAACGGCTGTCCTGCAATTGTTTTATGGACCAGACAGGTGGACATTTCGCTAACAGAATTGCTAACTGGTATAAAATTGAGCCGCAACGTGAGATTTCTAACAATGTGGTATGTGCGCCTAGCAATGGCTCAGACCAGCCTGCGCATAGGAGAAGTCTGATCAGAGCCTTTGCTAGTCGTTTGAATATTCTATGAGTGTTAAACTACTGTCCGAACATCATTTGGAGTTTCTAAGCTTAAAAGGAGGCTACAGAGGCTCGTCTGAGTCTACACTTGTCCAAATGTCAAATTGTTGGAAATCACATGTCGCGGCTCAAATTCTTTCTAAAGCTCATTTCTAAGCAATACCCGAAGTTACTTCATTTACACAGCAATCGATGAAATGTTGGTTTTATCAGTTTTTGAGTTCTCTCTATTTTTATCAACTTTCGAGTCGCTAACTCCTGATAGATCATTCATCGCACTCGGTCTAACAGATGAACCGTCTGGTCGTACTCTTGCCGTTCTTTTCCAGAGTAGCTCTGCACAGTCCCGCCTAAACTCAGTACCAAAGAAGGAATAGAGAATGAAATTGATCGCATGATTCACATAGGCGAGTGTGAGAAACACCTTGTTGATGTAGTATTCTTGACTGTATTTCACATTAAACGCCGTCTTTAGATATCCAGGAATCAGAACGGACATGCAGAAAACGCCTGCAGTCACACAGTGGACGACGCTAATCGTGACCGCTCTCATGGTTACCGCGCGTATTTTGTTATCTAGTTTAGACTTTGCCATCTTTTTCCGGCTGACGATAAAGTACAGCACAGTCAAGTTGCTTCCCGTCATGAGCCCGAAGGGAATGATAAATATGAGGAATACGTCCATCAGCCAAATATGGTACCAGTTGAGATAATGAAATACAGATGCCTTGTCACCCAAGCAACGTTTCTTGTAGCCAACTATAACGGTCTCAATTGTTTCAGTGGTCAAAATGTCTGAGTCGTTTCCATGAATTGTCGACAAGTTAAGATCCGCGTTCGATCCATCTGCAGATAGCAGTTTCTGAAATATTGGTTGTTCTGTCAGTCCATACACAATCCCGAACGGAAAATTCAACATTAAATTGACGACGAAAATAATTGCCATGAGAGAAATTGTCCCCTTTTTACTCATCAAGTTTGTGGATGCAGTGGGTCTGAAAATCACCAATGTTCGTTCAAGGGTAAAACACACGACTATCCACGAACTCACCAGAAGTCCAAAATGTCTGCCAACGATTTCCAGTTTACAGAAGAAGTTGTATTCTTCCTTAGGATTAAACTGTGACACTGAGCTGATTGCCTCGTTCATGGCGGGTATACATAAGGCTATTGTGTCAGACACAGCTAGCGCTCTCAGGTATATACCACCTGGCAGTTTCTTACATCGCCGTCCTTTGTTCCAAACCAGCAGGCTTATCAAATTGCCACAGATTCCAAAAATAATTATCAGAAATAAAATCAGTCCACTGCAGAAGTCGAATACATTCATTTCTTAGAATTAGCTTTCTTCAATGAAAATGTTAGTAGCTGTTATATTGTTATTTGAGTGTGTGTGCTCAGCTGGATATCCTTTAATTCTGTTTTAATAATCGTCCGAGTAGATTATGCCCTTTTATAGAATTCAGTTGTTAACACAACTATAACAATTTGTGTTATGTTCTGTCTAGTTTTCCCTTCGAGAAACATAAGAAATTTTTATTCCTCGGAGCATGCGCTAGTTGTATTTTACTGCGTTCTCAGACTTTTCAAAAACGTTTGAAAATTAGCAGTTTAAACAGATGCTCTTTCGAGAATCATTCATTTATAGTCGCATTGATATGTCGTCTTAACTAACTGCTCTCTTGAAACTCTCCAAGCCGGCTTAGCTTTGATATCTATAGATGTTCCTTTAAATACTCGGTGAGCGCTTTAACAAACGTATCACACGAAAGTGTACATGGCATATTAAGAGTAATTGTCTGTAAGCTAAAATCGTGGTATATAGGGGGTTGGACATTGCAGGTAGGGGTATGGCACCGGATCATATTTGGATGTATAGTGGAACTCAAATAACTCAAAAGAACTAAAATTATGGATCGATTGGATTCAGAGCAGAGTCCTTTTTCCTGATTCATTTTCCTTTCAATTGTATAAAGGCTTTTTGACTTTAAGAATTATTGAGGTGATACTTCAACGACCCAAAGCAGTGATAGATGTCCAACTTACTTGAGAGACATTTCTTTCGACAAAATGTTTAGGTTAAGACCCAGTTAAAAAAGCCCTATTAAAAATCACTCCATCTGGTAGAAAAAAAAAATCATGTGGTACAGTCAATTAAGGCAACGTGTAAGCATTTAGGGTGGATGCCTATTCTGAATGTGGAGCAGATATTTTCTGCGACTACCTTACAAAATTGTGCTAAAATTTTCAATTAAGCTTATTTTCCATAATATCTAAGTCTCAGTTCAGCTGAAATCTGGCACATCTCCTGCTATAGCCAGATTGGTGATCTAAACTAAAATGTTAGTATCCCATAAGCAAGGAAAAAAAGTTAAGGTCTCACATTTTTGATGACCTGGTATAAAAATGACTGCGTATTTCGTGGTTAACTGTTTACATAAAATGTGTCATTATGAGAAATGTATTGAAAATGCATGTTCTTATTCAAATGACTAATTTTTAATGACATACATTGTATTTATTAATTCAGAGAGTATCAGACACTGCTTTTTCAAACGGATATATAAAACTTGCCATAATTTCTATACATGGATAGGCTGCGTACAAGGTACTCCACCTTTTTATATAGTAGACTTTTTACTTTTACAGTTTATAAGCATAAATATATTTTCTTCATACTTCTATCTATCAAGTTTATTTGGTTTACTTTAAAATCATCACATATTGCAGTGTACCATTTTGAAAGTTAATGTGTGCCCTTCATGGTGTTATGTACGTTACAATTTTACATTAAACGCATCTAAATCTAAAATAGTTCCTTCGAATTATGTAAGCTTTATCAATTTCATTTGGCAGTTGGGTATGTATATGACATACTTATATTTGGCAGTTGGTATGTGCATATATAGACTGTGCTGATGGATAATTCATGTATAATCCCTTGTAAAATGGTCAAATTCGTTTACAAACAGCATTACTGGCAACTACATTTAATTCTTAATTATACTAGCATCCAAATAAAATGAAACTTGAGCAGAACAATTAAAGTAAGTAATGGTGCAAAGATCAGGAATCGATACAATCAAGTACCACACCTGACCCAGGATACCAATGGGAAAGTGACAAACTCACAGAAGACACCACAAACGAGAGCCAATAGGTCAGCCCTTTCCCAGCAGGTGACCACAAAGCACATATAAACAGACGTGCACAAAACATAGCAAACCATATTTCTAAATGGTCAACTTATTCAAATTTGAATACAAACCAACTATAGCAGAGAGTGTCACCTGCAGACCTTATTTTTCCAGCAAGATAATAATAATATGTTTCCAACCATGAAACAAACAATGTATAGTGAAAATATATTTGCATAGAAGAACTTACATCACATAGTGGGTGGGGTATATGATAAGCAAGCTCTAAGTGTTATACAATGCAGTTATCTGTTGCAACTACCAGTTATTATTTCTCATCATATTCTATGTAGCTGAAACACAAAAGTCTAAAATTAGAGTAATTTGTCCATATTACAAAACAAAAAAAAAATATGAAAAATGGATGGGTGGGGTAACACCTATGCAACAGATATAGTTTAACTTCCTTTTTGACTGAATTCTATCATCGATTCTATGTTTAATTTTTATATAAATCCATGTGAAGTCAATATACTCTCGTACATATTGAAACTGTTCAAACATCCACATTACAATACATATTAAGTGGGTGGGGTAACAAAATGTCGCCTGAAAAAATTCTGCACCACTTTTGTTTCTGGCATCCACCCTCATTTGACTTCTATATAGTTATGATTTCACCTCAAACAAATAATTTTTCGACCAGACTGATTGGAAAAAATCCAATCCAGCTGGCCAGGGCTCAGACTAGAACCTACCTATGTAATGGCTGTAGACCACAATAAATTTTACTTAATAATTTAATCATTTCTTACAACACCTCCTGCTATACATAATGAATGTGGCTTTCTTCTGAGCTTTTCCCAAATTCTACATGGTCTGCCCATCAATCAAATAAATATTTAAATAGGGCAAAATCGGCTTTATATATGACTGTAATTACTACGTTCACAACACTGGAGAAAATAATCAAATAATTTTATCCTACATTTGGTTCAAAGATAGATTAGAATCGATGTAAACATAAAACATTAACAGATCCATGTAATAGGTGTTTTAATCAGGCATACAACATACACTGCCTTTACCATGCCACAGTGAAATATTTACCTTTATTTACCTGTGTCTATGAAAAATAGTATAGTGCTATTATCACGCATCTTTGAATGGACAGTAAACACATTAACAACTTCCGGCCATGATAAAAGCACATGAAAACATAACGGTATAAAACTGAAAAATAATAATGTGAGTATGATCAGGAAATACCACAATCACAAACCGCAGACAACCCCATGGCACCGCGAGGAAGAGCCACTCAACCTTCACGAGACACCAGGAAAACAAGTTAAGCAAAGTAACCAGCTCTCTCTTTCCCATCAAGATGATTGCTATACTAGAATGGACATAAAGTAACGTACAACAAAACATAGAACAATTACAGACTCACACAATGGGATTAACAATAAACAAAAAGTCAACAACAACAGAACCACCGCCTTAGAACAGACAGCAGCCTAAGCCACCAGGGGGCTTAAATGCATTTTATTATATAATCTATTAATAAACATCTTCTGATTGGCTTAGATGCATATCCAAACGAGTCAATAAAACTACATATTGCATGGTTGGCCGGACATGACGTTGCAAAGCACATAGCACGAGGTAATATTGACTGGCTTACGGGAAGTGACGTCAGAACGTCAAGTCATTTGGCATGATCCATCTGTAACGTCAACGTTTTAATGGTCTAAAATGGCAGGAAATGCATTTATTATATAATAAAACAATTGTTGACTTATGTTTCGGTAGACATGGAGTGTTATTGAACAGTAAACTTAATCATATTGACCTCCGCTCCGCGTCGGTCAATATGACGTTTACTGTTCAATAACACTCCATGTCTACCTCAACATAAGTCAATAATTGTATATTACTGGTACCAAGTATTTGCCCTAGATTCTGCTGTTGTTGAAGTACAAGAAATGTTCAGCTCGCATGGAGGCCATCTAACTAATGCAATGTATCATCATGGAGAAACACTCTAATCAAATTCACACACCATGATGAAACAAAGAAAAGGGCTCATGACTCACAGATAGTGGGAGCTTACGAAAACCTTAAGTTGAGCCACGGTGGGTCCAGCTACAGATAAGCATCAGCCACCAACCCACCGATTAAAGCTTTACGTCAGAGCTGTCATAGAGTCTGAGGCCTGACCTACCGTCGTGCAATTAAAGAGGATAACATAGCTATAAACCGTGATTGGGTTTAAAACTAGGCATGCAGACTGTCGCATGATATCCAAGTTATACCCTTATATAACGTTTTGCGATCTTTTTGAATTGATCGCTAAAATTAGGTTTTCCAACAATTCGTTTGAATTTATAAACTAAATCACCATAAAATATAGGTTCTGATATGCCTTGTTGCAGAAGAGTTTTTAACCCAATGTTTTATTTAACAATTAACTCTGAGTGTCTGTGGTAGAATTTAGAAAACGCTTTTCGAATTTTATGATATTTATAACCTTGTTTTAATAACTTAGCAGTTAAAAATATGTTTCTGTTGTTGAAAGTAGTTGCACATACAGGGTACTTAGTGTATATAGGTATTGAATTCAGAACAAGTCTAAGTTCAAATCCTGGAAATAAATGACACAACTTAATCTGACAGTTTTTATAACAAACACATGCACATTATCAGATCCTTACAAAATCATATGCAAACTTTAAAAAAAATATCAGTATAAAACTGTAGGAGGGTACCCTTGCATTGAAGCCCTAGAGAGAGAGACACACACACACTTCTTCAGACCATCACCAGAGCACCTATAAAGCTTTCAAAACAAACGGCATAAAATTAAAGAAGTTGCGCGCACCAGGTACCCACTATATATTCACTTTGGTGGTAATACTACCTGATATATGACTAAGTACAACTTGTGAAAAGAAAGTGACAAAAGTTGTCTGAGGTGTATATTCACACTCAGACAATGACCAACACATCTATAAAACTTCTAAAGAATCCAAATAGAACTATAGGAAAAGTTGCGCACACAAGGAACTCAATATATATTCACTTTGGTCGAAATAGCGCCTTAAAATGTTCTCGCTCTACATCCTATGGAGTTAATATTTCTCAACTCATCTGATTGGCTAGAGCATCTAGCCATTGTTCTGACTTCTCCCCTCGCAATAAACTGTTAACTCAGAAACTACTTAAACAAGGCCATTGGCATCATAAACTTCGCAAAACTTTTTCTTAATTTTACCACCAATACTATGAAATGATATCTAAATTCAATGTCGGACTTAAATCTCTCTTGTCCCAGGGACTTTTGATACCAGAGTTCTATGGCGACCCAGTGTATAAATTAAAGAAAATTGTTGGCACTGATAGCTTTTCAGAGCAGTTTATAATTTATAATTTTCATTATAAAAAAGATTGGTTATAACAATAATGTATTGAAACAGACTGCATGCTTGGTGGTCAACCCAATCACGGTTGACAACTTTGCTTTCCTCTTTAATTGCAGGCCCGTAGGTAGGACCTAATACTTTATGACGTTTCCAACTTAAAGACTTATTTATAGATGAGAGGGTAGGGCCTGACTTTGTGTCTGGTTGGGCCCACCAGGGTTTAACTGTTGGATTTCTTTTACTCCAGTATTCAGTTGTTTGTACTGTTGAGTCCTTATCTTTGTTTTATCTTCTTTTTATATCTTGATTTGTATGTACTAGTAGATGATACATCGATAGGTTAGGGAACTTTCATGCGAATCAAACATCTTTTTGTCTTGATCCAAATCAGAAATCAGGATGAGGTTGATACCGTCAAACATGTTTTAGGCCTCCATTAATTTTCTTTCTAACCGTTCCGAGGTGGTGCTTCTTTTGTGTATTCTTTTTGTTATTTGTGTTTCATGTTTGTCTGTCATACTTTCTTGTCTGTTCCTTGCAGTCTTGTGGTCACCTGCTGCGAAAGGGCTGACCTCTTGGCTCTCTTGTATGTGATGTTCTCTTGTGTTTTAGTTACTTTCTCATATGGTGTCCTAGGTTAGGTATTGTGCTTGATTGTATCGATTCCTGATCTTTGTCTTATTCGTATTTTAGTTAAACTTGTGATAAACATACCAAAAAATAATCTGAGGATAATTTTCCAAACGACATGCACATCTTCATACCACGACCAAAACACTCGTAAAGTTACAAAAGAATCGTCATATACTGTAGGAGTTGAGCACGCAAAATATATACTCATTTTAGGTGACAGAAGACTAAAGAATACTGATACTATTCCCTTGTTTTTCTTCAAAACGGCAGGGGAGAACATAGTGACGTGATAAGGGCTCAAGAAGATTACACAACTTCTGAAATACATGTACTATGGCCACGTGAGGTAGAAATATACATATAAATAACATACTGCTTGATGTAGGTCCAGTCATTATATATGTTAAGACGCCCTGACTGGTATTAACAGTGTAATTAGGATTTGTTTACATAGCGGATTAAAAGCAGCCTTAATTAAATATTGTTTATGCTAGTGTAGACTGCTGATAATCTTTGCAAACAGTTTGGACAAACATGTATGTTAGGCCCCAACAAAACGTCGGGTCTGATCTTGATCCAAATTTTTTTGTATCCTGAGACATTTTCGAAAATAATATATGATTCACACGATAAAAAAGAAAGAATATTCATACATCATACTGAGAGCTAAATAATACTAATGCGTATAGTTTTGGCGCTGTTTAATTAAGACAGGTTTATTTCTAGAAGAATCAAGCCTTTCATGCGTAATAAGAACTGATGGTATATTGGGAATTGGGTTCCAAATTAAACTAAGCCATATGAAGCATTCACAAAGTTTGAACAGCTAGATACATTGCGGGACTTCGCACGGCGTTTATTGGGGAACACATTTAATGACCCGTTGACCTTTATACTGTAGGCAATCAATTCAATTAATCAGAGAGGACATTATTAGAACAAATAGAAGTGGAATAAATTCGTGTTAAGCGGCTTACCAACAGATAATATGAACTGATCGCATTATCTCTATATACAGATTTACTAGTATGACCCGTTAACTTTCATGCTGGGTCGTTTGTCATGATTTTAAGATCGCCTGCAATTATTTGAACCGTGACACGTGTTTTCCAACAATGTGGGATTTTGACATGAGTAGACTCAGACGAGCCTATGCGCCACCCTTTTAAGCTTAGAAACCTCAAATGAGGTTCGGTCCGTAGTTTAACTGTGATAGAATATTTAAGCGACCAGCAAAGGCTCTGATCAGTCTGCGCGTATGCGCAGGCTGGTCTGAGCCTTTGCTGGTCGCACATACCAAATTGTTGGAAATCTCATGCCACGTCTCATTTCTAAAAAATAACTTCGTCAAACAATAATTATCTTTGTAATGCTTTATGAGTGTCAAACAGTTTAGATTCAAGCTATTTGCAAATATTATCAGCAGATGACTAAAGTCGCTGCTAGCAAGGAAAAGGTTAAATATTGGCCTCGTTTCGTGAACAATAGTAAGTAAGAAAGATCAGGGAATACCACAATCACAAACTGCAGACAAATCCACGGCACCGAGAGGAAGAGCCAAACAACAATCACCAGACACCAGGAAGAAAAACTAAGCAAATCAACCAGCTCTCTCTTCCCCATCAATATGAATGCAAAACTAGAATAGATATAAAGTAATGCACAGCAAAACATAGAACAATTACAGAATCCCACAACGAGAGCAACAATCAACAACGAATAAACAACAACATAATCACCGCCATAGAACGGACAGCGGCCTAAGCTACTTGGAGCGCTTAAATGCATTTTACAGGTACCAAATCTTCGCTCTAGAGTCTGCTGTTGTTGAAGCACAAGAAATGTTCAGCTTGCATGGAGTCTTCCTATTTATTGCAATATATAATCATGGAGAAACAATTAAATCAATTTAACACATTTTGATCAAACAAAGAAAAGGACTATCTTCGCGTTTTGCGACCAGGTTTTGAGAGAAACATCTTATTAGTAAACTGAAAATGTTGGTCAATTTTCAGAATTGGGTGCATATGTTTGGCGTGCCATGAACTCTTGTTATTTTAACATTTTATTTCACAATATGCGTACATATATTAAAACACAGACCAGGACCTGATATTAAGCAAGAAGAGAAGCGGTATATAACATATGTGAACAGTGTTAAAGCGTACCATTCTCTCTCTCTCTCTCTCTCTCAGCATATATAATTATCATATCATGTTTTCCAGAAGCCAAACTGACTTCCATATGCTAGCAATCATATATTTCCCTCCGAAATCACTGTAATTAACCTTACGAAATTCCACCTCTGTTTTTTTAAGATAAAATGTTTTGCCTCTTATAACTAATGAAGTTCAATTTTTCTGTCTTCAAACTTTTCTTCCTCACTTTTCCGGATGAAAATAGAAAGATTTGGTCCTTAGAAACTTGTTACTTTTCTAATTTTGAGCCGAAATTATAGATGTCACCAGGAAAGCTGGTATTCTGCCCCATTGATACCCTTTTAAAGTGTGGAATCCAATCCATTATTTAATAAGGGTCATCACAATACCAGGACTAAACATGAAAGTAAGTAAGGGTGCAAGATCAGGAATCGATACAATCAAGTACCACACCTGACCCAGGATACCAATGGGAAAGTGACAAACTCACAGTAGACACCACAGACGTCAGCCCTTTCCCAGCAGGTGACCACAAAGCACATATAAACAGACGCGCACAAAGACATAGCAAACACAAGACAGAACAAAACATAAAAGATCCACAAAAGAAGTACCGCCTTGGAACGGTCAGTAAAATATTTTACTGGATAGCCCAATACACATTGAGAGCTTTCCACTGACGCCACTGATACCAAATGTCTGGGAGGAGAGGCAATCGGAACTGCCTCGGCCAATTCCGTGGAATCAGACCTCGGATGTACATCGAGGATCTACTTTGATAAAGTGACGCTGACGTTACCAAACGTGATGCTGACGTCGCAAAAACCATGCCAACACAAAAACAATAGTGAATGCGGCAAAACAAACGGTTATAAATGAGGTTTATGTTTTTTCAATAAAATATCGCTATTGCGATATTTTAATAAAAATCATTAACTTCATTTATTCTGTTGATAAAACGTTTTGGGTAATTAAAATAATGGATTTTAATAGAACTAGACCCAGATGCTACAGTACTTTTTTTCCTGACACCAGTTCTGGTTAATAAATGGAGTTGTTTCATTGCATACATCCGAAGCTTGATTTTCTAATTGAGCCGAAGTTTTCCATTTGGGAGTGCTGGTACATGTATTGTTTTCAGCAAGGATTTTGTCTATTACCTAACATCCAATTTTCAAACATCGAGATTACGTTATTTTGTTTTTATTGTTTATATTTCCCCAAGTTATTTCCTTTTTTGGTTATCTACGTATATGTCACTTTTGCCCTTATCTTTGTTTTATCTCCTTTTCATATCTCGATTTGTATGTACTAGGAGATGATATTTCGATAAGTTAGGGGTCTTTCATCTTTCATGTGGACCAAACATCTATGTGTCTAGATCCACATCAGAAATAAAGGTGAGGTTGGAACCATCAAATGTTTAAACCCTCCAGTAATTTCTTACTGAAGGTTGTGGATCATTTTTGTTATTTGTGTTTCGTGTACTGTCTTGCCTGTTCCTTGCGGCATTGTTGTCACCTGCTGGGAAAGGGCTGCCCTCTTGGCTCTTTTGTGTGTGATGTTTTCTTGTGTTTTGTCACTTTCACATATGGTGTCCTTGGCCAGGTGTGGTACTTGATTGTATCGATTCCTGATCTTTGCCTTCTTCCTTACTTTTAATATTTGACTGTACCAATCTCGCATTTATTTCTTTCTTACATTTACTATCGAACTATTCTTACCAGTTTTACTAATATATTGTTCCACAGATCACTTTTAGTATCATTCTATTGTGGTTTCATTTTTATCGGCTCGTTGTCAAGTCTAATTTAATTTAGAGGTTTACCTCTTAGCCAAACTCCCAAGTTCATGGTTGGACTTGCTCGCTTGTGTGTACCGTGCTTCCTAAACGGGTTGACAAATTGTATCAAAGACTGGTTTGGATTGCTGGGGTCATTCGTTTTTCTTCTGATAATACAGTTTCAATGAATAAAATCAATTTCGTTAAAAAAAGAGAATAGGAAATTAATTATTTCCTCTTGGCCGATGTTGGCATTTGTATGTAGAACTGTGCAGTAGATATGGTCTAATTATTTCTAGTGATGGTTTTGATAAATAAACACAGTGACGATTTAACATTGCGTTACTTTTATATACATGACTGGCAAGGGGCTCTTCCAAAATCTTGAATGTTGATAGCAGTTTGAGAACAAGACCCCTAAGTAGTAGGATTTGGGTGAAGGGTATATTCTTTTCGTTTTCGCTAGATTCCAACAATCGTGTACCACTACCGATATTTTGAATAGCATAGGTTCCTTAAGCCAAGGGCTTTACTGAGCTCAGCTGACAGAAGACATAACAAATAAAAGTATAAACATCCCATTTTTTTTCTCAGTTTCTTTGAAAAGTCTCACGTTACTCATATCAAATATGTATTCTGACACTTCGTCGTACATCTTTTTAAAGATATTTCTTGTTTATTTATCTAAATCATTTGCTTCAATTAATGAATGATAAATGCATGTAGCTTATACTCTTTTTTTGAGACGATAATCATATTTTTACACAATGCTTATATACAACCTATGTCATGTGTTCTAATTTTTGGTTGGTGTTCGTTGTAGGTCTCGCCTATCGCCTTGGTGGTGTGGTTTTACTGTGATCTTTGATTGTGGCACTTCTTTATTGGTTGTCGTTTTATGGATGTTTATCATCGAAAACAATAACTGATAGCATACGACTCTCATTAAAACCACAGAATTAGCGCTACGTGATCAAAACTAATATCTTGCTGGTTTGAAATAACAATCAACTGACAATAATATGCACAACCCACGTTGACTGTGTGCAAATTAGAATGAAACTCTAGGTATTTAAAGTGAAAACAGTATTCAGGTAGCCGTACTGAGTATTTCAACATAGGGGCCCCCAGGGGGTTTGGGGATCTGGGGAGAATGGCTATTTATTTTCAGGGATCTAGGGAGCACTGGTAATTATTTTAGGGGAGCTGGGGAGCAAGCTCATAGTTTTGGGGATCTAGGGAGCCCTGCCAAAAAGCAAAAAAATAAAGGAAAAGCCTCCATTTTGTTTGATTTTTTTAAAATTTCTTCTGCTTAATTCTAAATGTATTAGTTTTCGTATAACATGTACATCTAGATTCACCTCAGGAAAAAAAATGTGGCAATTAACTTTTGTTGTTATTGATTTATTAACCTTAAAAGTGCTGATTTTTAGCTTGGTAATAGCACTCTTTGGAACACCTAGATTGCACCAGATCGCACCGTTTTTATCCAAATTTTCCAGGGGGAGCATGACCCCCGACCCCCCTAGCACGAGTCGGGCTGTGTATTGTTACAGCCAACATATGCACCTGCTATGTAATCCTCTTTTTAGATAATAAGCTCATTTTTTATGAGAAAAATTAAGAATGCTGATCAGATATATACTTATTTGATGAAACTTAAGTTCAACAAGTGTATAGGACCTAATTGCAATTGTAGACAATTGTAATGCACAAAAAATACTTTCACTTTGTCTATAAAAAATTTAGGTTAAGCTGTTGGAAAAATCAGCCCCTGCCCCCCCCCCCCCCCACCAGAAAAAAATGGTCTGTCTCTAATTAAAAAATCAAATCTAGAGAGCGTTCCGCCATGCCCACTCTACCAGGTACACAGCATTTTAAGGAATGGCCTCATACTTTGAGCCATATACCATGCATTCCGTTGAAATAATTATAAGTCATGTATTCCATGACTAAGCCCTGTCTTTACATGTATAAGGCAATATATTATGTTATCATTAAGTCATGCGCTCTTGTATGGCTTCATAGTTTTTAAGTATGTGAATTAATCCTACGAAAAGAAAAATACATTTTAGGGAGAATTGACTTATATTTTTGGGGATCTGGGGAGAAGCTGGTCTATTTTTAGGGATTTGGGGAGCAAAGGCAAGATACTTTTAGGGAGCTGAGGCAATTA
Organism: Loripinus fragilis; assembly: GCA_964019695.1. Lineage (NCBI taxonomy): Eukaryota > Metazoa > Mollusca > Bivalvia > Lucinida > Lucinidae > Loripinus > Loripinus fragilis. The sequence continues at coordinate 76,508,633 of OZ026518.1, forward strand.
TTTTCAGGGATCTGGGGAGATCAATGCATTATTTTCAGGGATCACGGGAGCACAGACCCCCCCCCCCTGGGGTGACCTCAACATAGCTGTTCTGAAATAGGTTCCATACGAAAGCAGGTTCTAGTACATTTTTACATTATCCAGACACAAGGTATGCAAAACGGTGACTAGGCTTTGCCACTAAAAAAAATGACAAAGCCTAATCATCGTTTTGCATACCTTTGCCTCGATGATGTTAAAATGTATAAGTATGCACAAAATGTTAAGAAATGAATAGAATTTTTGGAATGTTCATGGAATAATTAATACTTCGGGTCTCTTGCAAAGTAAATGCAGCCCAAAGGGCTTCACGTTACATTTGCGTGAGACCCGAAGTATTCATGACTCCATTAATTTTCCTAAAATTGAATTCATTGCTTATATTATATTTTATCATAAATATCTAATATATAGAAATTATCTATAATTTAGGAATTAAAACAGTTTTGTATTTAAAATAAAATCGTATTACTGGTTTAGGCGGAGTGTAAAATGGAAAAACGGAACAGCCAGCTTGAGCACAGACAGCCAAATGAGCTAACAGGAAGCTTATTTTGTACGTGCGACTCGGTTGTGGCTTGCTGTCAATCTCAAAACCAGTGTCACTTCTGGCGAATGAGTTCGATGCCCGAAGCTTGTTTCACGGGCAAGTGCGCTTGGCAGCTGTCAATCAAAGTTGTGTAATTCATAAGGCTATTAACTTTTGCAAAGGTCTAAAGATTCATTTAAAGATTGATTCGAAAATGAAAATATATTAAAATATATCATACGGTTCAAGAGTTATAAGTATTTTTACTAAAAGACATTGACCGGACAAAATAATACTCGGCAAACCCTTGCCACCGGTTTGCATACCAGGGTGGCTGGACAATATATTAAAATAAACAAGTATGCAAAATTTGATCCAAATATCCCGTAAGTTTCAAGAGTTATGAGGATTTTCACTGACTGACCACAACAGATTGGGCAATTGCTCAGCAAACCCATGCATAATAACACTAGATGGTTTATATGCCAGTGGTTAGGGAATGTTGAAATGCATATGTATGCAAAATGTGATAAAAAGAGCCATGGCATGTGATTTCCAACAATTTTGACATTTTGACAAGTGTAGACTCAGATGCGCCTTTGCAGCATCCTTTTAAGCTTAGAAACTCCAAATGGTGTTCAAGCGATTAGCAAAGGCTCTGATCAGACTGCGCATATGCGCAGGCTGATCTGAGGCTTTGCTGGTCGCACATACCACATTGTTTGAAATCACATGTCACGGCTCATATGTATGCAAATTGTGATAAAATTGTACCATGTGATTCAAGAGTTATGAATATTTTAATATTTTCACTAACTGGTAACGGACGGACGGGCTCTCATAGTGATTATAATGCAGACCCAAGGGTCATGCAATCTTATCACTGTAATATCTGCCCTTTATTGCGTATCAGGGCAACCCCTAAGTATATTAATTACATCCGTTAAACACGTACTTTAACAGAATATTTTACGATGTTTTGAATTCTCAGCGGACAGAAACACATAATAAGCAAAGAAAATTATCTCAAAGCCGACAAAAAAGGTTAATATACTGACTCGCTGGAATATAATAACCACAAGCGTAGTCATTTTCGCATATGCCTGGTAGATATATAATTAATCACGACAGAAATTTGTGCAAAAGTTTACCCTGAAAGCATCGTCTGCTTTTGTCGTCTGCTGATTTTAGTAACTTTTTTACAAACAGTGAGTGCCCAGATCAGACTGCTCCTATAGGAGCAGTCTGATCTGGGTCCACACTGTTTGCTTATATATTTAAATTAGTCAGTTATATTAGGCAATTGTTTGCAGCAGGCGACATATGCAGAGGGTATTTTCAGATAGCTTTAAAGGTTAATATCGGACTAATAACTCTGCTGGTAAACAGGCAATCAGCTTGCAGTTTATTGCATTGCCGAACTCTACAACCTCTCATGCTGCATTGCTTGTGCATGCAGTATCATAGGTTGTTGGACGATTTTTTTGACAATATTGGTAAATTGGTTGACGTAACAAATCTAATATCGAATATACGAGCATACTGACGTCAACAAAAAACGCCTCATTCATTATCACTGTTTTCCTAGCGATGGTATGCAGAAACAAACAGCCAGGTACTGCGTATTTATTAGTTGGAAAATGACTTTCATTTCATATGCAGGTGGCGTTTTATTCTGATGACGTCATACAGGTTCAACGTACACACGACGGCATTATTTATCAATCGCTTTTGATTTCAATTTGAATTTGCACTCAGTTTGTACCGTGTGTTTTGCTAAACAATGATCAAATTTTAGATCAAAATTTCAAACAGTCATGCCTGCGAGCAATAACTGTATAACATGATGACGTCATATGAAAGACAAACTGTAAGATCCGTTATGAAACTGGCCAACATTCTCGTTTTGTTTTAAGCAATGGAAATTTGATAAGGGGGTATGCTAATTAATATACAAAGATTATGCCTACATAATATTACGCAATTTAAGACGAGCTGTCACGGTGAACCTGCGCATATGCACAGATCACTATTCACAGTTATTTTATACGTATGCGTATGAAGACAAAAAATTAAGACATCTGGTCCTACAGCACACGTCAGTATGTTTGTTCAAAGAAGGATTTTTCGAATATGCGGTAAGTACAAAAATCACGAACTAGCCACAACATTTTCTCATAAACACGAATGATTAGTTTTGCGTATTATTGTGTTGAAAATAAATAGCGAAAGGTCAGTTTTACATCTGTATTCAATATAATTAGCGTTTGATAGTAAGAATAACTTATACCGTTGGGTATAAGTTTAATTTCAAAAGCTGTATTTTTTAGCACGTCTAACGATCCTAATACAAGATTATAACTTATTTTTCTATTCCATTCTATAGATAATTAGTGAAAATAGCTATATTAGCATCGATTCTGTGGATTTAACGTTTTTACTAAAGTAAAAAAGGGCAACCGTCGAGGCAAGATGTTTAGAGCATGACGCACATATTTTGTTTAAACAATTTATTATTATCAGTAGGTGCCACATACTTAGGTCACATAACAATTACACTATATAATATAATATATTCATTAGATCTCATGGTATACGAAAAACGGCAATATTAAACGCAAGCTTTGTGCAGAAAAAAGTATTAATACTTCTCTAAAAGATCTTTCAGTTGTTTGAAATGATCATGGTCTTCATGATTTACTTTCCTTTTTACTGAGTTCTTTGCCAATTACGGTTTTACGTAATTTAGAGGAAGAGGTTAATAAATGTTATGATAGAGCTAACAAATCATATAACGCAGTTACATGCATGTTCAACATTTCTTTAGTCATTAAATTTATTCTGAAGTCAACCTTAAACACCATATTATGAAACTTGCATGTATCAACAATGGTATGGAATTTATCAATTTGCATAGATCTAATGAAGATAAATCAGTGATTTTTTTCTGTTCCTATTAACTTTAATATTTACAGAAACTCCTATCATTTGCTATAAATATAACAAACCTTTAAGGTCTACTATATTCAACTTTGATAATATCGTTACCAATATGGATATAGATTCCAATACTCAAATTTGATTTATGCATATCTCCCTGCAGGGTATGTTATTATGGGTAATCTTTATGTTATTTCTAAAGGCTATAAATATAGATTTCCTTCCCATATTGATTTTCTTAAATGTCGTAGGAAGATTGCTGCTTCGTTTAATGACGTCAGTAATCTAGAATGTAAACGAGAAAATGTTGAACCTGACGCCCTTGAAGGAATGGAAGATTAACATATTTTTAATCATTGATGCTCCTATTTCATTCTACTCTCGTAATACTAATCTGAACCTCCCCTCCCCCCCCCCCCCCCAAAAAAAAAACAAAAAAAACCCAACACTTTATCTTCTTTTCAACACCATAAGCGCGGTATCCAGAATTTTCATAAGAAGTATGTTTAAGTTCCAGCAGATAAAGCTGAAAAAAAAAGTTGTAGTTGTTTGACAATTGTATGATGTTGATAATGTACAATGGGAACTTATTGGCCTGTAACTGTAGGTTTCCTTGAATGAGGAGGTTGTTGGGCGATAGGCACGGTTGTCATACCACCCTTAAATTTCGTGTCAAGGCTAAAGAAAATCAAAACAAACTTTATACGTTATATAGGGTTACCTAAACTTCTTAAAAACCCTACAAAGCAAGTTTTATTGCCAATTTTAGTTCCTGTATGACAACGGAACTTTCTAAATGTTTAACGTCTTGTTTACTACTATAAGCACAAAAATGATAAGTACTACGAAAAAGTATTTGAAAGATCCAGTAAGAATCTATTTTGGTAATTAAAAAATTCTGGTGAAGTATTAGATAAACTTATATCTAGGAACCAGTATGTCTGCCTATGATTTTCCACACTTTACACTATTTTCCCCCATAATTTAATTGAAGATAAACTTATTGATCTCATTGAAAGAACCTTCCAAAGGGAAGACTCTCCTTACCTTGCATGTAACAACAGAAATGAGTTTTCTCTTCAGGATTGCTGAAAAATATCCTCCATGGTCTTGTCAAATCGTATGTGATGCGCTGACCTTTCTACTAGACAACATTTGTATACGTGTTGGCAATAAGTAGTATAGACAAGTTGTAGATATTTGTATGAGCACTCATTGTGCTTCCCTTGTTGTGGATTTATTCTTGTTTTGTTATGTTAGGACTTTATAATAAAAGTAAAGATAAATGCAAAGATCAGAAAATGATACAATCAAGCACAACACTTGACCCGAGACACCATATGGGAAAGTGACAAAAACACAAGAAAAACAACAGGTAAGAGAGCCAAAAGGTCAGCCTGTTTCCAGCAGGTGATCACAATGCTGCAAGGAACAGACAAGACATGAAGCATAACTAATAATGAAAGGATACACAAAAGAGACACCGGCTTAGAACGGTCAGTCAAAATAATACTGGAGGGCTTAAACATGTTAAATGGTATCAACCTTACACTTAATGTATCTTTCTGGTGATAAGCAAGATTCAAACACTACAACCAGATATACGTATGGATGATATTTTAAACATAGATAATATAAAATTTGACAACATGAAAAGTCACTTTCTATTACTGTAAAGGCGGCAGCTTAATATTCCTATCTGGGCGTGGTTTGGTTATTCCATCTTCTCACAAAGGGAAAATAGGTGACAGGAATTTTTTACTGATTTAAAAAGAGTTAATAAGGATAAATTCGATAGTATTAAGCGGGAAGATTCATAGCGTATTGAATAACTTTACAGCTTTTAGACTCAAACATTGTGAGTTCAATCCCCAGCAGGGGCTATTATTTTTTATTCAGATAATTATTTATACCTAAATTTTTATATAGAATTTCTACATTCGTTTTAGAATGTTGTTTCATGTTTATTTATATTTATTACACACTTGTCAATGTAATTTTAAATTATAGTTCTTGGGTGTACTTTCTGAGTTGCAGATGGTGATGTCTTGATCATAGCTGTAGTTTAGAAATCTGACAGTGTTGGTTATGTTGGGACTTGCACCTGTGCCGCAGACTACTTTCCGTCAACGACTTGGCGCTTTGACCAAGAGATTGTCATGTGATGCAAGTCCATCACTTCTGCCGTTTTCTTCAAATAGCTTCTCTAGGGGTGGTTTGGTGGAAATTTCAACGACTCATCTTTAAAATACTTGAAAACATTTAATATGATATTCTTGCAGAAAGTGGTATAGATTTTATTTGGTGTTGCCATCATGAAACTTGAACCCACAATGTAGATAAAAAGTTTTGTTCCCTGTTGTTTGTGCAATTGTACATATATCATGTACATAAACGAGGGGTAGTCAGAAAGTTCGGGGAAAAGTATTACCATTTCTTCATTTCACATGCGATACTAATAAAATTTCAGGTAAATATAGCTCATATAAAATCGAGTATAATGAAAAATTTCTTTAATGCTTCGTTGGCAAACTCAGGCCAGCCATTAGGTTGGTTTTAACTTTTGCATCTAGCATGTCATTTGCTTCCTGGAAATCTGAGTCTTTTACAATATCAACACTCTGATCTATATCCGGAAAATGTCAACTTATTGCCGTCCTTTCAGTTTTCATTGTGTTTCGATGGTATTCACCTCGAATGCTTTCATCAGTAAATTTTCTTTTTCTTTACTCTGTTTCTTTGGGCCGTACTTTGGCATAGGAAACTTTAAGCTTTCCATTCAGATCCTCTTTCGATATTTTGGTCAAGTCAACTTAAGCGACACACCTCACTACACACAATTCTGAAACATAATATGATATGGACTACTTAGCACACTATCTATGTTTAATAACAAAGTTTTGACATGTATAATTTCAAATGTTGTGGTTTATGATTAACTACAACATTTGTATATTTACAGCAGTCATATTTTTTGCGTTAAAACATACATTATATATAAATTGTTTAACCATCGGTTTAGGCAAGTATCCACAATCTATGTTTAAGAGCAGATTTTTAAAAACAATACCACCTTTATGATGATAATTGTCAGTTTACAACCTGAAAATTGCACATAAAAATGTTTTTCAGGTTTCAAATGCCCTTCATCAGTTTTTTTAGACATTATTTGCTAGAAACCAAGTGCCGACATCAGACAATACCTAGGAGCTGCAGAGTTGAGAACCAAGTTAAGATAGAAAATATGATCATATATGAAATAAAATGCTTTGTTATGCGGTAATAATTAATTGACTAACAAGCATTTTATTTTTCATAAATTGCAAAATGTCATCAAGAGAAGCCTATTACTAAAACCTATAATGGAGCATGGAATGAAAAATGGAATGGAACATGGAACACAGAATGGAACAGGCAATGCAACATGGAATGGAACATGCAATGGAAAATGGAATGGGATATAGAATGGAACATGCCAATGGAATAGAACTTGTTTTTTTTTATAAAAGCCAAAACAGTTCTGTTTCATGCAGCTGTGAAATGGAAATTTTCTTTGTTCAAATTATACTTCCAATGGAAATCTGGAACAGACCCAACGAACAAGGAACAGAAATACGATATGTCCCAACAGATGGTGTCTATAATTGGAACAGAAGTGCAATTTCTTCAAAAGCAACAGGAAACCACTGTAGTAAATATTTTTAGGTAAGAACTTTTACCTAGATTTGTGACAGTGAATGCGTGTGGTGTGTTTTTTTTTATTGTATTTGTTTGTTGACAATTTCCATACATCTTCAGCTCAAAGATGTATGAAAATGGGTAAAAAAACAAAACAACAAAAAATGACAGTCATTACACCCAACCTGATAAATAAGCATTTCCTGTAGTTTGTTCTTGCGGGGAGGGGTGGTAATTTCCTATATATGGTAAAGCATGGATGTACGACCTAAATAGCCCCCATTTCAGCTCTGCTAGATATAAGATAAACCCCCAGTTTTGATCAAAATATTACGAATAGCCCCCTTTTTACTTCGTCAATATACCAATGGCCCTCAAATTCCATGTCTCAAGTTTTTTCAACTTTCCTTATATAAATATTGTCATTTTTATGGTCCTATGTTTGAATACTATTTCATTTTTTTTGTTGGTTTAAAATGTGAGTTATCTTTCAACAAATGTTTGAGAAGATTTGCCTTATTAATAGGTATGGAAATTCGAGCTTTAAATAATGGGAAATTAAAACTATCAAAATTGTTGTCCAGCAACTATACTGCTCTAATCTTTTTTCAAGGACTAACCTTGTACATGTATTTCACTGAACAGTTTCCCTTTAAACGTAAGACAAGCATAATTTTCACCTTTGAAATGACTTTTCAATGTCCATTCTATTTATTTCGTTAAAGTTTTTATGCACTTATAGTTATGAGAGTCTACATGGATTTTCTAGTTAGATTTTGCATCTTGTATCCTATAACAAATAATTTGCAAAAAGACAAAATATAAAACCAATTGCTTTTGACTTTTTGTTGGTCTATTAATCTTATACACTTTTTGGATAAAAATTGTAGTAAAAATGACTCTCTACACCATTTTCCGAAATTCAACGATGATTTCCGAATAAGGGATACTCTGTAAATTATAAATAAAAGCGCTCCCTCTGGCTTCAAATTATTTAGCATTGAAAAAAGCGGGGAATTACCGCCAATACTCAATTTTCTGTTTTGAATTAATGGAGTGTCACTTTATAATGCTTTTGGTGCTAGTCTCTATTTCTAGTTTACATTTTAGTATTTGAAGCTGTTATCATAATACAATTCACATGATATAATGGCACAATTTACAAAATAAAATGAAATTGCCAACAAACAAAAACTAACTTGTACACATTGACTATGGGCGGCAATCTCCTTCCATAACAGACTAGCGAAATTACGGGTAAATTGAAGAGCACTCACAAACATTTCATGAGGGATTATTCCTGTCGTACTGTAAGCTCTATAATAAATGTATTTGAAAAAAGTGAGAATTTTCAATTTAATATTTTTTAAATTGTTATTGATTTCATATTGGTGCTAAACTCATATTGCTATCGTTTAGGATGAAGTGCGCATTTTGAGATTGATCGTGTTTTATTTTAAAAATACAATACCACAAAATGTTGAGCTAGGTACAGGAAGGTTATGTATTGCCTGTCACCTCTTTTTGAATTAACTAAGATGTAACATATATTATAAGCAATAGGGAAACATAAGGGTTTTTTGGCTAACCATTTGATTAGTCAAATAGCCGTAATATTTTACTTGCTTATTGTGATTCTCTTTTTGATTCCTAAAGTGAATGAACTATATATAGTTTCTAATATTGATATGGGTTGTAATACTGAGTTATGGAAAATAAGGACTAAAATAGTGTTATCAGCCAGGAGTAAATGTCAAGTAATATCAATATGTATACCCAACTACCCATGAAGCCTGATTGAAGCAACCCAATATAAGCAATGTAAGACATGAGAAGACAAAAGAATAAGATGTGTGTACCCTGAATAAAAAAAGATCTACCTGGGCATCTGCCCATTCTGATCAGAGTTTCGGCTGTACACTCAGTGGGTTTCGAAGGACACATGCGCGGATCCAGAAAGTTTTGTCAGAGGGGTCCAACTTTGACGTTGTTTTTATGTTTTCGTCGACAAGCCTCGTGATGCCAATCGGTGGTCCTAGGGACAGTTTTTCTATACAACCCACACACTTATGACATATTATAATAATATACATTTTTTACATTTTCAAAGCAACCTTCAACAAATCTTTAGATTTTTGCAACCGTTCATAGCCTCATGAATGACATATATTTGATTGACAGCAGCCAGGCTCACTTGCCCGTGCAATACTCTTCGAACATCAAATTCATTCACCAGTAGTGACACTGGTGTTGTGATTGACAGCCAGCTACACATGAGTCGTATATGCAAAACAAGCCTCTTATTTGCACCATTGGCTGCCCGCGTTCACACTCGTCTGACTGTTGTGCTTTTCTGTTTTACACTCCAACAAAACCATTAATACAATTGCACATTAAATAATAAACTGTTTTTCCTCAATTATAAATAATTTATATATTTTAGATATTTATAATAAAACGTAAATATAAGCAATAAATTCAATTTTGGAATGTTCATAGAATCATGAATACTTCGGGTCTCTTGCAAAGCTAACGTGAAGCCCTTTGGCATAACAAGAAATATATTTACTTTCAACCGACCAAAAATTGAAATCATTTCTTAAATTTTTGATTATTATTTTATGTGGTTCCAGTTAATTATGGTATGTTGTGAGTTGTTGCATCAGAACAACTGAGGGTTATATGCTATGACTATACAGGATAGTTTAATTCGTGTAAAGATAGCCATTTCAGATTGTTTTGTTTGGTTTGATTCTTTACGCCCCATACAACAATTTTTCAGTCATTGTTGGACGTTGTATTTTGAATTAAGTGACAAACTTTAACATCATAAAAATAGCCAAAGTTCTTCCATATTTATGGAATATTGTCAATTATTGCATAAGAACAGGTTAAGTTTACTTGAAACAATTGGTGTGAATCTAGCCATTATATATTTGCTGACTAACCTGTACATTAAAAAGAATAGTAAAAGTCATGGCATTTTTACATTCGATCATTACATTTTCAAATAGTTTAAGAAATAAAAAGATAGATTAACCAGTAATTAAAATATGCGTTTCTTTTACTGTTAAGTATACTTACTACGGATTGTAACTATTGCTATTTTTTAGATTTTCCACAAAATATACAAGCTAGAAGAGATATGATTACTACAGTTTCTAAAAAGCTTATTATATGGAGACTCAATTCTTAATAACCACCACAACAAGTTAAATTTTATACAGTTCAGAAATACATTTCTGACAGCAACTGTTTTGTTTTAGATTAAGGAGCATCACTCTCTCTCTCTCTCTCTCTCTCTCTCTCTCTCTCTCTCTGAACTACTTAATTGATCAATATGTGATGGATAGACAGACTTCATAACGTTTTGTAGTGAATATGCCTATATGATAAGACACCAATATTTTGTTATAGAAAATTCCTATCAATATGATTGATGATAATTGTACCCCCCGCAAACTTTGTTTGTGGTGGGTATACTGTTTTCACGTTGTCCGTCGTCCGTCCGTCCGTGCGTGCGTCCGTCCGTCCGTAACGTTTTGTTTCCTTAATAACTCGAAGCGTCATTGCTGGATTTTCATCAATACTTGCAAACATGTTCATATATGCAAGATAAATACTTTAGAAAAAAACAGTAAGGGCTAGGGGTCATTTCTATTAAAGTTATTTCCCTTTTTAGTTCTAAATGGCTTTTAATATAGGATTTATGCTTATGCTATTATAGGCCATAAACGGGCCAATCAACTCCTACCACAGGTTTTGATGGAACAATTGGATACTTTTCCTATACAATGTAGACACATTGGACATAAGCATGAAGGATTTTGGTTCAGAAAAAATATTTTTTGACAAAATGACAGCTGTGAGAACTTCGAAAATTTTCCCTAATAAGGCTTTTGTCTATGCATAGATGGTGCTTTCATGGGCCGAACAACTTTTACTACAGCCTTTGATGGAACAATATGATACTTTGCCTATATAATGTAGACACGCTGAACATATGCATGAAGGAGTTTGGTTTAGAAAAAACAATTTTTGACAAAATGACAGCTGTGAGAACTTAGACAATTTTTCCCAAATAAGGCTTTTGTATATGCATATATGGTGCCTTTATGGGCCGATCAACTCCTACCACAGCTTTCAATGGAGCAATTTGATACTTTGCCTATACAATGAAGACACATTGAACATATGCATAAAGGAGTTTGGTTCACAAAAAAATAATTTTGACAAAATGACAGCTGTAAGAACTTAGACAATTTTTCCCTTATAAGGGTTTTGTATATGCATTGATAGTGCCTTCATGGGCCAATCAACTCCTACCACAGCTTTAATGGAGCAATTTGATACTTTGCCTATACAATATTGACACATTGAACATATGCATGAAGGAGTTTGGTTCCGAAAAATAATTTTTTGACAAAATGACAGCTGTGAGAACTTCGACAATTTTTCCCTAATAAGGCTTTTGTATATGCATAGATGGTGCCTTCATGGGCCGATCAACTAGTACCACAGCTTTTGGTGGAACAATTTGATACTGTGCCTATTCAATGTAGACACATTGAACATATGCATGAAGGAGTTTGGTTTAGAAAAAATAAATTTTGACAAAATGACAGCTGTGAGAACTTAGACAATTATTCCCTAATAAGGTTTTTGTTTATGCATAAATGGTGCCTTCATGGGCCGATCAACTCCTACTACAGCTTTTAATAGAGTAATTTGATATTTTGCCTATACAATGTAGACACATTGAACATATGCATGAAGGAGTTTAGTTTAAAAAAAATAATTTTTGACAAAATGGCACCTGTGAGAACTAAGACAATTTTTCCAAAATTAGGCTTGTGTATATGCATAGATTGTGCCTTCATGTGCCGATCAACTCCTACTACAGCTTTTGATGGAACAATTTGATACTTTGCCGATACAATATAGACACATTGAACATATGCATGAAGGAGTTTGGTTGACAAAATATAATTTTAACAAAATGACAGCTGTGTGAACTTAGACAATTTTTTATTAATAAGGCTTTTGTATATGTATAGATGGTGCCTTCATGGGCCAATCAACTCCTACCACAGCTTTTAATGGAGCAATTTGATACTTTGCCTATACAATATAGACACATTTAACATATGCATGAAGGAGTCTGGTTGAAAAAAATATTATTTTGACAAAATGGCAGCTGTGAGAACTTAGACAATTATTCCCTTATATGGCTTGTGTACAGGTCCATTAACAAAGTTATTTCACTACACAATATTTCAAAAGTTTTTTCATATTTTATTATACAGTGATGGTCTATGTTTCACCATACAGGTAATTTAATTATCATGCCATTTTATGTCTGTAAATCAAAAGACAACAGTTGTATATAAATATAAAATACATTCCTATGAAAACACAACACCAAACTTAAAATGCATTTCCGTGATATCACAGCAACAAACGTGTACACCTGTGTATAAATATTAAATACATTCCAATGTGAACACAACAGCATAGCATTACTCAAATACATTTTAATGAAAACACAACAACATACTTGTACACAACATCGTAAAGTCAGTAGTTCATTGCACCTCCCTTTGATTTAATAAGACCTGCAATTCTCCTTGACATTGAGTTTTAAAGATCTTCCAGGAAGTTTGGTGTTACACTATTCCTTGCTTCACATACTCGCTTCCATATATATTCTTTCTTACATGGCATTTGATAACCAATCTCTTTCTGCATTATATTCTAAACGTTCTGTATAGGATTTATATCGAGGAATGATCACGTTCTAGTACATTAAGAGTTATGGCATGAGATCATGCAAAAATATATATCCTTTCCCATTCACATGCCATTTCAGTATCATGAATAATATCACTCTAGTATTTTGCACTATCTCATGATACCATTCAGTTTCTTAGAAGAGGTAGGCCTCTGCTGCTTATAGCTCCCCTGACTTACACACTTACTGACAATTTTACAGTAGTTCGAAAGTAAGTAATGGTGCAAAGATCAGGAATCGATACAATCAAGTACCACACCTGACCCAGGATACCAATGGGAAAGTGACAAACTCACAGAAGACAAAACAAACGAGAGCCAAGAGGTCAGCCCTTTCCCAGCAGGTGACCACAAAGCACATATAAACAGACGCGCACAAAACATAGCAAACATAAGACAGAACAAAAACATAAAAGATCCACAAAAGAAGTACCGCCTTGGAAACGGTCAGTAAAATATTTTACTGGAGGGCTTAAACTGGTTTAACGGCGCCAACCTCACCCTTAATTCAGATGTGGATCAAGACACATAGAAAGTCAAAAGTATTGCAGAATGCTACCCTTAAAGCATTCTGCAAACTCAATACCTTCACTAAGCGATAATTTGTCTGGAAAACCAATTTTTGGTCTTCTTGTGTGGCCGCTTAAGACAGGTTTACAAAGACATAGCAAACACAAGACAGAACAAAAACATAAAAGATCCACAAAAGAAGAACCGCCTTGGAACGGTCAGTAAAATATTTTACTGGAGGGCTTAAACCAGTTTAACGGCGCCAACCTCACCCTTAATTCAGATGTGGATCAAGACACATAGATATTTGGTTTGCATGAAAGACCCCTAACTTATCAATGCATCATCTCCTAAAACATATAAATCAAGATATAACAAGGAGATAAAGCAAGGATAAGGACTCAACAGTAAATTAAACTGAATACCGGAGCAAAAGAAATCCAACAGGTAAACCCCGGTGGGCCCGACAAACAGCCAAAATGCAATACACGTAGAATGATTCATTATGTTTGTGCCAAACACGTAAATGGCGTCGATTGTTATGAGTGCGAAATACAGACTCGTGTGAATGCGTTGTGGTCCCACAGAAGGGATATATTTTTATGAATTATCTCTTGTCACGGATTAACTAAAAAAGTACTAGAACATTCCTAGAATATGAAGGAATACCTGTCCTGAAATGGCCAGGGTGTTCGCCAGATATGAATGCCATAGAGGACGTTTGGAATATAATGAAGAGATGAGTAACCAAAAGCCGTGTAAAAAGAAGAAATGTGTAAGCGAGTATGTAAAGCGTGGTATTGTTTAGCACTGAACGTTCTGGAAGAACTTTTACAATCCAATGCCAAGGAATATTGCAGATCTTATTAAAGCAAAGGGGGGGGGGGGTGCAACGAAATACCGACTTCATGGTGTAGGTGTACAAGTAGGTTGTTGTATTTTCATTAAAATGTATTTGAATAATACTATGTTCTTGTGTTCACATTGGGATGTATTTAATATTTATACACATATGTTGTCAGTTTATATACGTTGATATGATTTATAGAAATTAAATGGCATGAAAATTTAATTACATGAATGGTAAAACATAGATCATTAATGTAAAATAAAAATGTGAAAAAGCTTTTGAAATATTACGTAGTGAAATAACTTTGTTAATGGACCTGTATATTCATTGATAGTGCCTTTAGGGGCCGATCAACTAGTACCACAGCTTTTGATGAAGCAATTTGATACTTAAAATATGCATGAAGGAGTTTATAATTTTTGTTGAACTTTGACAGTTATTGGCTTATATGGCTTTTGTATAAGCATGGATAGTGCCTTTATGGGCCAATCAACTTCTACCACAGCTTTTGATGGAGCAATTTTATACTTTGCTGATACAATATAGACACATTGAACATATGCATGAAGGAGTTTAAAATTTTTGTTTGCACAGATTCTACTGAAATCTTCTTTTCAAAACTAAGGTCTACTGGTTTGAAATATAACTTGCCAAGTTTTTTCACTGACTCTTACTGTGAGGGGGTATCTAATAAGCATTGCTTATTGACTTTTTTTATTTGATCTATAGATCGATATTGTTTTTACTAGAATTTATATACACATTTATAGCAACTTGTGTATGCTGGGAAACGGATTTGAATAATTCTTTAAGACTTGTTTTGAATATCTATTTAAGAACTCTGTATAATACATTATTATGTTTGCTCTTGTTTGTACACATGTAAAGAGTTTACCAATCAAATATGTTAAAACTAACTGCTGCTAAAAAGTAAAAATAGTAGGAATCCATTATAGCCTAGATCTAAGTAGGCTACAGGTGACAATGATAAAAGAATGATAAGTAATAAGGCACAATTTAAGTCAAGCAAGAGATATGAGCCAAAATTTCAATGCCTTCCTAACGTTTACCTTACTTAAGTATTGATATTTTAGCACGGTATTTTAAATACTTAATAAACTGCCAGGCTCACTTCGTTAAATATTGGCAAAGATGGGAGAATACGAAATAATTTTTGATTTTAAGAAGTTTGAAACGTGATTTTTTCGTATTCTTAACTAAGGTAAAAATGACAGGCAGTGTAAATTTTGGTCCTCGTTATTGGCGTCAGTATAGTGACCTTACGTTGCTCGCTATGGTATTGTTTGACATGTGAATATATTTGCTAATTTATTAAAAAAAATGCTTTGTTAACCTATAAATATGCCTAATACAATCGTCCACGCTTATTATTGTTTGTATCATCGTTAATTTTTGTTGCTTTGGCCAAAATATAAATAGTATTTCGTTTGATCAAATCATGTACTTTTAAATTAATGACTTTAAATAGCATAGTCCCTGGTGAGATGCATACACTGATACGACCTAGAAACTGAAATATTTTACATGTAAAAAACAGAAGTTTTAGGGTTAATGTGTTTCCTTTTATTTTTACATACATGTTTATTAGCAAATGAATGTAGTTAATAGTTCACTGACTCCCCTGGCGAATGTGCTTTAGAAATTAATCAGTCTTGTTTTGGATCAGTCCGTTTTTGAATAGTTAGTTATGAAGAACCTAATTACATTCTTGTCCGTAGCCTTTAAAGCGCCACGTATAGTTCGAACCAGACAATATTTTTCAATTCTAATGCTATCTACAGCAACAAAATAAGGCTTGATGTTGGTTGTTCATCAGCGGACTATTAAAATATAATGACAATACTTATTTCCCCCTAAAACCAAGGAAATATCACAAATGTGTCATGTGCTGCAATCGTGATGCTTTTCAAAGGTTTTACATTAACTATTACTTCTAGACACGTATTTTAATCAGAGGATAGCTCAATACGTGATACAGTTCTATACTGCTCAATTGTTATATCCGCGTATTGTTATGCGTACACGTAGATGGCAAGGCTTGGTTGTTTGCTATGATATTGAGACAAGAAAAATATTAATATGCACTTCCTGAGAATGCGTGCATATGTATCAGTTATCACACTGGTAATGTTTAAATTTCAAGCTGAAATACTCAATAAAGTTTACAATTGGTACTTTATGAAAGCCTAAGAAATAGGCCTTTTATTCTATGGACCAATATGCAAGTTATCTTATTTTCATAATTTGCGTATTCATGAATATTAATAAAATCGTTAAAAACAAGGAAAAATCATCAAAAATATAAATACGCCTTTTTCATCCCAATATTATCAGTGTTGCATGTTTTAATATCGTCGGAATTCCAATTTGACAAGTCAATTGATCTATTGGTCCTATATGAATATTATCTCATGTGCATATTCACGAAATATACTGACGTCAACTAAAAACGCCTCAATCATTATCACTGATTTCTTAGCGATGATATATAAAAATGAACAACCACGTACTGCTTCTTTATGTAGCGGTTGGGCGATGTTGGATAATGACTTAAATATGACATGCAGGTGACGTGTTATTTCGATGACGTCATACAGGCTCAACGCACACATGACGGCATTGTGCATAGATCGCTTATGATTTCAATTTGAATTTGCACCCAGTTTGTGCCGTTAATCAATGAACAAAATTTGGATAATTTTTCAAACAGTTGCGCTTGCGAGTAATAACCTTATGAAATTATGACGTCATATCAAAGACAAAATGTAAGGCCCGTTTACGAAACTTGCCAACATTCTCGTTTTGCTTAAAGTAATGGAAAAAACTATAAGGTGGTACATATGGTAATGTACACAGAATACGCCTACATAAAATAACGTTATTTAAGATGAGCTGTAACGCCCAATGGGCAGTCGTTGGTCTATGTTAACGTCATCATAACGACCGTCTGGAACACGTGCCAGATTGCGTTTCCTCCGCAATCGTCGCTGGTTAAAGACTAAAGACTTTTGCAAGGTTCGTAACAATCTTTCCACCCACTTTGGACAGTCATGACATTTAAGTTTTACTGTAATGCATGGCGAAAAAGTGGGTGTGGTAAGTTGTTTCGTTCAGCAGACGCACATAAACATCATCTTAATATTATAAACGCATTTTTGGTAAAATAGAGACTGTTTTATAACGGTAAAACACGGTTTTCCTGTCAACGGATTGTGTCTGGAAACAAAGCAAATGTGGCTAAAATCTTGTGTCGCACGAAATGGTGACCCCTGTCTCAAACCGAGGTCGTTTTCTCAGCCTCAAATAATCTTTCAGAAATTTTGTTTTTATGAGATAGGCTTGGCTGATTAGATGTTATAATACACTAAAATTCATAACTTTAGTCTGATCAGTCTAAGAGATATTCACGTTTATTTTTGGATGAGGCGTTATTCTTGACGTCAGTATACATGAAATTTGAAAAAGAGGGACTATAAGCCAGGGAGAGGGGGTGAGGTACAAAATATATATTGCAATCCTAGGGCGTTTCAATTCTTGTCAAAATATTTAGTGAGACCCCCTGAACACAAAAAAGTTGTCATTAAAGAATAAACATGTTTGGGCTATGTGTGAATGCATGGTTTCAATTGCAAACCATAATGTGATTCTAAAAAATTGACGCGTACCTACAAAATCAATCATATCTGAGTTGCAACATATCCTAGACTACTAAACTTGACATCAAAGTAAAGCTTTAAGACACAGACGTTTTATCTCATGGTCATTTATGCAATAACCTTTTAGTATAATTTGCATATTCACGAATATTAATGAAAACAAAAAAAATAAAGAATTTCTTTTCCTATATATAAGCTGCCTATTGTCCTATACAATCAAACTTGCTATGATAAGAAAATTTTAAGTAATTAATCGATATACAAGTAATCTAAATTGCATATTCATGAATAGTAATTGTGACATTAGAAAAATAAGACGAACGATTTAGAAAAATAAAGGGGTCTACCAACAAAATATCTTTTTTTCAGCTACTAAATGTTTCAAACTACCCAACCTGGTATCAGACAGATAAATGCTTAGATATAAGAAATGACATTTATTTAATATACATTTAGTAGTATAAGATAGCAACTAAGATACAAGTTATCTTGTAGGTACACTTCTGTTAATTTGAATTCGATTCAAAAGCAATCCTACAGATTGTAGGTATACTTACAAAATACTCATATCTCACCAGCAACTCATTTAAAAATACAATTGATGATACCAAATTAATGTTAGAGCATAGAAAGTTTATCTTGTGGTCTGATAACGTTTCTAATTTACATATTCATGAGTATCAATTAAACAATTGGAATGAGAGAAAAAAAATTACAGAAAAATGAAGGGTTGTATCAACAAAATTACGTATATATCCACTGCTTACTGTCCTAGACTACCAAAATTATTACTATATTAATACTAAGACAAAGCACTCTTACCCATATGATCCAATATGCAAACTACATAATTTGGATATTTATGAATAATGTATGAAACATTTTGACATGAGAGAAAGATTGCAGAAAAATAAGGGGGTATCTACAAAGTATACTTAACTACTAAAGAAACCTGACACATACTATGTGTCATTTTTATTCTTTCTGTTGCCTATAGGTGAACAAATGTAGACCAAGATGCACCGCGATTGCTTGAAAAATGAACTAATTTCAGGCGTCAGCTATCAAAACGTTCCGTAACATCTAAAATCAATTTTTGCACAAACAAAGAAATCACGCAAAATTCACCAGAAACTGCTTTAGTGTGATTCTTTAATATTTTATGGGCATCTCGTGACGTTCAAATAAAGCATGTATTCATTGTTCAACCCCAAAGCCTATTTTCATTTTCTTAACGTCAATTTTACGTTATCAGCGTTTTATGAACTTTTAAAAAGCACTGCCACTCTATCATTTTTTTTTCACTTTGTATGATGTTTGAAATGCATTTTGACAATGTTTCAGTCCTTGTGAACTCTGTAGATGCCGCCTACGTTCATTTAGCGACGTCAAGTGTGATATGGGTATAATGCAAAGCTTGAAATTCATACGCAATTGACGTAAAGTGTCGCCAATTGACATAATAACAAAGTAGACAGCACACACTTAACGGCGGCATACGACGACAAAGAAAAACCGGTTATTATCCATCGATTATGTTGTTCCTTAATTGACGTTAAATTCGGTTTATTCCTCTTTATAATTAAATGTGACGTTAAACATAAGTTATGATTCTTTAATATGCATTCTCTTACAATGATTGGTTGACTCCAAGTTAATTCAGTTTCTAAAAAATTGCTTGAACAAAGGGAAAAAACAATGCCGTTTTGACAACGTCGAAAGCACTACTTAAAACTACCATATCATACGTCACAGCAAGAAATTGCAAATTTTGAAAATGCACTTTTGTCTGTACTGGTATTTGCTTTGCATACATGAAAAAAGTTTTCAAAAATATCTAGACATACATTCCCAAGGCAAAAGTGATAAAAACGGTACTGTTGACGTCGTGACGTCATGTTCTATATTTGATAAATATATTAATTCGAAGAATACTTTCTTACGTCTTGTTATTAAAATAAGCATATCAGCTTAGCTCTGTAATTTGTTATTTACGAGTTTGAAGCAAGTAAAAAGTGGCAGGTCTCTTTAGTACTTTTAAAAGTATAAATCACACCACAGTTGCTAATTGCCCTATAGTGCTAAACATGAAACAAAAGCAATGCTAAGTCATAGCACAATTTCCAATTATACAAATGATTTAATTCTAATATTTATGTGTAATAGTGAAAGCAAAAGAAATTAGAGGAAAATTGTAGGGAAACTTAGGTGTTGTCCCTACAAAATTCCTTATATTGCAGTTGTTTATTGCCCTAGAGTACATGTACAACACTTGGTTCAAAATAAGTGCTAGGATATAACCTATTTACCCTGATAAGATATGCAAATATCATATTCATGAATATTAATGAAATATTAATAATGAGAGAAAATCATAAACAAAAATATTAGGAGTTCATCATCAAAACTTCTCATATCTCAGCTGCAATTTTCATAAACTTCAAAACTTTGTAACTCATCAAAGCCCAGATTATTTTCTTTTATCTTGTTATTTGATAGGTAAATTATCTAATTTAAATATTCATACATTGTATTAAAAGCACCAGGCATGAGAGAGTAAAAAACTGCTAAAATAAGGGGATGTACCTGCAAAATAACTATTATCTCAGTTGCTAATTGCCCTTGAATACTACATTTGGCACCAAATTAATGCTTAGAAATAATACTTTTACCCAACAATTTTAATATGTAATTAATCTTTTTTTAATATTCATGAATATTAATGAAACATGAGAAAAAAGAGAAATAATTAAGAAAAAATAACAGGGGCTGACTACACAGTTTTTATAGATCAGTTGCCCATTGGCATAGAGAACCAAACGTGGTAACAAATAAATGCTTGGATACAACCCTAATACACAATGATAGATATTTAAATGATCTAGTTATCATATTTATGAATATTAATGTAAATATTAGAGATGAGAGAAAAATTAAGAAAAATTAATGGTGGTGTACTTACAAAACTAGTCATATCTCAGCTGCCACGTATCATAAACTTCAAACTTTAGTACCTAATCAAAGCCTAGTTCAAGGGGTTTTTTTTATTTTAAGATTTGAAATGCAAGTTATTTAGTTTTATTATTCAAACATGTTGTTCTAGAAAAAAGGGTTTCAGGCATTTATTTACATTTATTATAAAAGCTTTGACATACATATATGTTCCATCCAGACTGGTTCATTTTACGCATTCTGCATCAATCATTTGAAGTAGAGAGACCCAAAGGTCATTAGTCAGAGGTCGTGGTACATCTATAGTGTCTGGAGTTAATTATACTATACTTTAACTACAGTAAGCTGCAAATAAGATTGCAATTTTTTAATCTGCTAGCATAGACCAAAGCACCATGACAGTCACATCAAATGGGGTCTGCCTCTGTTGCTTCTGTCTATATGTTTTAGAAGCCTCTGGTCAGACAGTGTAGACCCGATCAGAGTGTTCATGTAGCAGCAGCCCAATTCGGGTCCGCACTGTTTGCCTTTACACTTGAAATAGTCAACAATGACATAAAATATGTGCTCTGTAGTCAACTAAAGCTGAAGTTCATTATTGTCAGCGCTTTGAGGGTTCACTGGATACGCGTTGGGGTAATAATGTCCAACATGATAAGGGTCAAATACACATATGTTAATGCTTAAGGTCATCAGACCCACTGCCCCGCCAGCCAAGAAAGACAGTGACGCCGTGCTTGCTTACAATTGTATTAACTTGTACTCTCCAGTTGAGGCAATGAGAATCGATAGATCACATGTGCATCAAACCTATCCTGTGGATAGGATTAATACACAAGTGATTCATCGATTTTAAGTCCCAAAACTTTGCAAACAAAACGATACCCCACTCCCACTCCCGGCTGGCAGGACAGTAGCAGTCCAGGTCAAGAATATTATTGCAACCTTTATCCTGCTTAATTATTCTAAAGGCCAAAATAACCATCTGACATGAAAAAGACAAAGGCAAACAGTGGGGATTCCAATCAGCCGACAGTAGTAGACTGATCAGGATTCACACTGTTACTTTTGCACTCATATAAATACTGAAAGGAATATTTTAATCTCAAATTTCGGCCCAGAAGCAGTACTTTAATGCCATATTTACAAATCTACATGTTACTACATAGTATGACTGGCTTCAATGTATACAGTGTAGACACTATCCTGATAGTGTAATTATGTGTTTGACAGCAACCAGTATGCTACATGTATACTAGTTACTCTTTTTCTGTGACAGATTTTTTTTTATCTGGTGTTAGCCTTTGCAAACAGATTGGACCCTGATCAGGACCACCAGAAGGTCGGTCCAGGTCTGGATCCAAACTGTTTGACAGTCCGCCATGCAGTAAAACAATAAACGTTTTGTTAAGTTAAATATCAGTCAGTGTAACAACAGAAAAATATAAAAAGTAAAACACATGTTGATTGCATTGTGCTACACCGACTTTTGGAGACAGCACAGCCCTGGTAGTGTCTGGAGTTAATTATACTATACTTTAACTACAGTAAGCTGCAAATAAGATTGCAATTTTTCATTCTGCTAGCATAGGCCAAAGCACCATGACAGTCACATCAAATGGGGTTGGCCTCTGTTGCTTCTGTCTATATGTTTTAGAAAAGTAAGTAAGGTTGCAAAGATCAGTTTTAGAAGCCTCTGGTCAGACAGTGTAGACCCGATCAGAGTGTTCATGTAGTAGCAGCCAAATCGGGTCCGCACTGTTTGCCTCTACACTTGAAATAGTCAACAATGAAATAAAATATGTGCTCTGTAGTCAACTAAAGCTGAAGTTCATTATTGTCAGCGCTTTGAGGGTTCACTGGATACGCATTGGGGTAATAATGTCCACCTGTATAGGGGTTTTAGGGATACAGGATATTTGCCATTTTACTTCCAGGGATATAGGATACAATCCATTTTACTTCCAGGGATATGGGATACTTGGTTCAATATTTTCGTTACTTCCAGGGATATTGAAAATTTTGGAAAATTAATTATGGGGATATTTGCCGATTTATAAGGGATATTTGCCTGTTTACTTCAAGGGATATGGGATATTTGGTACCCCCCTATACAAGCCTCATTATAAGAGTCAAATATGCATTAGGTCATCAGACCTAGCAGTCCAGGCCAAGAATATTATTGCAACTCTTACCCTGCTGAATTATTTTATAGACCACACAACAGTTAAGCAGGACATCAGACCAAATTAAAACTGACACATGGAAAGGGCAAAAAAGGTAAACACTTGGGATCCCAATCAGCCGCCAGAAGTAGACTAATCAGGATTCTCACTGTTACATTTGCACTCATTAAATCTCAAATTTCCACCAGCAGCAGGGGAAAAGTCAGTACTTTAATGCCATATTTACTAACCTACATGTTACTACATAGTAGACTGGCTTCCATGTATAGAATGTAGACCACTACACTGATAGCGTAATTTTGTGTTTGACAGCAACCAGTATGCTACATATACACTAGTTACTCTTTGTCTTTGGCAGATTTTGTCTTCTGCTGTTAACCTTTGCAAACAGTTTGGACCCTGATCAGGACCACCAGAAGGTCGGTCCTGATCTGGATCCAAACTTTTTGACAATCTGCCTGTTCGAAAAAACAGAACTTTTAAAAAAGTTTATGGAGATGGCAGAATAACTTGAAAAAATTACCAAGCTTGCAAAGAGTGCCAAGATAGATTACATACCTGATCTTTTGTAGAAATGAATCCAATAAAATGTATCCGTTTTGTAAAGTAAAACCACATTCTGTCAATATCAGTCACAGTGTAACAACAGAAAAATAGAAAAAGAAAAACACATGTAGATTGAGTTGTCCTACACCGCAAGAGAATGACATTTTTGACAGCACAGCCCTCGGTTAGCCAATGACTACCCAAAAGCTCTACTGTCTGGAGTTATACTAATTAAAGTAAGCTGCTGTTAAGATTGAATTTTTATTCAACATCGAAATGTATCATATCTTCTGCGGTGCAGGCCAAGCAATTAGGAAATGCTTCATTCATTCACTATACTTCACCACTCACACTGACCCTTATTTGAAACTTAGTCTACTTTTTATTGCATTGTCAATGTTATCGTGGAGGTCAAATTTGATCCTCTTTCCAACTGTTGTCTTTCCGTAAACTGATCCATTGAAATACCAGGCCACTTCAATGGCAGGATGTTCAGTTAATCTGTGTATAAGTTCAGTATTCAATTTCGTCACATCGTCAACCAACCTATGACCAGCTGATTTCATTGCTTTCCTCTTCCTCATGATAGTGGACTTGACAGTAGTATTTGTCACTTTCATCAGTATCGGCTTGGGGCCTCCAGGCATACGGTGTACTGCTACTACCTGGTTGGGGGACTTCCTGTTGCCCAAGGAGATCGCTGACTTTATGCAGTAGTGTAGTTTCAGTTTCCCCAGCTTCTTCTCGTACATCCATTATTTTAATATTGTTCTTCCTAGAATACTGCTCATTGTAGTTTGATTTTTCAAGAGCTAAATTTGCTGTTTTCTGAAAAGTCTGGTTATCTTTCTTCATGTCAATGATTTTCAGCTTCAGTTGATCATTTTCTTCGCGCAACATGTCAACTTCTTCTTTCCATTTTTTGGTTTTCTCTTGCACTTTTATATCAATTGTCATTTCAATGTTTTTATTAATTTCAATCATGACATCTTCTACTGTTGTCTTGATGAAAGTTTTCATGTCACTTTTTGTCATGACATCTTCAGTTTTTGTATTTAGCTCATTGACACTGGTTCTCACTGCCTTCAATTCAACCGCCAATTCCTCAATCTGATGGCTCAACAGTACAAGTTCCTCAGCACTTGAATTGGCCACTTCTGAAAAGGCTCTTTTGGCTTTGGCAGGTGTAGTGTGCCCAGAGGAGACACCAGCTTTCTTTTTATCATTTTGTTTTCCCTTATTATCACTCATTTTAAGATGATGTATGACTCACAAGCAGGTAATATGGTATATTTTACTAGTAGAGGCTGTCCACAAATAATTATCCAGATAATCCAGGTAATTACAGAGCTATTTCATTGAGGTATTTTACTGAGCAGTACTAAGCACTGAGTCTTTAACTGTAAATTTTCAAATTATTTTCAATAATTCATATCATTTTTCACTTATAACTCCAAAATTTCAAATTAATTTCTTAAATTAATTCCATATTCAGAATCTCTGCAAATCTATCTCCATCATGGTATAAATTATTTCAAGAAATTCCCATTAGTTCCAGCACAATTGCACAAAAACTGCAGAGCTAATTTTAACACAACATTCTAGTTCAAGCTACTAAACTACCTCTACCTCATGTTTTTTTTTATTTTAAGATTTGAAATGCAAGTTATTTAGTTTTATTATTCAAACATGTTAATGAAAACTTAAGACAAAAAATCAAAAATAAAGAAATGTGAGTGTACCTACATGATATCTACCATCTCAGTTGCTAAGTATATTATACGACTAAATATGAATTATGTAAAAGTTGTCATACTTAAACCAATTTCTAATCAGTAACTTTTCAAACTCATTACTTCTGACCAAACGCTAATAAAATTGAAATGATTTTTTGCCAATATATGTGCATTTAAATGGGCAAACTTTTAGCGGTGTTTTGAACAGTTTTCTTTTACTTCAAAATTTTTGGGGTTAAAAATGCAAATTTCGACTTTTTTAAAAGAAAAAATGGTTTTGAGAGTAGTTTTTATAAAATTGACGTTTAGGTGGTTACAAACTGGTCTGTCCCACTTGAAAAACAGTTTACTATAAGTTAGTCATGAATTGAACATACGCAGTCGGATTATTAAAAAAATGCTAATAAAAGTTTTCATTTAAATGTATGAATTTCTTACCATCAGAAATGTTGCCTAATAAGGTGAGACACCTCTTATTTCTAATTTTTGGGACATTTTTGTCTGATGTACGAGACGTTTTTTTGTTGTTGTTTTTTTTTACAGAAAATACAGTCAGCGTAAACTTCATTCACATGACACACTTATATATCTATCGGGTTTTCAAATCCTGATAGTGTTGTGAGCAAAAGCAATGCCTCTTTCAACGAATAATTACATAATTATTGTGTATTAAATGACACAATACGGTGAAATTAGCAAAATCGAATATAAGAAATGTAATTTAAACCGAATATTGTTGGATTTGTCCCATAAGTAAGGTCTCGTAAATTAGAAAATTTAACTATATGTTTACCAAGAATCGCTGATAAGGATTGTGCTATCAAACTTTATGCTTCAATTTACCTTTTAACGCAAAGGTTAATACAGCACTGGTAATTTCTGAAGATCATATCTACTCTGTGTTGTTCTATGGAAAGATGATCAGCTCAAAAGCAAAGGTCTCGTAAATTATAAAGCTTATTTTCCGTTTTAAAAGTATGAAAAGCGGCTTCTTACGTATTTTACTATCAAGAGCGTTAAATCAAATAGTCGATTATTAGTTTATGTGACATACAACTCATCTTCTGAAGACAAATTGAAGTTATATCTAATGTATTTGGTATGTGATGACTTGGTCTATTGTTTGGATTGTAAATTTGTTGGATTTGGAGACAAAACTAACGATGTAAGAACAAAATAAAAACTTGAAAATTAACTTTTTATGGTCTTTTCTATAGGACACCACCAAATACTACAAAATTATGAGTTTCATTTTCTCAATATGCAAGTTGAATGTGTATTAAAATATGCAGTTAAGGTGGATTTAACGACTGGTGACATGCGAATTTCAGACCCCCTTGGCTATTATTCGTGTCATACATTTTAAAGAAACATTGCTGCACGTTCCGGAAACATCAATTTCATATCAGAAATGACCATTCTATCGAATAGTATCATTAATTACTTTTAAACGTGTGTAGTTGACATGCTATTGGTCGTGAAATGCTGGCGACATCAATTGGCAATTCTACGTAAGAATGGGTATAAAGTATGGAAATAGAGGTAGGCTCAGACCAAAATTAGATATCTCTAGTCCCACAGTATTTGACACCATGAGTGTTCAAAGGAGGTAGTTACAATCAATTAAATAGTATTTAACAGTAAACTAAGACGTCAACACTAGAATGCATATTGACTGATGAAACTGCAAGTGATGTAACTCGTATTTGATTCAGACAGGGAAAGAACGCCTCATTTGAACCAAATAAGGAAATAACGCCATATTATTAAAAAGTAAAAACGTTCAAAAAAAGTCAGAAATGACCAGATTCGAACCACCACTAGAACAATACATTGGTTTTTGAGACCAGATCGCTACTGAGCAGCGGATTCTTAGTTTGATATTGATCCTTGTATTTTGATACTATATCAGTTGAATGGCTAAAAAGTAAGCTTTTTTTATTAAAAATAAGAAAGAGGGCAAAGATCAGGAATCGATACAATCGAGCACCACACCTGACCCAGGATACCAACAGGAAAGTAACAACTTCACAATTAGACATCACAAACGAGAGCCAAGAGGTCAGCCATTTCCCAGCAGGTGCCCACAAGGCATCCATAAACAGACGCGCACGAAAGCGTACCAACAACAAGACAGAAATAACAAATTAAATGATCCACAAAAAAGCAGGTCACCTTGGAACGGTCAGTAAAAATATTTTACTAGAGGGCTTTAACCAGTTTCACGGTGCGCCAACCTCACCCTTAGACACATAAGATGCTTGGTTTGCATGAAAGATCCTTAACGTATCAATGCATAATCTCCTAAAAGATATAAATCAAGATATAAAAAGGAGATAAAGCAAAAGATAAGGACTCAACAGTATATAAAACTGAATACCTGAGCAAAAAAAATCCATCAAGTAAACCCGGTGGGCCTGACAACAGCCAAAGCATCAAGCCCCTACCATTTCATCAATAGTTAAGTCTTTTTAAAAGTCGGAAGCGTCATGAGTCTGAAAATCGACCCACAGGTGTGCAATTAAAGAGACAAGCCAACTTGCCAACCGTGATTGGGTTGATTACCGAGCATGCAGTCTGTTGCAATACATTAGTGTTATAGCCAATCTTTTTATAATGGGAACTGTGTTTGCCATCAAAGAATGTACGAGGGGCATTTGAAAAGTTCTTAGCATGGTCTTGTATCTCATTCAGCGATTAACAAACCGTATCATGTTTGGTATCATTTTAAAGAGCTATCTTTCTTCTATGTTATGGCACGCATTCATTTGGATATTATAATGCAGACACGAAAAATGTTATTGTGAATACATGTACTGTTTGTATACTGGAAAACGCAAAATTCCAGTGGAAAATATAACATTTTACCTTTTGAAAAGTGTGCAGAACATTAACAATAGTTCATGAAATTAGATAATTTTGTACCATTTGGTAGGTAACAATCTGGTGCAGTTATAATACAATTGATGACTGAGTTGGATGTTTCTTAATAACTAAATTCCTGAACAGCAATACCAAAACTGTCTACAAAGCAAAGCAATGCGCTAAAATTTTCGACCACAATGCACATATTTTGAAAACATATAACCGACAGTAGTTTAAAAATGCCGTGCGTTGGTATTTTTGTCAAGCACACTGTATGCTCTTTGTATTGAAACCAAAAGATATTTTGTAAACCAGAACAAAGGGAAGATAACTCGTATATTCTTCCCATGGGGCTGAGTAGGTTTAGCTATGAGTTGACGTTCTGGTTCTCTCAATTGAAAACCTTGACAAACAAAAAAGTAAAAATACATTGAGAGTAGAAATCAATCAATGTTGTGATGGTTAACGCGATACCATGAGAAGTCCTTTTGACATCGACAAAATATGAGGGGTTAAGTTACCCCACCCACGTCTTGAAAAGTAGGGGTAATGTTATTAGGAATAATTTTCTTGAATACAGAACTAAACAATCCACATTTCTTGCGCGATATAATGATTTATATGCATTGTTCGCTTCAAATAAAGCAAAAACATATACTCAGTAGGCATTCTTCGTGCTCTTGTAGTGACACAATTTATAGTAAAAGTATAATGAAAAATCGAAAAAAAAACATTTTTGAAAGTTTACCATTTCTCTATAAGTCAAAATTTTGCGAATGTAAAGGTGTAAGTCGTGCAAGCAGCGATCGCATAATATATTTTCAGGAAAATTAAGTTTGCACAAAACCGTTAATTTGTAAAACCATGCTCGTAAATAAGGTCCCCAATTTTCCTTCGTTTTTTTACAAATATTTTGCTTAAAATTTCAGCCAGTGTATAAACCCTACTCATTTTGAACATGCGCTGCACGTGTACGCCGAGTCCTTTTTCGACAAAAATTAAACCGTCATGTAGCCGTTGATTTCTAGTTTCAAACAATGTATTATTTGATAGCATTTTATCAACGCATTGTGGAGTTATGATGCCATGCTAAGAACTTTCCAAATGCCCGTCGTATATACATTCATCTAACAATGTCTGAATCGATCTGTCTGATCAACATGCTTTCGCAGATTTAAGCTCCAAAATGCAGTTACTTCCTACTGTAAATACTCAAACGGGAATGTTTCATTTTTTTCGTATAAAAGTAATGTTCCCCACCTTGACCCAGCAAATCCTTTAAATGGTAAACGTCTTAAATGTATTTACACAATATATGTTAGTGGAAAGCTGGGTCAAGGTGGGGAACATACTTTTATACGGAAAAATATTGAAGCATCCCCATTTGTCTATTTACAATCGGAAGTATTAGCTGCATTTTGCACGCTTAAATAGTGTGCAGGATTACTGATCACAGACAGATCGAACCAGATATTGTTGGATAAATATATTTTACATTCTTTGATGGTAAAACACAGTTGTGGGATCAATCAAATGCATATGCATTTTAGCCATGCATTTAAGCTCTTCGACTGATATAGTATAAAATACAATTTTCGGAGTTGTTATGTTATTTAATAAGAAGTATTTATCTCCCCTTTACCCTCGGATTGAACATCATTAAATATGTTTTGAATAATTTATATGTATGTCCACTCATTGTCACGAAAATTTTTGTAAAAATCACAGTTTGAACTTTTGACTTTTTCACAAATGACTTTTAGAGAAATGTCGCGCCTTAACGGGACATCTCCTTAACTATTTCAAAATTAAAATCATCTCGTTTATCGTAAAATTTAAGATGAAATTATGCCATTAGTTATGGAAAAGTCCAAGTCCAAAAATGGGATTTCAGTAACAGACGATTTCGCTTTATATAACTGGAAATTAGTCGGATCTGACTTACCATTTGGTCAAAATAAGGATTACCAATATTCAGTAAGTCATCTAGATACCTTGAAGTAGACTATATGAGCCTATTTCTTGACAGACAGAGACAGCATTAATCCCTCTCATAACAAAACAAAGCAAATGTGCAACAAGAGGAACACACTTAGTACACATGGGAATACCAACAATTATTCTATACAGTTAAGAACCAAATCAAATAAATATGTTATCCAAAAGATAATGGAGAGCGTCTCTAACTCTCTGACATAACCATAAATTATATTGTTTTGGTTGTTCAGAAAAAGGCGTTTTTCTCGTTACAAGCCAAATGAAGACAGCCCTCTCTATTAAAAGTTTGTTCATTTAGTTCAGTAAGTATTTGTTTGATTAGATTATGAGGCAATGCCGTATAGAAAGTAGAGAATCAATTTAAGCTCCCCCCCCCAGTCGCAGTATACTATCCTATCTCAATTAACTGATTACGAATCAGTGAAAGAGCAAGATGTTTGGAATAAATCATGACCAGATCAAAATAATGCGCCAGCCATAGGGTCGATCTCGGTTTCCTTGCATCTCAAGTAACTCCACTTGCACCGAGCAACCACGTCCGGTGTTTTCACATGAAAGAAGCGAAAAAAGGCTAAAATGGGGTTGAAGCGAATCTGGGAGTACCATCCACATCCACATCTGCATACCCAATACTATGTCAAGCTTACAATTTCGCTAAATATTTTCCAAAGTTACACTTTGATGCTACCTATTACGTAAAATGAAGGGGCGTTACTGTAGCTTAAAATAATGTACTGAGTTTTAGACCAACCCTTTGACCAACCCGCTGCACCGTAAGGAAAAAGCTTAAGCACTGAACACTAACAGCTATATGACATCAAGAAGACAACCAAAACAAAGCTCCCCAGCGAGATGATTGAAAACCTGAATGGACACTAAGTAGTAAGTACTGCACAGCAAACAATGACCGAACACAACCGACCCTACCCCCACAAACCTTTCATTCACCTTATATCTATCCAAACAAAACACCAACTTGCTCATTTCCACATTCATACATTCATTTTATCATTCATGCGAGCTCATACATGCACACAGGCAGACACCCACATACGTCAATTGGCACATTATTAGCATGGTTTCAAATCGCGTTCCACGAGCAAAAAGTACAGAGCGTATTAACCAAGTTGACATGTATTTAGTATTTAGCCTTAAAGGGGCAGTCGATGTCAGTGGTCATAACTTTCCCATTTTTCTCTATCAACGTCAATTGCACGATTTTTAGGTATATTTACATTCTCAAAGCATGCCTTTAATGAGCTTGACTTCAAATTACGGTGAGTTTACTGTATATGAATGAACTGAGACTTATTTAAATAGAGACTGGATAGCTGTGAATGCTCTTATAAATATTCGATGTACCATTTCAATTATCCTGCTGCAAATATTGAGAGTAGTATAAGGGAAGCAAATCATTCTAAAAAGACAAAATAACACTGTCAAGTTGATCATACTTAACCATTGCAGGTCTTATGTTATTCCGCTCATTTTCTCCCTCTCTTTGATTGTCCGAAAATAAACCTTGCCTTTTCTAAACGCTCTAAATACATGTATTAGATTTTGCATTGCAAAACGGATTCACAATATAAAAAGTATTCTTAAGAACACATGTTTTGACACGGCGCCTTTGAAAAAACCTTGCTCATGATTTATATCTATAAACTCATATAATGTGCTGACTGTCTATTGTAGAACTACGTGATATTTTACAATAATTATCAGTTACTATTCATATTAAATGCAGCGTTGCAAGTTGCCTGATAAATGTTGTCTATCTCACAGCATGTGCCTTTATCAGGTCATGATGACGTTGCACTTTTTGAATGACGTCGCTAATGACGCTGAATTGACACAAAAAACTTGATATCAAAAGACACTCACCTAGTATTCTCCATTTAAGTTTACTGTAGGCATGTGTGCTGGTATTACCTCAGAGAAGAGAGCTGATAATGGCATAACATGATTTCACATTAAATTTAAACGAACGGTTCTACACATCTCATCCAACCATGGCCATATTTATTGACATTTTGACGTAAAAATTCCAGCAACTACTTATATGAAATGCAGACGCCTAGACTATCAGACCCCAAGGAAGAGGATC
The DNA here is from genome assembly GCA_964019695.1 of Loripinus fragilis. Lineage (NCBI taxonomy): Eukaryota > Metazoa > Mollusca > Bivalvia > Lucinida > Lucinidae > Loripinus > Loripinus fragilis. The sequence goes on from OZ026518.1 coordinate 76,541,033, forward strand.
AAAAAGAAAAGCTAAATTTCTTAATTAGCCAGTACAGAAACTTTCAAAACTAAATTTGGCTAACGAAAGCTTTAAGAATACTTAATGTTTTAACTACCTTATTTACGACCAGCTATTTTATAATGAGGTGTGAAAAAATTCCAGAAATGACAGGCAGAATTGTGGGCGATGGGTGGGGGAGTGCGGAAAGATATACTGAAGTACGCAAAAGCAAAGCACCGGTTTGCTAACACGTAATAGCGCTAGTAAAGAATTCTCAACTTTTAGTGCTGTGATTAAATTCTAGAGAGTAACTTTTTTCTAGCTAGTAGCCCAATGGGCAACGATCGCTCGCCTGGGAACCAGCATAAGGTTTGGAGACACCATAATTTACAATGCTCGAAGGCACGTAACTCTGAACTTGAAACGGCAATCACAAATAAATTCAAACACTCAAGATATTATGCCAATTCTGGTTATCTGTAAGTGTTAAAAAATCTGAACCAAAAATGCAGAGGAAACCTGGTGAAGCTATATTTATCAGATGCTCAATGGCAGCTAACTCTGCCATTGTACGAGATCTGACTGAAATTCAAAATCATCCATGCTTTTATGTGTGTCCAGGTTGCCTATATGAATGAAGAAGACCAAATAAAAAATGAACGCGCTAGAGTGGTCAACACATTATACGGCTATATTTTAGACATTCAAAGGCAGCTAACTCTGTAGATGTTGGTCGGGTGTGGCCAAAATTCAAACTCATTCAAGCGTTTATGGTTGTCCTTGTTACCAGCAAGAACGAGGAGGATCCATTTAAAATAAAGGCAGTAGAGTGGTCAAAACAGATCTTTCATTGTGAGTCTATGCAGATTTTTCCAGGCGCTCAATGGCAGTTAAATCCACAGTTCGGCTTGAAATTCAAACTCACCCGTCTTTTATGGTTGTCCTTGCTAATCAGATATGAATTCGCTAGAGTGGTCAAAACATTATCCATCATATTTTAAGATGCTCAATGGCAGCTAACTCCAAAATAGGTGATGGGATCTTGTCAAGTTCAAACTCATTCAAGCTTTTATAGTTGTCCTTGTTACCTGCAAGAATGAACAAGTTATATACCAAAATGAAGGCGCCTAAAATCATCACAACATTTCTCCCATTATAAGTCTATGGGGATTTTTCAAGGGCAGCTTACCCCACAGTCCCTAGTCTGATCTTGCCAAATTTCAAACCATCCAATATCTTTATTGTCCTCATTACCTGCAAGAATTAAGACTAGCCAATCACAGATGAAGGCGCTAGAGCGCTCACAACATTATAGATTGATAGGGCAGCTAACTCAGTAGTTGGTGATAGGAGATTGCCAAAACTCAAACTCATTCAAGCTTTTATAATTGTCGTTGTTACCTGCAAGAATGAAGAAAAAACAATCAAACATGAAGGCGCTAGAGTGGTCGCAGCATTATCGATCAATTTGTAAGATGCTCAAGGGCAGCTAACTCCATATAAGGTAATGGGACCTGGCCAAAATTCAAACTCATCCAAGCTTTTATGTTTGTCCTTGTTACCTGCAAGAATGATGAAGATCCAATTAAAAATGAACGCACTAGAGTGCACACAACTTTTATCCTATTATAAGTCTATGTAGATTTTCCATAAGTTCGAGCTAGGCCAGCTTACTCCACAGACGCTAGTCTGATCTTGCCGAATTTCGAACCTATGCAAGCTTTTATAGCTGGCCTTGTGAAGAATGAAGAAGATCCAATAAAAAAGAGAGTGCTCACAAGATTTTCCCCGTTATAACCCTATGAGAGGTATCTGTTGCCATGGAAACCAGAGTTCAGATCCGATCTGACCCAAAACCTTATGCAGCCTTTCCCTCACCCTAATGATGCTCCAAATGAAATTTGATTTTAATAGGCGGTCTGGTCTCAGAGATATTCATCTCTGAAAGTGTGAATGTATCCATAGACGCACAGACGCACGGAGGGACCTCGGATCGAGTCCCATCCTAAGGAAATCGGAAAAAGTATAAAAATAGGGTGCTTGTTTATTTACTTCAATTTCCTTTAACAGTATAAGAGATGTAACTCTACATCTAACTGACTCAATGTACAGCATGAGTTAAAACCATTTTATACTATCAGTTCGATAGAGTATGTTAGACAGCCATTGAGTCGTTTCGATTAATTGAGAAAGTGTTATCTATATTGTGAAGCAAGAAAAAGTCTTGAAATGGTCTCTGCAAAACTGCACAGTTTTTAAAATTATTTGTTGTGATTGTTGTTTTGCTTTCAAATGTTTCTTTCAAAAATGAATCAATTTTGTAGTGCGTGTAGCCTAGAACAGGAGCAAACATAAATGATATTATGAAGGTCACGTCCGCATATCAACATGCAAAATGATTAAAACACAAATATTGAATAAATATAATGTCACGTTGAATATACTGATTCTGTGTTTTATCAGTAAGCATTACTGTTTTTTTAATTCTCATTTTACGACTTTACCATTTTTGGTCGATGGTACAAGGGCGAATTCTTTTAGTACTTTGAAGTTAAATATTTTAATATTGTTTATAAAAAGGGTTTCCACCTATACCTAAATTCACTTTTAGAAATTTAAAGAAAGTGATACAGGAATTCCATACGACAGTTTCACAATAAAGTGCACATAAGGAAGCTGTCTTTGTTATAGTGGTTGTTCTATGCTATCTGTGCACAATTTACAGCCAAATACTTAAATTTTACCCTCAAGACATTACCTGACCCTTCAAAATGGTATATGACATGTTTATATATGTTCAGTTGTCACAGGAAGCCAACATGATGCAGAAAACAACCCATTTTTCACGTTATGTTGAAACATTGAGAAAGCGTCTAATTTTTCACAAGGTTATTTCAAATATTTATAAGCATCGTTTTTAATATCATAACAATAGCATGTTTCCATATCTTTTAAATGCTTTTTACTCCTTGCAATTTGGTAAAAAATAGACGCCAACCAGTATGAATGGCATGCTTTGTTATAGGTTTTACCTTTTGTCCAATAGCTAGATCTGAATGCTTTCTAGATGTACAAAAATAACATTTAATACAACTTAATTTACACTGGTAAGCACCAGAAGGTAGTATCAAAGAAAAATAACAGCTTAGACAAATGTTATAGCTGTTGTGGTTTCTTTAACTGTTTATATCGAAGGTCAATATTTCTACAAATTTTTCGCAGTCCAGTAACTTAATGCACCAATGAAATATGGGTTTGGGATGAGTTATTTTATATGAAAGCTGTATTTAGTTTCCTTGTTATGTATTAGACCTAGCATAGCAAAACAAAGAAATGTAAATTTTTGTTCTTTGTTTATTCATTGGTAGTTTATCACTGATACAAAAAGCGTTGCGGACACTACAAGTTTGCAATATTTGAAAAAATTCTCCCATATGATAAACATATTTTAGAGCTAAAGTAACAATGGTAAAACCAAGGTTTTAATGAGTCAGGGTGTGTAAGGGCTTAGTATTCCTTGAAAATTGATATGAAAGTAAGTAAGGGTGCAAAGATCAGGAATCAATACAATCAAGTACCACACCTGACCCAGGATACCAATTGGAAAGTGATAAACTTACAGTTAGACAGGACACACGAGAGCCAAGAGGGAGCGCAGTGGCTCAGTGGTAGAGCGCTTGACTCGAGACCGAAGGGCCGCGGGTTCGAGCCTCACCGGCGTCACTGCGCTGTGGTCCTTGAGCAAGACACATTTATCCTAGCTTAGTACTGGTTCAACCCAGGAAGAACCGTCCCTATATAACTGAAAGATTGTTGATGGGACGTAAAGAAACAAATCAAACAAAACAAATAAAACGAGAGCCAAGAGGTCAGCCCTTTCCCAGCTTGTAACCACAAAGCACATATAAACAGACGCGTACAGAGACATAGCAAACACAAGACAGAACAAAAACATAAAAGATCCAAAAAAGAAGTACCGCCTTGGAACGGTCAGTAAAATATTTTACTGGAGGGCTTAAACCAGTTTAACTGCGCCAACATCACCCTTAATTCAGATGTGGATCAAAACACATAGATATTTGGTTTGCATGAAAGACCCGTAACTTATCAATGCATCATCTCCTAAAACATATAAATCAAGATTAAACTAGGAGATAAAGCAAAGATAGGAATCATCAGTAAATAAAACTGAATACCGGAGCATAAGAAATCCACCAGGTTAACCCCGGTGGGCCCGACAAACAGCCAAAGCATCAGACCCCTACCATCTCATCAAAAGATAAGTTTTTAAGTCTGAACCATCATAGAGTCTGAAGTCCGACCCACCAGCGTGCAATTAAAGAGGAAAGCAAAGTTGCCAACCGTAGTGGGTTGACCACCAAGCATGCAGTCTGTTGCAATACATTAATGCTATAGCCAATCTTTTTATAATGGGAAATTATTTTAATAAACTGCACTGAAAATCTATTAGAGCCAACACTCTTCTTCAATTTAGATGCCAAGTCACCATAGAAATCAGGTTCCGAAAGTCGGGGCAAAAGAGATTTAAGTCCAACTTGGAATTTAGAAATCAAATCATGGTATCGTCTATAAAATTTTGAAAATGTTTTACAAAAAGATTATGATACCGATAGCCTTGTTTAGGAAGTTTCTGAGTTAACAATTTATTGCGAGTGTTGAAGTCAGCAAAATAGCTAGATGCTCTAGCAAAACGACTGAGTTGAGAGATATTCACTCCATAGGTTGTAGAACGAAGAACATCACCATCTAAAAATGGGAAATTGACAATATCAAAATCAAAGTCGTCACGTTTATCATGCATTTTGACACGACCATGCATGATGTTTTTAGGGTTTTCTAAAGTAAAAAGTGCATTTCTGTCATTACATGTAAGGTACGGAGAGCCTTCTCTCTGGAAGGTTCTTTCAATAAGATCAGTAAGTTTATCTTCAATTAAACTATGAGGTAAAGTAGTGTAAAGAGTAGAAAAATCATAAGTAGACAAACTGGTCGCATTGAAATCTCTAGCTTTAAGTTTATCTAAAATTTCACCTGAATTTTTAATAGACCAAAATAGGTTTTTACCGGATCTCTCATATACCTTTTCACAATACTTGATAACATGTTTTAACAGCTGTAAGACACGAGGGTAACAATTTAGAAAGTTCTGTTGTTGAACAAGAACTAGAATTAGCAATAAATCTTGCTTTATAGGGTTTTTTATGGAGCTTAGGTAACCAGTACAACGTAGGAATTTTGTCTTGATTTTCTTTAGATTTGACACCAAAATGTAGGGCTGTATGACAACCATGCCCATCAACAAACACCCTCTCACTTAAAGAAGGCTGCAGTTTATAGGCATTAGTGTCAACAAGCTCACGCTTAAGAGTATTAATATAATACAATCGTCAAACAACTACAACATTGTTTGCAGCTTTATCTGCTGGAACCAAAACAAAGTTCATATGTAAATCCTGGTTACCTCGTTTAAGATGACGAAAAGAATATTTAGGTTTTTGGGGTAAAAGATTTGTCTTACGAGAGTAAAATGAAATCCGAGTATCATAAATTTAAAAATGTTAATCTTCCATTCCTTCAAGGCATCAGGTTCAACATTTTTCCATTTTCATAAACGATTACTTAAGTCCTTTAAAGAAGCAGCGATCTCTCTACGACATTAAGAGAAATCAATATTAGAGGGAAATCTATATTTAGGACCTTTAGAAATAATATTGCGAACTCTAGCATCAGGTATGACATTAAGATTACTTGTAATAACATGCCCTGCAGAGGGAAATAAATAATAATTAGAATTTTGACAATCTCAGGAGGCAGGAGTATTGGAATCTATATCTATACCATTTACCATTTTATTAAAGTTAAATATAGTAGACCTAATTGGTTAGTTACATTTATAACAAATGATAGGAAGTTCAGAATTATAAAAGTAATTTGGAATTGATGAAATCATTAAATTATCCTTGAAGATACTATGTAAATCAATAAACTCAACACCTTTGTTAATGAATGGAACTTTGATAAAAATGTCGTTTATGGTTAACCTCAGAATTAATATAAGGACTAAGGAAATGTTGAACATAACACCCTGTAAGGAGTGCTGCTTTATATAGTTTGTTTGCTCTATTGTAAAGTTTATTAGCCTCTAACTCTAAATTACGTAAAACTGAGATAAGCAAGGAACTTAAAAACGAAAATAAGCCATGCCGACCATGATTTGTTAAAGCCAAAGAAAGGTCCTTTAGAGAAGTATTTAAGCGTTTTTCAGTACAAATTTTGCGCTTAATGTTGCATTTTTACGTTTACCATGAGATCTACTTTTACGGGGTTTTTTTAATTCCAAAACAGAAAAAAAACATCAGAATCTGGCATTTTAGAAATGTTACCTTCATGGTGTATAATATCATTAAAGCCTAAAGAAAAAGGTGATTGCAAAAATTTAATCCATTTAAGTTCAGTTTCATGCCTCTTTATATTTTTTAATCTAGTTGATGAATTTGGATCATATATAATTTTTTCAACCGGCTGAATTACAATTTAACTAGGTGAATGACCATTACTTCTGAAATGGCAATAAAGAAATGTGTCAAATTTTTTAAGTTTTTTTCATTTTACGAAAGTGCTCACGAAACCTAGTCTTAAGGGATCGACCAGTTTTTCCAACATATTGCATTCCACATTTAATTTCAGTTCAAGTTATAACATAAATCAGATCAGATGGAGTTCAGTCCATATCATTATTATTGATTATGGAAATTTGTCTACCATTTACAGATGATGTAATGGTAGTTTAAGTACATAAATGTGTGCAACAGACACACCTCTTGGCATTGCACTTAGAAACATTAGAATACATTCCGCGTCTTTCGAATGCATTAAACGGTTTAGTATACTTTCTGATAATAGGTGACCCAAGAGGAGATAACCTAATGGTAGGAAGCATATCCCTAAAAGTCTTAACTGAACTAGGAATACGAACAGAGGACGCCAAATGTAAACTAACTCCTTTCCTTGAACCTGAAAAATATGTTTTCCCCTGCCCCTACCTCAGGAGTCTACCATAAGTGTAAGTGCCTCCTATTTGCTTACATGTTAATCTAATTTTCTATCCTATCAATTTGAACATTGTGACTCTTTGGTAAAAGATGAACTTTAATCCTGGCTTCTTTGTAGGAAATAATGGACCTTGTTTGGGGTTTTCTGTGCTTCATGAATTCATTTAATATGCAACTAGACCACATTCTGTGATTTGTAACAGTGCTCATAAACAACTGTATCAGTAAGCAGTCCTATTGATTATCAAATTCTATGGAATTCAGAGTAATATTTATCAAATGAAAGCACAATTAAATCCCTTGCACACACCACTGAAAAGCGTTTACAGATTAAGACAATTGAGAAAAGTTATCTTTTTGAAATGTTTGAAAAGTAAATATAACAATTTTATGTTCTAAATGAATGTCAAGTAGCCGATTATCAATGAGTAACAATGAACAGGTGTCTTGTCCAAAACAGATTCAGAAAAGGGTGTACATAGAGTAGTATGCTGTCACTATTGTGCCAGTTAATCATAATCATCCATAAACTACCGTAGCAACTTAAATGACAATCCTTTGATACAGATATATTTTTTTTATTTTACTTTTCAGCCCTAGGTATATAAACGTTTGAACGGTTTCCATATTATTTTTAATATTCATTCTTCAAATAATGCAAACTATAAATAGCTTAATTGTATAGAAAAGGCACTACTTGATGATAAACAAGAAAGGAGAAGGGAATTATTATCACTTTACTTTACTTTAAAGCAATGCTTTAGAAAAGAAATATGGAAAATAAAACTAAAGGTCCTCGGTTTGGTCTGTGTTATAGTGCCAAATAATACATTTATCAGTTATACATGTAACAACCCTCTACCATGTGTTGTGACAATGTCATCATTCATCTACACTTTTGATATTAACACTATAAAAGCATTAATGATGCTCTTAATCTTTGTTAACCAACAAAATAATTCTAACCAACAGTCCATTTATATCAATCTTACTGTAGTGTCCACAACGGAGCTGACAAATGACCTTAAGCATAAAACAGAATAATTTTTCAGATCCAACCACCAAATTTTTCTTCAATGCACATCCTTTTATCAGATATCAGTTATAAACTTAGTTTTTTTTTAAATCTAACTCAATGGTTCATGTGTAAACCTTATTTTATTTCCGGCTGTTTATGTTATTGTTTGCTTTTTGACAAATTTCAGTGCATATCTATTATATGAGTACTTAAATCACATTTCCAAAGAAATCTTCAGTATCAAGGCAGATATGTACACAAACAAAAACACAATTCATGGCAAAAAATTATTTAATACATGCATATAATAATTTAACTGTATTGTAGTGTCCGCAACGCAAATTGTGCAAATCTAAAAGCTAAAATATGATGATTATAACCTGATATATCTACGAGAAATGAGTTTCACGTCATTTAGTGTTACTATATTTTCAATATATGATAAAAATTAAATGTCTCCATGTACATTACTCAATTTTAAAGCAATGGCAAAGTATGAGAATAGTTAAAGCATAGTGAAAATTGAAGTAAAAACTGAAATTTCTAAAGACAATCTTAAAATATACCAGAAAATCTTATTTGAAAATCTATATTGGAACATCAGCTATACAATAAAAAAAATCTCAATGGAAGAGTAATTTGGTTTACATATTGCAATATTACACATTCTTTAGAATAAACTTGCAATTATTTTATGTATCTAATAAGTGTAGCCTTTCTTTTAAAAAAGAATATGTAATAATGGGAGATTTTTTTATGATTTAGTGCATCAGGTATTGTAGTTTCCAAAAATTGTAATGATATTCAAGAACAACCGCTTTTAATTTTGGCCAAATTTGTTACACTTGTGTGCACTCTATTGTGAAACTGCCGATAGGAAGCTTGTGTTAGCGCATTAGATAAATCTGCTTAATAATGTGGTCGTTTGAAGAATCTTCTACATCACGCCCTAAAACAAGAACTTAGTACTGCCAAACCCTATGAGCATAATTTGCTTGACTATCGTTGATAGGCATTAGTGCCAAATGGCTGCTAAGTTTGGTGTGTTTGTTGATGAGGATCACGGTAACTTCCTAAGTTATACTGGTTTGTGAAACACCTTATAAATAGAGAATACTAGGTGAGTGTTTTATATCAAGTTTACCAGGCAAGGCTTTCAGGACGATTGTTGACATCGCGAGGATTGCTGAGCGATTCAACAAGCACTCTCAATGCCGAGCCTGGTAAACTTGATATCAAAAGACGCGAACCTGGTATACTATTTATCAGTTTACCCATTATTTCACTCTTCAAACTAGCGATTATGGCGTAATTTTCGATTTTATGTTGATTCAGCGTCATTAGCGACGTAATTCAAAAAGTGCAACGTCATCATGAACTGATAAAGGCGCATGCCTTGAGATAGACAACGTTTATCAGACAACGCGCAACAATGCAGTTAATATGAGATATAACTTATAATCACGTTTCTTTGTTAATTTTGAGCTATCCATACGTTTGACTTCTTGCCTCACTGCGATTAAAATCATATTATAAATATTGTTAAACAGTGTATGGGAGAAATGGTAAAAATCTGCTCGAACGTGTCTACTATAACCTCGTTAATCATAAAAAAATCACGTACCAGCGTCCTGTAAAGAACAATTTCTTTACTAACGTACCTCTCTATCGGTATTTGTTAATGTCCCCTGACGCATATCAAAGCTTAAAAGAATCGCTGGAAAAAAGTAAGTGAGTATGATCAGGGAATAACACATCCACATACTGCAGACCAACCCACGGCACCGTGAGAAAGAGCTACAGAACATTTAAAGCAACAATACATCTGTAAGACAATAATAAATAATAGCAAAGCAGCCAGCTTTCTCTTCCTCTTCAAGATGATTGCAAAACTAGAATAGACACATAGTAATGGATAACAAAAAACAAACACAAAACTCCCACAAAGAATGGGAAGTACATTAAAATATAGATGAACAATAACAGAACCACCGCCTTAGAACGGATAGCAGCCTAAAGCCTACTTTAGTGATCAATTCAGAAAGTTAATCAAACGCTATAAACAGTGGGATATACGAGTGGCATGGATATCATGCGAAAGTCTGCATGTCTGGTTGTAAACCCAATCATGGTATAAAGCTATGGCTACCTCTTTAATAGCACGACTGTTGGTCAGGCCCTATACTCAGTGACGACCCTGACCTAAACGGTTTGTCGACGGGTTAGTGCCTGATGCTTGTCTTCGGCTTGGCACACCATGGATCACCTTGAGGTTTATTTAACTCTGACTGTCTCTAAGTCATGTGTCCTTTATTTGTTCCATCATAGTTTGTTAGATTGTTTCCCTGTGATGATGCATTGCATAAGTTAGGAAACCTCCATGCGAGATAACCAATGGTGTGTGTTAACACTAACAGAGTCTCTGGCAAGGTATGGTGCCAGTAAAGTGCATTTAACCCCCTAAAAGCTTCAGCTACTGTCCGATCTAAGGCATTGGCGCTGTAGTTGTTGATTCTCGCTTATTGTTACTCTCATTGTGAGTAGGAGTTTGACCCGTGGCTCCGAGGTTATACAACTTGTTTTGTGCTCAACTCAATCGAGCACGGAGTTTCAACTGCTAAAAAAACTAAAATACCGACAAATAAAGAAGTTTCCTGATTTTAGTCTCTCAGATGTTGAATTTCTCATGCTAATAATGTTAAAATGCCAACAATTGTTGGCATTTTAAAATTTATGAGCAGGATAAATTTCGTTTTCGCCTGAGTTGAGCATCAAAAAAGTTTTATAACCTCTAGGCCTGTTTTGGTATGCAGTACTTAGTGTCATTTCTATTTTTGCAATAATCTCTCTGGTTGCTTTTCTTTAGTTGTCTTCTTGCTATCACGTGGTTGTTAGTGTTCTGTGTCACTTCCTCATGGTGTCGTGGGTTGGTCTGCAGTATGTAATTGTGGCATTTCCTGGTCATATTCACTTACTTTTTGGTCCCACTGAAGCATACATGTCACGATAAAATATAAGGTCAACTACCAGTGTTCAGATTTGTACCGAAATTTGTTCTGAAGACATGAACGCGCATTATATTTGACATTGGCCTCTGTCTGTAAAAGATCTAACTTCCATTAAATGCAACAATGATTATGCTCACCGAACAAACCAAATTACAAAAATTATGTTCTTGATTCACATAGAACATGCATTTAAAATAAAACAAATATTTTCAAGAAATGATTTAATACTTTTACATTAATATTGGCCATCTGAGTTTCATATAAACGCACAATATTCCCCACTTACAAGTAGGAAAAATCTACAGGAGCTAGTCACAAAAGAGTAATGCACTTATAAAGACAAGGGATGTAATGCTCCTTGTTGATTTTACATTTAGAAAACTCATCTTATATAAGCAATCCTGCAGAAGAAACTAGCCTGTCTAATGATACCAACATTTTGTTCTACTATTCAAGAAAAGACCCATGAAAGCACCAAAAACAACTCGAAATTTAGCGCCTGCTAGATATGTTTCGTTTGCATCATCAATGAGTTCTTTAGAGCACCAAAACCAAATCTCAAAACTGATGGATAAGAAAATAATCAGTTTTATGCTTAAAATATGTTAATCTGGCTTACTATTTCAACATTATATGGATCCAACCAAAAATAAAACACCTGGTTATGGCTATAAGATCGCGAATCTAGAATGGGGGACAGGGGGTCCGGACCCCCCTTCCCTGAAAAATTACAAAAATATCGGGTTTCTTAGCAATACTGGTCAAAACCCCCTGAAAAATCACAAAGCTACCGAGCCAGCATTCAATGTTGGGCCATCATCTGCACGCCAACGAAACGCCATTTAAATGGCGTTTCGCTGGCGGGTCGAAGATGGCCCGCTAAAATAGTGGTATTTGGGTTCTTCCTCCTCTTATCAAACTAAAAAAAGTTGTCACAGTTGGACCCCCTCTGACAAAACTTTCTGGATCTCGCGCATGATATGAATCCAATCACAAACAAACAAGTGGTTATAGCTATAAGAAATGTTGTTAACATTAACAGGATTTTGATTCTTGTATTCTAAATACAGTAATTTATCTCTATAGCAGATATATTACATCTCTCAATAACTAATCGAACTGAAAGTCGCAGGTGTAAAGCATTTGTCTGGAGAGGACTCTTGACATTAAGCGACACACATGTGTCCGTCTATTATCATTAACCCTTTGTATCTATACTTATGGATACAATAAGTATGCAGGGCTCACCCTGTCATAAGCCATTGTAGCCACTTGCTACTTGCTACTAAAATGTACAGTGGCTACAAATATAAGTCAGTGTCTAAAAGTACAGTCTAGGTGGTTTTGAAATTACATATTTGTGAAAAAGTGTATTTTGATCAGCTTTTGGATTTCCGAATGTTGCTTTTATTATTCCTTCACACTTTATTATTGTGCCATAGTTTACTCTTTGGATGCTGGATTTTTTTCAATATCATCCGGGTGTCAAACAGTTTGGATCCAGATCAGGCCCGACATTTTGTCGGGCCTGATCTGGATCTAAACTGCTCGCAAAGGTTATCAGCAGACATTCCGGACAAAGAGTTAAATACTAAACAACTTGTTGATACTTTCTGGCTAAAATTTTGGCTAAAGTTAATTTCATTTGGCTCCAGCTTTTTCCATTTGGCTAAAGTGTTGGCTACAACAAATTCTGAGCCAGGGTAAGCCCTGATATGGGACTGTTCACTGTGTTTTTGAAGGGGTCACAGGTATACGTTTCTAAATTATGATGTATCTATATAATTCCTGAATGTCGTTTTAATCTTAGCAAACAGTGCATACCCTGATGAAATGCAGTTATATGCTGCATTTAATCTGTTTCTTCTCTGTTTGCCAACGTACTCATTTAGGGGTTTCCAGTATTCAAAGGGTTAAATAATCTTATTCAGACATTTTCAAAATAATTTATATGACTAGAGTTTTAGTGCAGTCCATGAATGAGCGTATGTACTATTGAAACAGGTGAAGAACGGTGGCGTTATTTTTGTTGATGATTGCTAACTGATATTATGCATTATAATATACAACATTTTTATCATCTTTTGCTTCTGAATACTCTTCCACTGCTTGGCCCAGCTTGGAAGTTTAAAGCTGCATACTCTGTAACTTTTGATATTTTTTATTTCCTTTTTAAATCATTTGTAAAAGTAGAATTAAGTTATGCTTTCGCAATAAATCTGTTCACTATAGCTGAAACCTGCACGGAAAAGTGAATTATCTTATAAAACAGGAAGGCTTTTCTCTTTTCGGTAATTATTTGCGTCCCTCCAATAATTATAGACAGGTATTGTAGCCTATAGATAAGTTAAAAGTGACGTAAAAGAGCGTACCAACACTTGAAGGTTATACAGGTTATACCGTTATTAACGGTAAAAAATAACATTAATACCTGACAAAGGTTTACAAAATACGGAAATATTATACCAAGCCGTCATAGCTCAGTCGGTTGAGCTGAGGCAAATACTTGTATCTATATCTATTAACGAGAGATTTAAAAAGGGGGAGGGTTCGAATCCCACACGATTAATTTTTTTTCATGAAGGAGATATTTTTAAATATCATTATTGCTTAAACAAGACTTTTTATCATATTTTTGTTATATCTTAAATGTCTTTACTATAGTATTCTTTGTATGTTTTTTGTGAGTTTTTTTCTAGTTTTTTTTTACATTTTTCACATATTCATTTCATTACAATACAATACAAAACAATACAAAAGAGGTCAGCACAAACATTCTTCGTCTGCTGAAGCTGTGTCGGAATAGTCTGTGCACTCTCCTTATAGCATATTTGAGAAGCAGACTTTGGGTATATCGCCTTTTTCGTAACACCCATTTTAGACAACTGACCTTTTCGTAGGCAAAATGATTATCAATGTTTCTATGATTAATAGAAAACCAACTGCTGCAAAGCTCAAATTTGTAAGTGGGTGGTAAACGACAAGCCTTTTTGTAAAACAACTGTTTCTAAAAAATGTGTAAAGAGAGTAGACTGACATGTATTACAAAACATGTCATCAGGTCATCGCCTTCTTTCCGCTTTTCGTTTTCTGTAATATCCGATAAAAATAATAAAGTTCATCATTCACAAACATAAAAATATCAAAAAGCAAAGATAAAAAAAATATGCCGTGATTGGGGTACGAACCTTTAATTGCAAAACTTCGGGACAGAGGTCTACGATCTTACCACCGCGCCAGCCCAACTGTGACAAATATCAATGATAAAAGAATATAATGTACAAAGTTAGTGAAACCGTTTTACCTATTTACATCAATGGACAATGTCCAATTATCAAAACATGCTCTGACGTCTCTTTGAACTTATCTAGTAAGGACAGTAATTTTAACATAAATGCTGTTGTTTTGATACTGATAATTTGTTAAGAATTACGAAATTGGTAAAATGTTTACCAGAATTTTAGTTATTTTACTGTGTTCTTGAAAAATAGAAACATTAGACATAAAATTAAAAGATCAAAAGTTACAGAATATGCAGCTTTAAGGCCGAATACATAATTGCAAATACAAAATGAAATATCAATAGCGCAGCGATAGATATGTTCATATAGGTAGATAGGTTGGCAGGAAGGTAGAACTTGGTTAATTTGAAATATAATTAAATTAAAGTGTCATTATTTTTTAACCATATAAGATTTATTTTTCTCACATACCAATGCATACGAGATCGAGTGTCGATACCATTATTTGTATGAGGGTGGGATGAAAAAAAACGTTCCTCGCAATCACCGTTGTCATCACTCGGCATGCCTCGTGATGTCACTTGGTGATCCTGAGGACAGTTTTTTTTCTATCCCACCCTCACACTCATGATGGATTCTTATATACTTTACCATGAATGAACAAGGCGTTACATAGGGTACATAATAGTGCTGAGACAAGGAAAATAGTTGTTTTTATTGATACGTGTATTTTGTGTAAAGGCCCATGCATCTAAATGTTTGAACACAGGTTCATCAAGAAACAAAACCGAAATTCGATGTAGATCCTCAAGTTATACCACTTTAATGTCAATCAGGTACATCTTTGAAGCCTGCACCCCAGACCACTGCGGATGTATTGTACTGTATAGTTGTATTTTGGTGTACTTTATATTTGAATAAAATATTGTTTACACTAACCATGAATGTCAACAACCTACATGAGAGAAAAAAAGTCAAGGTCTTGTTTTCAAAGCCACATCTACAAGAATCAACACCAGTGAAATATAACGCTGTCTCAGAATTTGCAGCACTTATATACTAAGAAAAACAATTGAAGGATATTTAAATTCTTTTTTTACTTTACTACAATAAAAAAATCCAAACAAAGTACTTTTGTACTTGATAGAAATACCAATCTGCAATTCAGCAACATGCAAAATGAAATTTACAGGCTATTGGTTAACTCTTGGTGCTGGAAACCCGTAAATAAGTATATAATAAGCAAAGAGTGTGTGTAGACCCAAATGAAATACCATAGCCTGTGGCATATCACCACGGTTTAAACTCTTTGCTGGGAAGTTAGAGCAATCTTCAGAGATAGAAATTCATGATTTTAGATTTAGACCTGTGATCCCTTAAAATCCATCAGAAAACAAAAAAAAGTTTCTGATTTCATACCACCTAGACTACACCTCTTGCTTGGAGGTAAAAGCAATCTCCAGGGACAGAAATTTCTCGTAATTTTTAATTCCAAACTGTGATCTCTTAAAAATTGAGTGCAATATCTGGTTTCACACTACCTAGACTACACTCTTTCCTAAGAGGTAAAAGCAATTTTCAGGGACAGAAATTCATAATTTTATATTCGGACCTGAGATCCCTTAAAATCTCGAGTGCAATATCTGGCTGCATACTGCCTAGACTACACTCTTTGCTGGGACAGAAATATATGATATTAAATTCCGACCTGAGATCCCTTAACAATTTGAGTGCAATATCTGGTTTCATACTGCTTGGACTACACTCATGGCTTGGAGGTAAAATCAATCTTCAGGGACAGAAATTCCTTTCATACTGCCTGGACAACACACTTTGCTGGGAGGTAAAATCAATCTTCAGGGACAGAAATTCCTTTCATACTGCCTGGACAACACACTTTGCTGGGAGGTAAAAGCAATCTTCAGCGGCAGAAATTTTATGGTATTTTTACATTGCGACCTGTGATCCCTTAAATATTGAGTACAATATCTCGTTTCATACTGCTTAAACTACGCTATTTGCTGGGAGGTAAAAGCAATCTCTTCAGGGGCAGAAATTCATAATAATTTTAAATTGCGACTTGTGATCCGTTAATACATTGAGTATAACATCTGGTATCATACTGCTCAAACTACGCTAGTTGCTTGGAGGTAAAAACAATGTATTCAGGGGCAGAAATTCATAATAATTTCAAATTGCGACTCGTATTCCCTTAAAACATTGAGTATAACATCTGGTATCATACTGCTTAAACTACGCCATTTGCTTGGAGGAAAAAACAATCTTCAGGGACAGAAACTTATCATGAATTTCTAGTTCCGTCCTGTGATCCCTTTAAACATTGAGTGTAATATCTGGTTTCAAACTGCTTAAACTACACAATTTTCAGTGAGGTAAAAGCAATCTTAAGGGACAGAAATTCATCATAATTCTAAATTTTGACCTGTGATTCCTTAAAAATTGAGTGCAATGTCTCGTTTCATACTGCCTAAACTACGTTATTTGCTGAGGAGTAAAAGCAATCTCCAGGGACATAAATTCGTCATTATTTTAAATTCTGACCTGTAATCCCTTAAATTTTGAGTGCAATGTCTGGTTTTATACTGCCTAAACTACGTTATTTGTTGGGAGGTAAAAGCAATCTTCAGGGACAGAAATTCATAACAATTTTAATTCTGACCTGTGATCCCTTTAAAATTTGAGTGCAATATTTGGTTTCATACTGCCTAAAGTACGCTATTTGTTGTGGGGGGGGGGAGGGTAAAGCAATTCTCAGGGACAGAAATTCATGATTTTAAATTCCGACCTGTGATCCCTTAAAACATTGGTTGTAATGTCTGGTTTCATACTGCCTAAACTACGCTAGTTGCTGGAAGGTGAAAGCAATCTCTTCTTGGGTATAAATTCATTATAATTTCAAATTCAGACTTGTGATCCCTTAAACATTGAGTATAACATCTGTTATTATATACCTACAAAAAATACCCATTGATACTACCTATTTTCCTACACCAAAATACAAAATCCTGTATCACCCTACTAGCGTTTTCTGATTCCGTATCACCATCCTCCATAGTTTACCCACGTCGAACTACTTTTACACTGGTACTGTATTTGGGTAAAACCCGGCTACGGGCCGGAATCTGAATCAAATATTATTACGATGTCATTTTTCCACGGTTCTTTCTTTTTTTAAACGTGTTCGAAAAAAGACTCAACGGTTGTCTGCACTTTTGACGTCACAAATGACGTCATATATATGAGATGACGTTGCATAACGTTTCTGTCTTCCACCACGGGAACAGGAGGAGCTAGAGGTACAAAAATGAAAAATTATAGAAAAACACAATAAATTTGGTACCAAAATGTTCCTTACGGTCTAATTAAGAAAACGAGTACCCACACTTTATGTTTTTGTTCATTTATAAGAAAGTTACAGACGTTTGAAATTCCGAGGTGGACTCGAGGAAGAGGATTTTCAAAATGGCGGTCTTCCAATTCTTTCAGCAGTGAACAGCTGATGTATTACTACTTGGGTAAAGAATATCATGCCGCATCACATAGGTCTGCCGTAGTATTTTACCTTATTTTTGTTCAAATGCATGTATTATTGAATCGTTCTAGCCCTGTTTTTGTTATTTTTGTAGGTATATAATGGTAGAGCAAACAACTGGCAAAAAGTCGCTTATTTAAGGCGGAACCCCTCCCCATCTGTAAAATGGAAAACAATTGCACGAATGATATGACAAGATGTTGAAGTTTCTTGGGTCGCTGGAATTACTTTTGCAAAGAGGGGCAGTGGTGTTAAAATTTGGCAAAAACTTCATTTTTTGAAGTGAAATTGCGAATTTCTGAAATCCATTTGCAGCAACAGATACACGACACCGGCAAAGAAAGACAGAAAAATGATCATTGAGTTTTATATAATCCTGACCTGGCTTTATTATGAAGTAAAAGTCAGAAATGAAATGTCTTTATTTTTAGGTGAAAATCAGTATTTTTATAAAAAATATTCCAAATTTTTGTAATCGGACAGGTAAAGTTTTTAAAATTTATAGTTTTTATTTATCTTGTTTTAAATTCGATGCTGCGTTATTCACCTTACATATATCCTGTCGTGTTTACTTATAAAACCTGCCAAAATATTTTCTTATTTTGCCTCGAAAACAGACATTTATATATTCAGGTATATTTTGGGAAATGCATGTTTTGCTATTTCATAGATATCAGGGCATTGTCATATAATGAAAATGACGTACATATAATAAACATACCACATGGAAACAGCATTTATCATGTTCTGTGGTATCATATCAAGCATTGACACATACTAAAAGAGGGCCAAGTTACCCTGGATCGCTCACCTGAGTATTTGTTTAAAACCTCTAATCTATATGTATCTATTAAAAACTGACCACATGCTCCTGGTGAACCCTTGGAGGGGCCATTTTTGTCCCCAGAGCTCTATTTGGAGCAAATTTAAGTATGGTCCATTGGG
Source organism: Loripinus fragilis (assembly GCA_964019695.1). Taxonomy (NCBI): domain Eukaryota; kingdom Metazoa; phylum Mollusca; class Bivalvia; order Lucinida; family Lucinidae; genus Loripinus; species Loripinus fragilis. The sequence goes on from OZ026518.1 coordinate 76,559,854, forward strand.
TGATATCGGGGATCTAGATCTAGTGGTTTCAAATCAGGAGATTTTGTATGTTTCAATTTATAAGTCAATGTTAACTGTGTGGCATCCATGATAAAAAAGTCTGGCAAATTATAGGTTGAAGTGGAACCTCTCCCTACTTGTAAAATAGGATTGCGATTTATCAATGGAAAGTTTTATAACTGTACATTATGAAACCACTGGAACTACTTTTCAAAACGGACAGTGACTCTTTATTAGGCTTCGAAGAAGGGCACCCTCATTCAAAGAATCATATATAGCATCTAAAATAAGCAAAAGTTGGCTTGGTAAAAAAAATGCAAAAATGCAAATAATTTCAAAATTTTAAAGCAGTAGGGGTGTATATTTAACCAAATAAGCCATGCATTGAAACAGTTAGGCCTATTTTAATGTAATAAATAAGAATGTGGATCTGACAAAAGTGATCTTAAGACATCCAAGCAATTATTATGTAAGAGACATTTGAAAAATACTTAAAATAACATAAAATTACATGCCTTTTTATTTCCATGAACATGCTTTTAAACTTTGATACCATAAAAATAGCAAAAGTTTCTGATTAAACTATTTTTTTAAAAAAGTTTTCTATAAGGGTCGTTGCCATGTGAACACTCAGATCACGGTCATTTTGAATGCCTATAATCCGACCTAGAAGATATAAATTCATGTAACTTCATGTGCATTTTCATTATTACATCAGAAAACTTTATATTTGCTAGATTCTTATGCTGATCATGCAATAATCAACAAACGAATATAGACCAACACTCTGAGGTCATCACACGGTTAACGCCATTCTTGACGTCACATTCCAAAGTAAGTAAGGTTGCAAAGATCAGGAATCGATACAATCAAGTACCACACCTGACCCAGGATACCAATGGGAAAGTGACAAACTCACAGAAGACACCACAAACGAGAGCCAAGAGGTCAGCCCTTTCCCAGCAGGTGACCACGAAGCACATATAAACAGACGCGCACAAACCTGATTACACATGTTGTTTCTAACATCCATATAATCATCAGTTTCAAAGATAATCACTTCAAATTTTCAGGAAATGCTCTAAACATGTAATACTTTGCAGATGTAACATTAGCCTGATTTTGATTATCGCGACCATAAGTTACCTTTCATCAAATCCTGGCCCATAAATATATGCAGAATGGAAGTAACTGATTTATCATTTTGACATTATTGTTTAGTACCATGATTACACTTATTTAATCTATTGCCTTTTAATTTACACATATTCTCAGTGCGTACGATTTGAACGCATTCCTAATCAAATATGGTCTTTTATTCATCAGCTAATTAAAAATATGGTAGGTTTTGCCTATTAGAATTAGTAGCAACATGGAGTTTGTGCATCACCCAATTGTCCTCCTAAATCTGTTTTAAAGAGTAACTATGTTAGTGCAATAACAAGAACTTGCCATTTACCTTTATGTCTCGATGTTCATATTTGCCTATGGTGGGTATTTCAAATTATCAATATAATCTTGGAGTTAAAGGTCAAGGTCCAATTAAGACAAAATCTTAAATACGACTCATAACATGAACTCCTCTTTCATTTCTAAGACCGAGGGTGTTCATATATGGCACAATGATTGTCAATGGGGTGTAGATTATAACATAGATTTCTTATTACCTCTTTGCCATTGGTGTCAAAAGACAAGATCAAATATACTTACAATCAGTTTATGGCTTGTTACGCAAACTCCTCCTTCATTTTTGACCAAGGGTGTTCATACTTAGCACAATTATTGCTTATGGTGTGTAAATTACAAAGTATGTTACATATCACCGCTATGGCCCTGGAGTCAAAGGTTAATTAGAATCTGTCTAACAGTGGTATGTTTTTGACAGAGGTGCTTCATATTTTGTAGAATAATTGCCAATATGCCATTTGATCCTTAATTTCAAACTAATTTGAAGCTGGTTGTATGGACTGTAAAACAATATCTCTAACATGTTTTGTTGTAGATGGTTCATACTTTGCACACTGATTGTCTAAGTGTTCGTTTATCAATAATAGCTTCTGACTGCTGATATGACCTTTGTATCAAAATTCAAGGACAAACTGCTTAGAAAGCTACATTTTAAACCATGAATGGTACTAATCATTAGTGTGTTTATGACTCTCCTAGGTTCTATGCGAGGGGTAATAAAGAGGTCCTTAAAGGGTTTAGTTATTTTCTGATAAAATATAAATTGTATATTTATCTTTGGGAACCTATATAGGCGGTAAGTCCCCTCTTAGAGGCCCTCTAGTTCGGTGAGATATTGAAATACACTTAGACATGAAATAATCTTTCTCTTAGCAGATAGTCTGCTGATGACCACTCCTTAACCAAAATGTAGACCTTTTAACTCTGCATATACGGCATGTAACGCATTCTGTTTTGGAAGAGATGTATAAATGATCATATTTGGGACACTGGCTGTCTATGGTTTTATTATTGCAAAATCTCCTCCTAAACTACTAGCTAGGTTTTAACCAAACTTTGAAGGAATCGTTCTTATATGACCCTCTTAAATAATTGTTCAAATAGTTTAGTCCATTGGATATCTAGGTCACATGGGCTAAAATAGATTTTCAAAATGAAAATCTTCTTGTTTGAAACCACAATGCCTAGAGTCTTAATCGTTGGTATGCAGCATCCACCAAGTTTTTACAAATAATAGCCCTGTGGTGTAAATGGCACATTCCTGGAGGTGGCATATTATACATGGACATGCGATCACCTGCTGGGAAATGGCTGATCCTTGGCCCTCTTTTGTGTGGTGTTCACTTTCCCATATTGTGTCTCGAGTCAGTTGAGGTACTTGATTGTATCGATTTCTGGGTTTTGCCCTCTGCTTTACTTTTATATTGGGAAAACATAAAACAAACCGTCTTGTCTGAAACGACAATGCCTAGCACCTCGATATTTGGTGAGCAACATCACTTAACTTAGAACGCCTCTACCGATTTTATTCAATTTGGAACACAGGGACTATTAAGTGGATCCGCCTGCGAGCTCAGACGGTTACTTTAGGAATCTATTAGGAAAATCTTCTTGTCTGACACCACAAGGCATAGAGCATAGATTATTTGTTATGTAGCATCACCTAGTATACCTCTACATTGTGGCCCTTGTTCCCAACTGGCCCCACCCTGGGGTCACATGTTTTACATAGGCTTATATATGGAACACTTAAAATAGTCAGGTCTGAAACCACAGAACCTAGAGTCTATATTTGGCATGAAGCATCATCTAGTAGACTTGCTAAGTTTGTTGAAAATTATGGCCCTGTGGCCGAAGATGAGCCCCCTCGAGGATCAATGTTTTATATATAGCTTATATAGACAACATATTGAATCACATTCTTGTCAGATACTAAAAGGTTTGATATTTGATAATAACATCACCAAATGGTACTCTACCAAGTTTGTTCAAATTAGGGTTCTGTGGTCAAAATGGCATCGTCCTGGAGGTCATAGAGTTTATGAGGCTGTTATTGTTCTTTGACTCTTCCTCACGGTGCCGTGGGGTTGTATGCACTGTGTGAGTGTGGCATTTCCTGGTCATACTTTCTTTTTACATTGCCTTACATATAGTGAAAACATAAAAAAATGTTCTTGCCTTAAACCATCTGGCCTAGAGCCCTGATATTTGGTATGTAGCATCAGCTGGTAAACAACATTTAAATATGTTCCAATTATGACTCTGGGACCGAACATGGACCACAAGGCAGGTCATTAGGAGCATGGCCAGTTTCTAATAGATACCTATAGATAAGACGTTAAAAAAAAACTCAGGTGAGCGATCTAGGGTCACTTGGTCCTCTTTTTATTATGTCATTACTTGTTTTGATATCATAGTACATGATAAATGCTTTTTCCATTTGAAATGTTAACTATATGTACCTCATTTTCTTAATATGGCAATATCCATATATACAAGTAACAGCAATACGTGCATTTCACAAAATATACCTGAGTATCAAAATGCCAGATTTGAGGTAAAAACGAAAATATTTTAGTGGGATTTTTAAGTATACACGACAGAGATATATGTAGGTTGAATAATTCAGCATCAAATTTGAAACAAGTTAAATAGCAACTCTATATTTTAAAACTTTATCAGCCAGATTACAAAAAATCGTGATTAAATTTATAAAAACACCGATTTTTACCCAAAAATCAAGACATTGAAATTCCGGTTTTGACACCATAATAATATCAGAGTGTACTTATAGAAGACTCAATAATCATTTTTCAGTCTTTCTTTGCTGGTGTCATGTATCTGTTGCTGCAAATAGATTTCAGAAATTCGCAATTTCACTTCTAAAAACGAAGTTTTTGCCAAATTTTAACACCACTGCCACTCTTTGAAAAAGTAATTCCGGCGATTCAAGAAACTTCGACATCTTGTCACACCATTCATACAATCATTTTCCATTTTACTGATGGGGAGGGGTTATCGGTCAATTTTCGCTAGTTTTTGCTCTACCATAATAAATACATCATTACTTTAGTAACTTGGTCCGATGGGTCGGATCACGTCTCGTGGGTGCGCCAGGAACGACCGGATCACACTCGACTTCGTCTCGTGTGATCCGGTCGTTCCTGGCGCACCCACTCGACGTGATCCGACCCATCGGATCAAGTTACTAAAGTAATAATGTGTATGTATCATACTGCTTAAACTACGCTATTTGCAGGGAGGTATAAACAATCTTCAGGGACAGAAACTCATCATGATTTTTTTAATTCTGACCTGTGATCTCTTTAAACATTGAGTGTAATATCTGGTTTCAAACTGCTAAACTAGGCTATTTGTATGGAGGTAAAAGCACTCTTCAGGGGCAAAAATTCATAATAATTTTAAATTCCGACCTGTGATTCCTTAAAACATTGAGTGCAATATCTCGTTTCATACTGCCTAAACTACGTTATTTGCTGGGGAGGTAAAAGCAATCTTCATGGACAGAAATTCTCGATTTTAAATTCCGACCTGTGATCTCTTAAAATTTGGAGTGCAATGTATGGATTCCTACTGCCTACGCCACGCTATTTCTGGGAGGTAAAAGCAATCTTTTCAGGGGCAGAAATTCATAATAATTTTAAATTGCGACTTGTGATATCTTAAAACATTGAGTATAACATCTGGTATCATACTGCTTAAACTACACTAGTTGCTTGGAGGTAAAAACAATTCTCAGGGACAGAAATTAATCAATGTCTGGTTTCCTACTGCCTAAGCCACGCTTTTTTCTGGGAGGTAAACGCAATCTCTTCAGGGGCAGAATTCGTAATAATTTCAAATTCCGACCTGTGATCCCTTTAACATTGAGTGCAATATCTGGTTTCATACTGCCTAAACTAAGCTCATTGCTGGGAAATAAAAGCAATCTTCAGGGACATAAATCCATCATAATTTTAAATTCTGACCTGAGATCTCTTAAAACATTGAGTGCAATATTTGGTTTCATACTGCCTGAACTACGCTCTTTGCTTTTTGCTGGGAGGTAAAAGAAATCTTCAGGGACAGAAATTCATCATAAATATTTAAGATTCCGACCTTTGATCCCTTAAAATTTTTGTGCAATATTTTGCTTCATACTGCATAGGCTACGCTTTTTGCTGGGAGGTAAAAGCAATCTTCAGGGACAGAAATTCATCATAATTTGAATTCCGACCCTGGGTCCCTTAAAAATTTTAGTGCAATATTTGGTTTCATACTGCCTAAACTACGCTATTTGCTGGGCGGTAAAAGCAATCTTCAGGGACAGAAAATTGCCCTGTGATCCCTTAAAAATTTGAATGCAATATTTAGTTTCCTTTTGCCTCGACTACGCTCTTAGCTAGAAGGTAAAATCAATCTTCAGGGTCAGAACTTCATTATCATTTTAAATTCCATCAGAAAACAAAGAGGCAAATAATGATGCTTGGAAATGATTCAAGATATACATGTACAGTGACGTGGGTTGAGCTTCGCGCCGTGGAACTAGTTTAAGCCCTCCAGTCAAAGTATTTTACTGACCGTTCCAAGGTGGTGCCCTTTTCGTGGATCAATTTTGTAATTTATATTTCGTGTTTGTCATGCTTTCTTGTCTGTTCATTGCAGCCTTGTGGTCACCTTCTGGGAAATGGCTAACCCCTTCGCTCTTTTGTATGTGATGTTTTTATGAGTTTTGTCACTTTCCCATGTGGTGTCCTGGTTCAGGTGTGGTGCATGATTGTATCGATTCCAAGCCCCGAGATTATAAAGCTTGAGTACAGTCTCAGACTCAAAATATAGCGCAATGATTGGCTGCTTGCAGACACGTGTCCGCAAGCAGCCAATCATTGCGCTTTATTTTGAATCTGAGAATGAACTAAGTTGTATAACCTCGAGGCCTGATCTTTGCCTTCTTTCTTACTTTGCACGTATTTGCTACACTCGTCTGTTTAAGGATGTCTGCTCTTCTGTAGATCTCCTGTAGATCAATATACTAGTTTGATTAAATGCAGTTGGCGTTGACCACTGATAGCAATATCACCGTTGGTATTTAACGCGAAACACAGTCTAAGAAAAACAGAAGTAGCAGGAACTCGCCATCAACGATTTGAGCCAGCATATCAGATTATGGTACTTACGCCAATCATTACAAAGGTCGTCTGATTTTGTCGTCTGTTGTAATGTTTCAGAAGCCTCTGTGACAAACAGTGATGACCCAGATCAGACTGCTCCTTTTGGAGCAGTCTGATTTGGGTCGACACTGTTTGCCTCTATAATTAAATTAGTAAATAATGTTGTGCAAATTATCTGCAGACGATTCAGCAGACGATTTTTTCTGATTCAGTTTTCTGCTGACGATTTAATGATTTATTTTTTACCGGAACCTTTCGCTATGCCATACTATATGTCGATGAGCAGTAAAGGCTCTGACGAGACGGCGCAAATGCGCAGGCTTGTCTGAACCTTCTCTGCTTGCATGTAAACACGATAAGTACCAACATTTCATGAACTGGCTCAATTCGTTATTCATAAGATAGAAGAATTGGTTTGATAATCATCGCAGCTAGAAAAAAAAACAGTTTTACTAGAACGTTAAGATGAAGCAAATTGTTGCCAAAGTTGGACGTTCTTAAAAACAATTAAAAAAAACAAGTTCTGATATATAACTCGGATATTATATGTGCTAAGACTGTAAAAACTTTAAAGGGACAATATCCAACCCTGGTCACCTTTTTCCGCTGAAAATGATAAAATTGGTGGGTCTATCACCGGTATACAGAATGAAAAGGGTTAAATATAGTTTGATAGCGTGTAAGATTTTGACAATGACTGCTAGTTAGATGGTGAAAAATTATTCCAACGTTTGACAGTAGATACAAACAGCATGAGTGTGTTTGATCTCGCATGTGGAATAATACTATTCCTACTTGTTATATTTGGCGTCTGTGGGAATTCGTTGAGCCTGCTGGTGTGGATAAAGGGTCGTAGGTGTAAGAAACTACCGGGAAGTGCCTACCTCAGAGCGCTTGCCGTGTCGGACAATTTAGCACTGTGCATACCAGTTATAAATGATGCTATAAATCTAGTATTATCGTTTAGTCCAAGAGACGAATCACCCTTGTTCTGCAGAGTACATGTGATAGGAGTCCACTACGGGCTCATGGTCAGCACATGGATTATCGTTTCCTTCACCATTGAACGAACAATAGTTATCTTTAGATCGGAAGCACGTAACAATTTGATGAGTACAAAGCGTACAGCGTTTTTAATGCTCACAATTTTCCTCGTCAATTTTGTGCTGAATGTACCATATGGAGTTGTGTTTGGAGTATCAACGGAACCCATATATCAGCGATCTCCATTCACAGACGGATCTGCTGGAAACATATCCTTTAACACTACAAAGCCATTTGAAACTGGAACAGTTTTAGGGAATGGTTCAGACATTAACGCCACCAAGCCTTTTGAGACTGAAACAGTTGAATGGAGTGATTATGATATTAGCACTACCGAGTCTTTTGAAACTGGGACAGTTTGGAGGAATCCTGTCGATATTACGAGAAGCAAGCCCTTTGAGGGGGACATTGTTGTAGGCTACAGGAAAGTATGTGTGGCTGACCCCAATTCATTCTTTAGCTTTTATAACTGGTATCACATTTGGTTCATGGACGCCTTCTTGATATTTATCATACCATTCAGTCTCATGACCGGAAGCAACGTGCTGGTATTATACCACATTATAAGCCAGAAAAATGCAGCGTGGCTGCACAACGATAAAAAGATTAAGGCTGTAACATTGCGAGCTGTTATAGTTAGTGTTGCACATTGTGTAACATCTGGGGCGTTCTGTGTGTCAGTCTTAATTCCGGGATTATTGGAGAAGGCTTTCGCGGTTAAATACAGTCAGGAGTATTACATAAGCGAGATTTTTCTCGTTCTGGCCTATCTGAATCATTCTATCAATTTTCTGTTGTATTCTATGTTTGGTACAGAATTCAGGCGGGATTGTGTTGAGCTACTCTGGAAAAAGCCAACGACAGTTGGACCAATGACTTCAACTAGCCAGGCAGTTGGAACAAAAGGGTCTTCTACAAGTAAATCTGGAGACACCGCTAATAAACCTGGAGCTAGTTCATCGACTGCTATGACAAAAACTACATTTCTTGCTGAGTAACAAATATGGGAGACAGCAGCAAGTCGATCAGTGACACCGCTAATAAACCTGGAGAAAGCTCATTGACTACTATGACAAAACTACGTTTCTTGCTAAGTAACAAATACGGGGATTGCAGCAAGTCGATCTGTGACAGACACAGCCAATAAACCCGGAGAAAGCTCATTAACTGCTAAGACAAATACTACGTTTCTTACTAGTAAGTAACAGAATATGGGGGACAGCAGCAAGTCGATCTGTGACAGACACAGCCAATAAACCTGGAGAAAGCTCATTAACTGCTAAGACAAATACTACGTTTCTTACTAGTAAGTAACAAAATATGGGGGACAGCAGCAAGTCGATCTGTGACAGACACAGCCAATAAACCTGGAAAAAGCTCAATGACTGCTAAGACAAATACTATGTTTCTTGCTGAGTAACAAATATGGGGGATTGCAGCAAGTCGATCTCGACAGACACCGCTAATAAACCTGGAGAAAGCTCGTTGACTACTACAGGTATGACAAAAACTACGTTTCATGCTGAGTAACAAATATGGGGGACAGCAGCAAGTGGACCTGGGACAGACACCGCTAATAAACCTGGAGAAAGTTCATTGTATGCTTAGACAAATACTACGTTTCTTGCTAAGTAACAAATATGTTGGACTGCAGCAAGTTGACCTGGGACAGACACCGATAATAAACATTGACAGCTAAGACAAGCACAATGTTTTATGCTAAGTAGCAAATGACAGTGGGTGCTACAACTTGAGCTGAATCAAGGATGTGAGATCTTACGCTTATCGCATATGCGAGCAGTGAATGATTAGACGAGACTGCGCAAACACAAGGTTGAATTTTAATAGATGAAATCTCAGGTCATTTACACTAACATTTACGTTTGTCCACTCAATAGATTATTCATAAAATTAGTACTAATATCTCATTAAAAGGCTGGTTTAACTCATTTATGCCTAATGGAATTTCCCTTTATTATCAATTGGTACAGTACATCTCCGTTCTAAGGGATGTTGGGTGGTGTTTTTCATTTTTATTCAAATTTTGATAGACAATTCTGTTAGCAAACAGTGGAGATCCTGATCAGACGCCGCATTCTGCGGCGTATGGCCTGGGTCTGCACTGTTTGCCTACGTTCCACAAAAAAGACACTAGGCTTATACGAGCAAATAAAGGTGGAGAAAGCTCAGTGACGTACGACAGACATTTTGTCTCCTGCTGAAAACTAGGGAAAATTCACTGACTGGTCAAACAAACATATTGCGTTCAGGGTTGGCAGGGCTTATTAGAGGCAGAGTTGGAACACAAAATTGACATAAAACTGGATAAAAACATGTATCACATGTATTGCTGAGGCTTTCAGTTCGTTTAAATTGCTCAATAAGGGGTGACAGGACAAACTACAAGAAGACTTAGGCCCAGATAAAGAAAGTTTTGAGCGTAAAACTGAGAATATCTTCTTATCTATCAATTTTAATATTTGTATTGGGTGCTCAAAAGAACCGTCTCATTGAGACGGTTCTGTTACGTACCCACAGCATATATTTTCATTGAGAAATAAGATAAATATATTTTAATTATCACTGCATGAAAAGTCCGTTTTACTGAAATTTATCAGGGGGTGTAAATAAGTGATAAATATTCAAGCTGTATGAAATACACTTTTACATACCTGTTTGATTTCGCTGTTCATACCATACATGTTTAATCACCCTTATGCTATGCATAAATATCTGGTAAATATAATGACTATATTTATCGTTTGGGTAAACATGTATGCATACTGCCCATAAATTTATCGTATCTCAATAAGTTGGGTAAAGGTTGTTTCATATAGGCATTTATCGCAACATTTATGCAGCATCTGTAAACTACAGTATTGACCGCATTTATATATCTGTATTTAAATGCATTAAACATTGGTCAAATATTAGTCAAATGTTTGACCTAAAATGCTGACCTATGACAACATATGCGCATATAGCTCACTTATTTGTACATGTTTGGTTAGACTCATAAAGTTTGTTCCATGTGAGTATTTATTGCAACATTTACATAGCGTCTGTAAAATACAGTGAATGCTGCATTTATGTGTCTGTATTATTAAACATGGTCAAATATTAGTCAAATGTTTGACCTAAAATGCTGACCTATGACAACATATGCGCATATAGCTCACTTATTTGTACATGTTTGGTTAGACTCATAAAGTTTGTTCCATGTGAGTATTTATTGCAACATTTACATAGCGTCTGTAAAATACAGTGAATGCCGCATTTATGTGTCTGTATTATTATGCATTAAACATGGTCAAATATTAGTCAAATGTTTGACCTAAAATGCTGACCTATGACAACATATGCGCATATAGCTCACTTATTTGTACATGTCTGGTTAGACTCGTAAAGTTTGTTTCATGTGAGTATTTATTGCAACATTTATATAGCGTGTGTAAAATATAGCGCATACCGCATTTATATGTGTGTATTTTTATGCATTAAACATGGTCAAATGTTAGTCACATGTTTGACCTAAACTGCAGTCCATTGGCTACATATGCGCATATTGCTCACTCTTCTGTACGTGTTTATTCAGACAAATAAAGTGTGTTTTATATAGGTATTTGTGACAACATTTATCTATCATCTGCAAAGTGCAGCGGATACAGCATTTATAGGTCTGTATTTTATGCATTAAACATGGTGAAATATTAGTCAAATATTTGACCTAAACTGCTGATCTATGGTTACATATGCGCATATAGTTTACTTATTTGTGCACGTTTACTTAAACTTATTAAGATTGTTTCATGTAAACGGCTACAACATCATTTATCCATCATCTGTAAAGACCAGTGGATACGACATTTATGTCTGCATTTTTATGCATTAATATTGTGAAATATAAATCAATATTTTGACTTAAACTGCTAATCTATGGCTATGTTTTCACATTTAGCTCACTTATCTGTTCATGAAGTAAATCTGAAAACATGCGAGAATGTTAGAATTTAATAATTTATTTACGTGATTAACGTGTATCAAACTCTGCTTATATCTCTGAGACATTATGGGTTTTTTTGTTTGTTTTGTTTTTTCGTTTTTGTTTTTATTTGATTCTTTACGTCCCATCAACAATCTTTCAGTTAAACAGGGACGGGTCTTCCTGGGTTGAACCAGTACTAAGCTAGGATAAATGTGTCTAGCTCAAGGACCACAACGCAGTGACGCCGTTGAGGCTCGAATCCGCTGCCTCACGGTCTCGAGTCAAGCACTCTACCACTGAGCCACTGCGCTCCCATCAATATGTATATCTTGAAATAATTCTTTCATGTTATCAACATGGAAGCAATTATTTCTTACTTGTGCAAAATCGCCACACTCCAAAAGGAAGTGACGTACAGTGAATGGTAGTATTATGACATTTTAAGACAAATAAATCTTTTTAACAAAATCTAACAGCTATCTTTAAAATCATATTTTGTTTTACATTTGTATCAGACCATAATACAGATTTTTTAATGTTGTATTCTGTTCAGTCAAAGAACATGTACAGTTATCTGAATAGCTCTTTGAAACTGTCAGCTATTGTACGTGGTCTCTCCTGTCAATAATCGTATTACAACTTATTATCATTATACAAACTCATCATTATCATTCCTTTTATTTTATCTTATAATTTTTTACTCTTTCCATCCACATCATGTTTAGTTTAATACCGTCTGACGCTAATGCCACACAAGGGTTGATGCGTCGTTAAGCACCAAACAAACAAACAAACAAAACTGCGCTCCCATGAGACATTATGTGACTTTGCAAAAAAATCCAATTTGAGATGCGTTCTTTTAAGATTGTAAAAATACCATGAGGCTTGGGTTAAGAAACTAAAGGGAATATTTGGTTTATATAATCAATTTCTGCAAATGAACATGTTACTGTATAAGCTTGTTGTCTCGCCTGGCATCCTTATCATATCCCTTCTTATAAGCGTGTTGCGTAGTTGTCTTATCTAATCACAGCAGGTACGTCTGGGTAAAACATAATCCAGTGTGTTGTAATAACTGATAATATATGCCAATAAATCATGAAGCATCTGCCTGGGTTGCATACGAACGACAAAAATTCAGATCAGCCTGTGCATTTTCACAGTCTATATTGGAAAGTATTATAAGCTTGCTTTATAGTTAGACAAATCAAAATTCTACAAATTCTTCAACAATCCACTTCACAGAAGTATCAAAGCTAATCATCTTACAAATATTCAGATGCAATAAAGTCCACGTAACTTCTGATAGTTGTGGATTTACCCCCCTCCCCACCACCCTCCACCCTTCTGACTATACCGGCTCAGGTGTGCTAAATCGATAGCTATGCATACAGGCAAGCGCAGATCGCTTATGCCAATGTATAAAGAACAACTTCTAGGGGCGTGCGAATTGTTGCACTTTACATTAGTTCTCATGAACAGACTCAATAAAACCAAATCTGCTGTTTTCTTATATTGTAGGTTCTCTCTATTTCTGAAGACTGTGTGTTTCCAGATTAGTCTGTCTCCAAATAAATTTAATCCATATCTACGAGCATTTTATAAGATATGTTCCAAACTACTACATGTTTATTTAGGGTATGATACCAAACTCCATACCTGTGATGTTGACAGACCATAAGATAGCGAGATATATTGAAAAATAGTCTAGTTTACTGTGTCCAGCACCGGGTCCAGTATCGTCATTTTATTGAAAATCGAGTTTCTACATTAATGACAGCTGAAAATTGTCAAAATTATGAGCTTATTGCATAGGAATAACTTAATGTAATTCGACCTGTCATGTAATCAAATCAGCACCAAACGGGGAGGTATGACTAGGTCTTGCTGTAAAGAACTGTAAGAAACACATTTCTACGAGGCTCGAGTTATTTACAACCATTTGCCGACCTTCTTATTACCATTTTTGCATAAGTACCGATTCAGATCAGCTGACTTTTGATAATGCCAGCTGATCTGGATCTACACTACTTTTTTTTAATCCAAATAAAAAATTAATTGCTAGATGCGACTTTTGTCGTGTGCTGATATCTTTTGCAAACAGTTTAAATCCATATCAAATCTGACATTTTATCAGAGCTGTTCTGGGTCATCAAACCACTTGTCGATCTTATAGTAAGCCAGAAGGAAATTTTGGGTTTTCACTCAACGGCCAGCATTTTTAGCCGTATCAGTATGACCGTTCATGAAATTTCAAATTGGTGTCAATCAGTGCGGATCCAGATCAGCTGTTTCTGATGAAGCCAGCAGATCAGGATCTACACTGTTATTTTATCAGATAAACACTTTCCAGTACTGTTTCCTTGTTAGCGACGATTTTGTCGTATTGCCGATAACCTTTGCAAATCATTTAGATCCAGATCAGGCCCTACCTTTTGTCTGGCCTGTTTTGGATCCAAACTGGTGGTATTCCCGAAAGCTATTTCTGATGTTCTCTCATTATGCATTTTAAAAATGTGCTATCTTCACCAATTATAATATATCTCGACGTGAAACATCACGAGAGGTCATGTACCTCTCGTGATGTTTCACGTCGAGATATATTAGTGCATATTCAGATCAGATGGCTTCTGATGAAACCAGTGGATCATGGTCTACACTGTTTTACCACAATGATTAATTCAAATAAACTCTTCCCTGCTAACAGTCACTTTTGTCTTATGCTGATTACATTTGCAAATTGTTTAGATCCAGATATTGAGACATCTAATGATGTGTTTCACACATTTTTGCCATATCACTAAGCATATGTTAAAACAGAATAAAAAAAACATTTTTATTTCAAATATTTTATTTAATGATTAATGAACAACACGCAAGCAAACAATCAATAGCTAAAACAATATTTTATACTTTAAATAATAATAATTCATGAGCCTCGCCATCGAAAACATGCGAACAACAAAGATATAGATTAGACTGCATATTTATGCAGACTGGTCAATGTCATTGTCGTTTGCTACATACACATTAGGTGAGAAACAGAGCCGAAGCTGAGTAGTCGGCAAAATAATCGCAGCAAACAGGTTTTCATGGCAATTTCCATTGGGATTTTCGACCAAAAAAGCTCAAACAAGTTAACTCAGCTACAGAAACAAGCTAGGAAAGTAGTTTTTACGTGCCACTAGTTTTACTATTGTACTTTAAAGAGCGTGAATAACAAAGGCGCTGACGAGACTGCGCGGATGCACAGACTGGTCCGTGCCTTTGTTATTTTCTTGAAAAAATGCATTTTTTATTAACTTGTAAAACGCATTATTTCAAAATTGGCATCAGTTGATTTTTATTTTTCAAATTGTTTCGAAAAATCAATGATGAATATCATCAAAGTATTAAACAGTTTAGATCCAGATCAGGCCTGGCATTTTCCGGGCCAGATCTTGGTCTAAGCTGTTTGAAAGACACTCGTATGCAGCAAAGTCGGGTTTTCTCTAGAAGAATCAGATGAGCCTGCTTATCTTCATAATCACACAAAAGCGCCCACAGCTGGCGTGTGCAACCTATCACCACGGGATAGCTAAGCACAAGCCATGTGTTAATAATCTTTTTTATTGCTAACGACCCACTTATCCGATATATGCATTCAGTGAAGACTCAATTGAGATACTGCATTTTGATTAAGTTCCACAATGTCTGCTATCATATATAGTAAACGTAACGGCAGTTAATAGGCTATTCATAACTTCATTTTAGCAAACAGTGTCGACCCAGATCAGGCTGCTTCCTCGACCCAGATCAGGCTGCTCCTAAAGGGAGCAGCCTGATCTGGGTCAACACTGTTGGTCTGTAAGCCGAAATTTGTCCTTGACGTTAATCCTGAACTTTAGAGATTCAAATATTTGCATTATGCCTACAAAAATAATAATTAGAGAATCTATTATAATCTCGCTAATTCAGCATATTGAGGCTGACTTTCTATGCAAAGTCAGCCTCAAAATCCTGAATCAGGATTAATCCTGAAAACTTTTACCCATGTACATCATTTAGAGACTTGATAATTGTAAGGGGCAGTTTATACTATATAGTTGCAAATCTGCGCTTTATCAAAATTATATATATATATAAGCCAAATCCTAGCTTAGTACTGGTTCAACCCAGGAAGACACTTCCCTATATATCTGAAAGCTTGTTAATGGGACGTAAAGAATCAAATCAAGCAAAATCAGGCTCGATATAAAACTGTGTTATGCGTTAAGTCGCCGCTTTGAAAATGCACAGACTGTTGAACACATGCAATTTTGCACAGGTTCCATGTTTTGTACATTTTTATGACAAAGAGCAAATAAACGTAAACCTAACATTACCATACCACCATAGAGTTAAATAGTTTCGGTCCAGATCAGGCCCGACGTTTGAAAATGTATAGTGCACGCATTGTTGCAGTCTGTTCTGTATTTTGTACTGTTTATTTATTGATAAGCGTTGCATTTCTAATAGAAGATTATTTCATGCATACCATCTTCTAAGTATTAAACCGTTTGAATCCAGACCCGACCCGACATTTGGTCTGGGTCAAAACTGCTGACAAGATATTCAGCAGACTACAAAAACTTGACATAATTAGGCAGAGCTATGAGTACGCGCATCTACATTGTATCTGTTCAGATTCCATATAATGCACCAGAGCGCAGACTAGCAAAAGGCCATAATGTTAATCCAGTGACCTGATTAGTCAAATGAGCAAAAGATGTCATTCCGAAATATCAAACAACAAAAAAATCGCAGTTTGATTTTAATAATGGGACTGAGTAAAGTCGCCCGCCGCTATCGATTTAAGTTAAACAAGATTAGCTTTTTGAAAAGCTTAGAACCATCAGTTATTAAAGAACTTATATAGTGTTTTAATATTGCATTTGCTGAAGCCACTCTTTTCAGCGTTTCATGTGCTTCAAGCTCTGTTTTTTTTTTTAGTTAACGATTTGTACATAGGTGATCCATTGGAAGCAAATAAAACACATGAAATATGCATACTCCAGTAAGACTCTGCTCATGAATACACTGAATAATGGTAGAGTTAACCCCCTTCCCAGCAGTATGTATTAAGTCATTCAATCGTATTCCTCAATCGAAGACAATGCACATAATGCCTAGGGGGCATATTGAAACTGACTCATCTACATCTAGTATGTTACACAGAGTCTAGAATATCCGATGGGTCAATGTTTGGTCGGGATTCTAGCTCAGTGGTAAGGTCTTTAATAGGCATTTTCGCTTTTAGAAGCAATCTGGTATCCAAAGCAATGGTTGAACTTTGGAAGTAGCTTGGTCGACGGGGAGTCTGAGAAAGAACAGTAAAAACACTGCTGCTGGGGAGTTAACAATCGATCCATTTCCGCAACTTGCTAATGGAACAGGCCCGAATCGAACACGCGTCAAATGGAAGTTTACTAACGTATATCACCAGCGCTGATGCGCTGGTGAAAAATAATGTGTGTGTCGATTAGTGTAATGATAACTTTGAAATTGATTGGTCATTATTGTTCAAACGACCGCTAATACTTGTTTGCTTTTTAAAAATTGCCAAAATTATGTCACATAGATAAAAAAATAATTGGATACATTTGTTGGCTTTTAAGAAAATAATAGCGGCCATTTCAAAAATGATTACAAATTTCCCCACCCTTTATGAATGGAAACCGTTTAACGAGGACAGTGGATACCCAGATGAAATGCCGCGCACATTTTATTAGGGCCTGCAATATTTGCTCAGGACAAAATCAATCTTTAGAAAAATCTCGCCTAAAATCATAGCTTATGGCCCCTCAATAAATATAATGAACCATCTTGCCTTTATTGTATGTAACTGTAGGGAAATTCCATTGGACCTAAATGGGTTAAAGCATGGTCTGTGTTAAAGGTTAAAGACAAAACAATATATACAAATTGCTGACTGTAATAATACATGTATTTGTTAAATTCATAATACAATACCATATTTCGATGTTACGGTTTAAAACTTCAAAAACAAAACTGAATCTGCATTTTTCATCTGGACATTGCTGGTTGCACAATGAAAAGTTCAACTTTAAACACAGTCAGAGATGCATGATTGATTCTTGCCTAATAATTGTTCAATAAATAAGAACTGGCATTACCTATTTGAGGTTAAGTAGAAATTAACACTTTTCATTTAACAATATACATTTAAACGGAGAATAAAATCAATCACGCCATTTGTATTAGTAATACACCACAGGCATGTGCTTAAATGTTAGAAACTGTGAAGTATGAAGTGTGATGTATGAAGTTTGAAATATGAAGTGTGAAGTGTGAACTGTGAATTCTGAACTTTGAATTGTGAAGTATGAAGTCTGAAGTTTGAACTCTGAAGCTTGAAGTCTGAACTGTTAAGTATGAAGTGAGAAGTCTGAACTTTAAAGTTTTCAATAAGCAGTCAGAGCCGTGAATTATGAAGTCTGAAGTCTGAACTGTGAAATATGAAGTGTGAAGTTTAAAATGTCTCTTTCTATTCCCTTAAATTACGTTATTTTGAAAAGAAAACTATGAAGTGTGAGGTCTGAAGTAGGAACTGTGAAGTGTGATGTTACCACCGGTCTTTGGTACGATTTGATGTTATAATTTCACTGTAAATCATTTGTTAAGGATTGAATTTAGTGATAACCATATTTTATTACTGTCACTGACTGTTGTAAGAAAGTCGCTGAAAAGATGATAAGGATGATCGGCAAAGCTTCATTTCATAGCTTTTTCCACACTATACTGAATTTACTGAACGACTGAATAACACGTATAGTCTGAAAATCCCTTTTTATTTGAAGAAACAAAATATTCGTGCTGGCAGTGATATGTTGCTTGCTGACAGTGACATTAAATGCTATGACGTTGCTTAGTGGGGTTGTGCGGCTTGTATTATGAACAGCTGCATGGCTAAGTCAACAGAATCATCCAGTAAAACTCACAGCAGCCTTGAATATGTTGTACATGTAAGTTTAAGGAAACCCACAAGTTTCATGTTTTTCTGTCATTATGTTGGGCCTCGGCGCGAGAAACCCTGTCATTTGTGTTTCTGACTTAGTAAGTCTCTAACAAGTCTGCTTATCTACAGAGACTAGCTAGAAAAATAAAATTTCGCTTGTAGCAAGCCTGTCTAGATACGAAACTGTTTGAAGTGAATAACAAAGGTGCTGACCGGGCTGCACGGATGCGCAGGCTGATTTGCTTATTTGTTGTTCACAAACCCACTACCACAGGTTTCTCGTCGCCTGTTCTCCAGGCATTAAAATGAAAATGTCATCAGAGGGGTAAATCTATAAAATCTAAGAAGTATTACACCATATGGCTATGTCTCAACTTTAACCTTAGACTGGCTCCCTGTCGTATGTTCATTGATTTAATAAGAATGTTCTGGCCAAGAGAAATAATCCTAATATTGTTTTCCCATCAGAGTTGTCTTTTCTTTCAACCATTAGAACAAACTCAGCCATCATTAGATTGAGAAATCAATAAAAAATACTTTTGAGTATGAATAACCAAGTTTGACGATGGGAGCCAGTCTACTTTAACCTATGCGTGTAAAACACACATTGAAAGGTAGACATGCCATCAAGAAGGGTCAAATAGTTTCGAATATTTACAGAAAAAATAGACTTTAGTTTTTCTTACTAGTGGTTAGGCTAGTTTTCTCGCCTCGAGGCCCGTTTAGATTCTCGCTATGATATGCTTTTTTTATAATAAATTATTAAAAATTGTATGTATTTGTCTTTGATATTGGTTTATGCCCCGCCTCCGCAAGGATTCATAATTTAGAAATCTTGTCCTTTACATTGCTTCATATCCTTCCTGTTGTTCATCGATCGTTGATATTGAAGATGTGCCGTACTGACTGGCACGCCAACAGAACGATCGGCTCAGATGCAGCTGTATGCCCCGAAAAGACTTTGGGTTAACCAGTTTACCAATTCCATAATATTAGAGCCACGGCATGAGATTTCCAACAATTTGACATTTTAGACTCGGACGAGCCTCTGCAGCATTCTTTAAGATTAGAAACTACAAATGGTGTTCAGTCAGTAGCTTAACAATCATAGAATACGCAAGCGACTAGCAAAGGCTCTGATCAGACTGCGCGTATGCGCAGGCTGATCTGAGGCTTTGCTAGTCGCACATACCACATTGTTGGAAATCTCATGCACTAGCTCAATTATATCAAATAAGTTGCTGTGTAGTTTGGTGGTCGGGGAAATAATCGGCCATCGGTGAATTTTTTAGGGAGTATGCGATAAACGATGATCTCTCTCCCGTGTTTCTTGCCAATTACGGCTTAGATATAAATTTGGATGGGCTTTTGGGACAAGACCTCGCAAATCGCGTGCTAAAATAAAAGTAGGCCTACATTTTGAAGATAGCACATGTATAAAAACTTTTTTTCACATGGTGACGGAATGTGAATATGGTACCTAATGTGAAGCATCTCGCACCATCAGGCGGTCTCTGCCACGAGTGCGGTGCTCTGAAGAATTGATTATTTTGACTTTTCATCGAAATGAAGTCTGCACGCTAATTTATTTTCCGTGTTAATGCCCAGGTCACACATTCACGGATTTGACGCAGGATTAGCCACGGATACGATCTGCATCATTATCATCTGTATTAGTCCGTACCTTTCCGTATCAAACGTAGTAGTACTTGCGTTGTGCATCCGTATCGGACTACGGAAATTGTTATATCCGTGGTCATCCGTGGGATTTGATCCGTAGAGGAACCGGCGAGGTGATCCGTGAATGTGTGACCTGGGCATTAACTAGTTCTATACTTCTATTACGACCTCTAAGTAATGACCCTCGATTCATTCAGTGCATTTACCGTTAAGCGTTTTGTGGAAGTTTTTTTATATGGTGTAATTTT
The DNA here is from genome assembly GCA_964019695.1 of Loripinus fragilis. Lineage (NCBI taxonomy): Eukaryota > Metazoa > Mollusca > Bivalvia > Lucinida > Lucinidae > Loripinus > Loripinus fragilis. The sequence goes on from OZ026518.1 coordinate 76,580,446, forward strand.
TTTAATTGTGTGTAAACATTTTGGACCTCGATCAAGCCCGACGTCTGTCGTGTTTAGTTTCTGTCCAAACTATTTATGGGAATGTTTTGTGGTGTCAGCCAAAGTTGTTGTCACCTATTCAATGGGTGGCAGCTCCAAACAGTCTGGAACAATATCAGGCGCAACTTTATGTCGGGTCTGATTAGGGCCTAAATTGTTTGTGTGTGTGTTTTTTTTACCGTAGTTTGTATTCAAACCCCGTGGATCAGGCGCAGTCCCGACTTTTGTCAGTCTGATCCTTTTCCAGGGTGTTTGTTTTGTGTTTCAATTTTGATTTATTGTTAAAACGGATTGGGCCAGTTCAGTTCCAACTTTTGTTGGGTCTGGGCCAGCCCAAAACTGTTTATTGAGGGGTGGTAGCTGAAGTTCGTTTTAGTCTTTACTTAGATATTTCGAAAGAAACCCCAATGATGTTGTTGCACTTTTTATTTTCAGTTATATAGCTCGATTTGGGGAGAGGGGTGGGCTGTTGAGGGGTAACTCTGTCATTTGGTCTTATTTCGTCTATCGCCGGTGTAAGTAGATTTTGTATCAAGGTCCAAAGAGTCGGGCGATTCTCCAGGTTTACCTGTTTGGTATGTTAAAGGCTTTGTCAGTGTCCTCGTTGTTTTGTTTGTTTGTTTGATTTGATTTTTTACGTCCCATCAACAATCTTTCAGTTAAACAGGGACGGGTCTTCCTGGGTTGAACCAGTACTAAGCTAGGATAAATGTGTCTTGCTCAAAGACCACAACACAGTGACGCCGGTGAGGCTCGAACCCGCGGCCTTTCGGTCTCGATTCAGGCACTCTACCACTGAGTCACTGCGCTCCCAGTGTCCTCGTTGGCTCATGAAGACCACAAGGTGCGATGCACGTTTGTGTTTAGCCCATGAGAGATATGTGTTTGCGGTTAAACAATTCGGGCGATTATCCAGTGTTACTATTTTGCTACATTTTAAGGCTGCAAACATTGGTGTCGATATTCTCAATGAACAACTCTAGGAACATGTAGGTTGCACGTCCTACTGTTTGGCCTATGTTTGTGGGTGCAATGTATTTGTGTGTTGTGGTTAATAGGGAGGCGGATGATTCTCCAGTTACAATGAAAAAAGTCAATAAGCAATGCTTATTAGATACCCCCCGCACAGTAAGAGTCAGTGAAAAAAACATGGCAAGTTATAGTTCAAACCAGCAGACCTTAGTTTTGAAAAGATTTCAGTAGAATCTGTGCAAACAAAAATTATAAACTCCTTCATGCATATGTTCAATGTGTCTACATTGTAAAGGGAAAGTATCAAATTGCTCCATCAAAAGCTGTGGTAGGAGTTGATCGGCCCATGAAGGCACCATCTATGCATATACAAAAGCCTTATTAGGGAAAAATTGTCTAAGTTCTCACAGCTGTCATTTTGTCAAAAATTATTTTTTCTGAACCAAACTCCTTCATGCATATGTTCAATGTGTCTACATTGTATAGACAATGTATCAAATTGCTCCATCAAAAGCTGTGGTAGGAGTTGATCAGCCCATGAGGGCACCATCTATGCATATACAAAAGCCCTATTAGGGAAAAATTGTCTAAGTTCTCACAGCTGTCATTTTGTCAAAAATTATTTTTTCTGAACCAAACTCCTTCATGCATATGTTAAATGTGTCTACATTGTATAGGCAAAGTATCAAATTGTTTTATCAAAAGCTGTGGTAGGAGTTGATCGGCCCATGTATGGACTAAATTAGCATAAAGCCCTATATAAAAGCCATTTAGAACTACAAAGGGAAATAACTCTAATAGAATTGGCCCCTAGCCCTTACTTTTTTGTTTAAAGTATTTGTCTTGCATATATGAATATTTTTGCAAAGTTTGATGAAAATCCAGCAATTACTCTTCAAGTTATTTAGAAAACAAAACGTTACGGACGGACGGACGGACGGACGGACGCACGCACGGACGGACAACGTGAAAACAGTATACCCCACCACAAACAAAGTTTGCGGGGTGTATAACTAGTTCGGTTGCCTGTTTCCAGGACTAAGTCTCAAGGCTGGGGACATCGGCGCGGACAATGCCCCTGTCGGCGCATGAGGACCGTTAGGCGGGATGCACACCCTATCCCAGGACCGCAAAGTACGTGTTTGAACCCCCTAGGTGGGATTAATGTGTGTTTTGGGTTTTACGGTCAGGATTCGGACGAGTCTCCAGTTACACCCATTTGGTATGTTTCAAGGCTTATTTGTCAGGTATCGAGAGCCAGCCCTTGATATTCATGATGATAATGCCATCATATCAGATGCTGGCATTCGATCATGCATACATATCACAATGGTACAGCAAAGGCTCAGGCGAATCTGCACACATGCGCAGGCGCGCGAGAACCTTTGCAACTCGCATTCACAAAATATGGATGCAGATGAACACTCAAACATTGACCAATTTAAGCCTAGCGTCCTTTTTGTGGGACATATGCAAACAGTGGTTACCCAGACTAGACGCCGCACAATGCGGCGTCTGATCAGGGTCTCCACTGTTTGCTTATGTTTTATCAACATTTAAATAAAAATGAAAACTACCACTCAACAAACATTCAAACAGAAATTGACTGGGAGGGAAATGCCATTCGGCATAAGTGAATTAAGCCTGTAGCGCGACTATATTCGGTTTAAGTGGGATTTTACGGATATGTGATGATCAAAGGCTCACGCCATGAGTGCGGGTACTTTGCACATTGCTGAGCAACAAAGGCTCATGTGAGCCTGCGCAAATGCTGAAGTTTCACCGGAGGCGTCGCTGCTTGCATACACAAATTATAGATTGATACGATTTCCCGTAGTTTACACCAGCAGTGGCCTTTGTGGGCGTTTTACAAGACTGTATAAACGGCAAACTGATTTACGATTATGCAAATTGCCCATGTGGCGGCACATATTTTCGGACCTTTCATCCCGCCTTTCGTCTGGTTGCAGCTATCTAATGAGATAATTAAATTGTCTATAGACGACGTCTGCTCTATTGTCTTCACAGAGGTTGGTCATTTATAGAAATACTCTCGAGCGAGCTACTTCGAGTAAATATATATATTTTGAAATATTAAACATTCATAGATTGAGAAAGGATATCATGTTTAGACATATGAAAATGTAAATTGTAATCGGAGATAAACGATAATTCAATGCATTTTGAACTGTTTGGTGGAATGGAACCTACTGTGACAATAAAATTATTAAATTTTGCCAACTAGTGTTGTCTGCTGATAACCTTTGCAAACAGCTTGGACCAAGTTCAGTCCCAAATTTGGTGGGGCCTGATCTGGATCCAAACTGTTTAACACAAATGGTATTTCTGGAAGAATTTTTCGAATTAGATGATTTTGGGGAAAAAAACTCCGCAGAAGCAACGCAAAAAAACAAAAACGAAAAAAAAAACCAAACATTCATTATTAACCAGTCGGCGAACAGTTACATCGAAGCTTAAATTCGTGTTTGAAAATTGACGTAAAGCATGTAAAAAGGATCTCGTGACGAGCATTTTTAATTATGCAAATCATGAACTATCGGAATTTGACAATACAATTATACGACGTCAGATAGTTACTACAGTTCGGACCTTCAAGACGACCCCAGAAGCTATCAGTAGCGAGTCTGATTGCTAATCAAGGGGTCGTGATTTCGATTCCGACGCGGCCTGACCCATACTTTCGTGAAGATTTATCATTGAATATTTTCTATGGCCTTTCTTCCTCTGCCAGCGATTTCAGAAGGGCTGCTTTAAGCTATAAGCGAAAGTATGTGTAACTCTTAAGTCGAATCTGGCTGTGGTTAGGTCAACTGACAGTCTCGACATGATCACAGCTGTTGAACAGGACGTTTGACAACAAATCAAAATCAACGACAGAATAGAACCAATGCCCTATATATTGACCACAACCAATAATGCCCACACTCTACTAAAACCTATGTAAACATGCGCACATAAAAGCTTTATGCACCTCACTGCATATACACAAACACATATGCATATTAATATTTGACCATATTTACTACATGCAGCAGTATGTATATATAGAATTTATCAATATTTAATGACCTGAAAGCATACTGTCAAATGGTATATACCCTTTCGTGCAAATATATGAGCATACCAGAATTTATGCATCTTTTACATACCCTTTTAAATGCATATATGTTTTACATATTTACCAATATATCACCGAGTGCATAAATTCTACGATTTGTCAATTATTTCAAAGGCTATGTATACACAACTATCATTTCATATTTACACCATATTTAAACGCATCGTTTAAAATGAGAAAAAATAATGTTTCACCACAATTTACGCACGCCAGCAAATATGTAATTTCTCAATGATGCATGTATCTCGGCAAATAAGGTGTGCATTTTGATATTTACCATGGCTATTTGTATATCTGTAAACACTGTATTTACAACTATTTATCAAGATGAATAAACATTAAATGTGCCAATCATGCATACATATTCTAAATATTGGCACAATGTTAAAATGAATATACTCATGTAAATACTGAAATGTGAATTTTATTTGAATACCGGAATTTGGTATAGATAATTTCATTATTTGAGCACACATTTACAGATAGGTTCATAAAGGGGTAAATACGGCCAATACGGCATGAACAGATCTAGTTTTATAAGCGTAAATAGTAGTATTTACGGTATGTAAATGAAAGCCAAAGAAAAGGCAAACATACATAACTAAATGGTAAACATGAATAAATTTAGGTATTTACGCATATTTACCCTGGGTTTACATAGCCCTATAAATCGCACTTTTCATCCAGTGTATGCGCTATCATCGAGAGACCAGGCTGCGAGGTTAAAAAAACTTTTTTCATGCTCACTTCAACTGAGCACGAACTTTATCCTGCTCATAAATGTTAAAATGCCAACAATTGTGTCGTCTGCCGTGTGTCGTCTGCTAATCCTTTTAAAACCTCTGTGGCAAAAAGTGTAGACATCACTATTAGCAGTCTGATCTGGGTCCACACCGTTTGTCTGTATGCCGGAATTAGTCCTTGGTGTAAGCATTTACATGCAGCGGACGACTGCAGCATACGACTTTGTGTGGGGGGATGGGGGTGGGATGGGACTTTTTGATGTCTCTATCTGATGATAAGCAGGCTGATATTATTGGCGCTTTTAATACTACATCCAGATATTTGGACGATATTAAATGTTTCTATAGAAATAAGCATTTGGACCCCACCTTCACGCCCTGGAAAAAATAGGACCCCCCTGGAAACTGTAGAACCCACTCTAAAACCTTTGAAAGTTATAATTCAAACAAATCATTGATAAACCACTGTAAAACTGTAAAAGAGTTGAGGTAAAAAACCACTGTCAGAGCTGTTTTCTGGAAAGGGGTATTCTGATATGTTCAAACATACATAGCCTCGGGCCAATTGTGGAACATTTCAATATTTTTTTTTTTTTGGGGGGGGGGAGGGGGGGGGTCAGAAAAATGACTTTTTTGGGGGGTATAAAGATTTTTTGGGGGATCATCACAAAATTGGACTATATTTAGGGGTCATTTCTATGCCTTTTGGGTCTTTTCTTAAGGTCAAGGTGCAGAATGGGGGATATTTTTTGGGTTGCTAAAATTTCAAATATTTTGTGGGATGCTTAAAATTCCTGATATCTTTGGGTAACGGTAGTTGTTGGGCCGAGCCTACGTATGGTGAGAAAATGAGATTGCCCCCGGGGCCTGGACCCCCAGGCAAAAATTCCTGAATCCGCGCATGGAAACACAAGTATTGGCCTCAGAATAAATAGATCACTCTTATCTATATTTCACTATGTAATTAGTATGCCATATATTTCTTGAAAAATCATCTGATTTATAGTTTACTCCGTCCCTTCCTGTGCTTCACAACCGATCAGTATACACAGACATTTCATTTTTTTGCCAACTTAATCACATATTTTGTTAATATTGTTAATATATTTTAAGTTAATCATTAAGTAAATCCGTGAACTGGTCAGTGCGACCATTTCCAAAGGCACAGTCATGAAAAAATAGGAGAAAACTATAAGTAGGTCATATATCATATGTTACAATTATAAAGAATTTAAGTGGTTCACTCGCTGCGCTCGTTCCCACTTAATTTCTTTATAATTGGAATATATGATCCAATACGAATAAATTACCTATATGAATGAGTTTTATTCTTTTAGACAATGAGACAATGTAACCCAGCTTTTGATCTGTTTTAATGACACAGCAATACAAGGTTATTGGATAGCTTAGCAGGTTAGTTGGTACGAGGGCTGTTCAAATATGAATGAAAGTAGCTTCATAACTTTCTTCACACATATGCTACGACAAAATGTCATACCTTTCTGGAAAAAACTATGTGTCACCTTTAAAATGGCACCAAACATAAAGAAACACTCACTATATTTCTCGAGTTACAGACCCTTATATAAAGGTCATTTCTGTTTACTGAAGTTTTTCTAAAGCAAATTGCAATGCACGTTTTAGTACATGCGCGGATATAGATTCATATCTTTGTAATTTTAGACAAAAAGGCACCACATTTTAGATGCAAGAATAGTAAGAATCCATTAGTTGCTTGCAGGAAAAAAGTTAATATAATTCTGTTTCAATCTCGAGTAAACAGGCACGTTTGTAACGTCATTATTTTAACTATAAACGTCATTTTGAGTTATATTATGGTGATGTTGTAATGAACATCGCTGTGTCAGTTTCTTTGCGTTTTGCTGAAAACATGCTTAATGTGTCATAAGAGAGTTTTCAAAATGTGCCGTCCCCTATTTACAGAGTAATCACATTTTATATAATTTTCAAGCATTTTTCTTCTTCTTAATGATGTGCTTACATTAACTAAAATATGTTCAATCGGTCTAGTCCTCAAGACCAGGTGAGTAATTTTATTGTAAATAATGCCTATAAGGGTCAAACTAAAAGTTTACGTTCAAAATAAGAATTAAGCAGCAATGTTATGACAAAAAATATAAATTGTATAATCCCTTCATTTAAGGCATTTTTGGTTGAAATAAAAATGCTTTTCAGTGTTTAAAAATTACCCACTACCCATCAATTATTTGTAACAACAACTCAGTCTGAGCGATCAACAGATTGTCATTGAGTTAAAACTAGTTTAAATGTTGATTCGTGCATTTTGCTAGAGATAAGTTTAACTGAAAGGTGGTGTTTGTTTACCATTTATTTGCAAACATTAGGAGACTTAAGTGAAAACGATTTGTTGCAATTTAACAAAAACTGTGGTATTTTCGCAACTTTTACAGTACATGGGGATACTTCCTTAAAATTTCACAAAAATTCACCTGTTTATCGAAGAGTTATACGCTCGTCTATATCACTGGTATATGTTCGAAGCGTTGAATTTGTTAGGATACTAAACCGACCCTCATTCAAAAGGCTATAGCTTGATAAGTATACTGTATTTTTCGTGAGGTCTATTTTTCTTAGGCCAGTTTAAAGGTGACATATAGTCCTTTAAAGAAACGTTTACCATTTTGTCGTAGCATATATGTGAAGAAAGCTATAAAGCTACTTGCATTCATATTTGAACAGTCCTCGTATAATGTATAATGTCTGACTCAGAGGTCAACATTGTAAAATATTGTTTAGATATTTTGGCACATTGGGGTCAGGTGAGTGACAGTTGCTCTTTTGATCTACTTGTTTTAATTTAAATCTATTTTCTGTTGTGATGAGAAAAATGGTACTTTTTTTATTGTTCTTTTTAAATTGTACATGTATATTTTACTCGTTAAATAAGACAGCATTTGTTACTTGTTTGTCACCAAACTTCTTAGGCACTCTCTTTAAATAATATGACAGCTAAGAATATGACAAGCCTGTGCCTCCGCTGTTCAAACACACAAAGTAGGGATGTAATTATAGTCTCAGGCCAAATTAAAACCACAGGACACCTACCTTTTTATTTAAACCCAACGAGTTTCATAAATTCAATATTAATTGAGCACAAATGAAAGATTGACACTAAAATCAGAATTGTTGCACTTTCCATTATCTTATGAACAGACTCAATTAAACCGAGTCTGCTGCTTTCTTATATTGTAGGTTCTCTGTATTTCTTTATGATCCGTTTTTCCAGATTATTTGCAAGAAAGTGTCAAGTTTTGCCATACGCAAACGCGTATAATCATTTCAACAAGAGTTGGCGTTTTAATGCTAAGATGCATTTGTTTAACAATTGATTCCATATTTGATTAAGTATGTTAACTCTTTTCCTGCTAATGGCGACTTTGTTCGTCTGCTGATAACCATTACAAACAGATTTGGACCCAGATCAGGACCTATCGATCCTGACCTGGATCCAAAACGTTTGGCACTCTGATTATGTTCCGGACAGATTGTTTTGAAATGTTTGTTATAAATAAGATTAGCAGACGACATCAAAAGTATGAAAAGTTACCTAGCATGCAGAGTTAAGAAGGCTGCTCTAAACCAATCTTTTATAGTATGCGCTAATCATGTACCAATTACTTAATTTAACCAATATCCCGCCTTTCATGACAATTGTCGTCTGCTCACTTGTCTAACAATACACTTTAACAGCCTTATATTGCAAACAATATGGACCCAGATCAGACTGCTCCCTTAGGATCAGTCTGATCTGAGTCCATAGTGTTGGCTTCTATGACTAAAAGTAGTCTGAATTCCATTTGAATATATGCAGCTACATTGTATGCAGCAGACGTCAATTTCAGGACATAGCTATTTTGGTTGGCAGGTAAAAGGTTAACCCTTATAGCGCCAAGAAAAAATGCATCTGAAAATGTCGTCTGCTGAAGACATCTGCTGCAAATAAATGCCTAACATTACTGACGAATTTAAGTATAGAAGCAAACAGGGTGGACCCAGATCAGACTGTTCCTGTGGGAGCAGTCTGATCTTGGTCCACACTGTTTGCCATATAGTTTTCTTAAACATTTCAGCAGACGAGAAAAACAGACGACTATTGTTGTGATTGGCGTTTTAAGGGTTAATGTTTCTTCTTTGTTTATGTTGTGTTATATATTATACATTGTAGATTATGTCTATAATTTGTATTATGTTTGTTTCACTTATCTAACATTTGTCCTTTAAACATGTATTAGGGGAAAATGGTCAGTACAACACTACATGTACATGTACTACACTTTTTTGGATATATAAAAAGGATCGATCAACCTGAAAAAGTGTTATTCACTGAGGCCATTATAGACTAACCTGAATAACACTCTTGAGAGTTGATAAACTAATTCTAATATCAACCTCTTCGAAGTCAATAACTGTTTTAATATACTCGTGCTAAGAAAAAGACGACCATACTGGATTTGTATATTACTGTAATGTAATGGTTCGTTTTACAAGTAATTCAGAGCACTCTTACAGGCCATGGATGAAGGCATTCACAAACATGTCCTGCCAATCTATCGACTAATGAAAACAATTCTCTCTTCCAGTAAGACCTGCAATATGGAAAGGAACTGTTCCTTAGCTGGTCATGCCATACCCCCATTACTGGCCTTCCTGCTCCTGCTCCATCTCAAATCGACCACCCTTGGATATTTGACACCGGCGGGTACATGACTTGTATCCCTTTCAAGCTGCCACTTTACCCGAAATATGGCAACGCATTCTACAAAGGTATACCCATGCTTCTTCTAAGCATGCACAAAAGGCTCAAAGAGTGCATAATAAAGATGGCGGCCATACAAGATGTAACTTACAATATATAAATTTGTAATCATAACAAGTTCATGACCATATTTTTAACTTATTTCAACAAAGCCAGTGAATTGGGATGGCCTTCTTTTTATTAGCATGAGTATAGTTACATGACCATAACTGAAAATTTCTCTGGACTGTTATGATAAGCATGAGTACTTGAATTTACATACATGTACTCCACTTGACTGACTGGCAAAATTGTCAACCAAATGATCTTGCACCCAATTAAAACTCATGATTATTTGCTTTATGCCTGCAAACGCCCAGCAGCTATGAAACAAATACAGAAGATCCCGAGACCGTGTCATTCTAACTATGCTAACTATCCTTAAACCCTTGGCTGCCAATACAACTACCACCAAATTCTCTGATCAGACTGCGTGGATGAGCAGGCTGATCTGGTAACCAGCCCAAATTTAGTATTAAACCCAACTCAACTCAACTCAACTCAAAGGGGTACGTGCATTAAGAGGATATTTTGGCCCCCTACATGATGAGGCCAAAAAATAAAAGATGCTTCTTATTAGTTTATTGAAACAATAGCCCAAGTGTAAAAGTCTGGTATTCAATTGATTTTACCGTTGCTATGGTAACAAAATGGATTGCCAAAATTGGCTGAAAATAGGAAAGTGGCAATTTTGGAGCAAATTTAAGACATTTGACAGAGAAATTAACATAGAGCACAAGCAAATACCCAAAAGATATTTTAACGGATGATGAGAATTATCACGGCACATAATATATTAAAAGGTTGTTTTGGTATTTGCTTGTGTTGATATCTATTTCTTAAAAATCGATCTCAAATATTCTTAAATAAAATATCTCTATTTTAAGCCAATTTTGTCAGCCTTTTTTGTTACCATAGCAACGGTAAAAGTAAAATAAATGCCAGAATTTTACACTTGGACATTTCTTTTAATAAACCAATTGGATGAAATGGGTGAAAAGCAATTTTCTGTTTTTGGCTCGAGAGGGGGCCAAATTTGCCCCTTAATGCTCGAAGCTCTTTATTTGCAAATTACAGAAAATTTGACAATGGATACATGAAATGCCCCCATAAAAGGCAAAGAAAGAGAAATATGTGACCAAGTAAGAACATCGATAACAATAAATTTCTCATTTGGCAGTCACCGGCCACACTGGGAAATTCCTCGGCTAACTCAAGGAATTATTACGAAATTAGGCAAAGAGCATTTTGGCCAGAAATCTCAAAAAAGCGAAGGCAGTTCCTTGCCAAGAAAAGCCAGCACCAGCTGAACCAAACATCATATTAAATGACATTCAAAACAACGTGAGCCAACAATATGACTTAACTCATCAAGCCAGAACACCACACATCAATCCATAAAATGTTTGAACCTGTTTATTCTCTCTTCTGAAAGAGATTAAAGTAATTGGTGGAATAAGTGAAGCATATCAGGATCTTCAGTGGTCATAAGCCAAATAAATTTATCTGTGTCACTTAAATTCTTAGTATCAGTAAACAGTTTGTAAATCAATGAAAGTATATTTTCCCTTATCTTCTCTAAAACAGAGCATTTCAATGGGAAATGTATTTCATCTTCAACCCCATTATTGCACAGCTTACATGTTCTTTTATCTGCACTGGTATTCTTGTAACGACCTTGCTCTGTTTCAAGTTTATGATTGCTTATTCTGGATTTACAAAGACCTCTTCTTGCATTTCTGCTTCCATTCCATACTACCTTGTTGGCTAGCAATATTTTTATCAACATACTCTTAATTAATTGGAGAATCGCCTTTAGACGTATACAAGAAAATACTATCAATTCGGAAATTTTCACAAGGACATTTTTTTCGCGAAACTTCATGCAAAGTTTCGTGAAAATAAAACCCTCGCTGCTAAATGGCAAATACTGATGTTCGTAAATCATACCCTATCTGCAATTATATAGTCATGCTTTCGAGTCCAGGCCATATCTCCTATATTATTTGAGGTAGGCATCACGAATTTGGTGTGTGGATGCACTGTTGGATAGCGCAGTGTCGCATACCATTTTTGGGTCACTGTGAACTTGACCCCTGACCTCGTTTCTAGAATAATCGTGTCCGGAGCATATCTCCTACATTATTTTAGATATTAATCCAAAATTTGGTGTGTGAATGCATCTTGGGATGGCAGAGTGTCGCGTACCATTTTAGGTCACTGTGACCTTGTTGACCTTGAACACTGACCTGGTTTTCGGAGTATATCTCTTACATTATATGAGATGGGGATTCCAAATTTGGCGTGTGGATGCACCTTGGGATGGCGGAGTGTCGCATACCATTTTTGAGTCACTGTGACCTTAACCTCTGACATCGTTTCTAGAATAAACGTGTCCAGAGCATGAGCATATCAAATTAAAGGGAATGAAATCTACGACAACATACAAGCAAACTTTTCGCCTATACACGCACCCTCGACCACTGAGTGGGGTCAATCGGTCAAAATATATTTTTCCTGAAAATAGTCATGTTATATATCCAATTAAAGAAAATGTCACGTACAACAATATGTAAGCAATACTTTTTGTCCTTACATACACCCTCGACCGTGGGGTGGGGTCAAAAGAGTTTTTATATCTAAAAGTAGTAATGTTGCATATCAAATCAAAGGGAATGAAACGTACGATAACACGCAGGCAAATAGTTTGCCTTTACACACACCCTCTCCCCTGGATGGGGTTTAAAGGTCAAACCATTTTTTCCTTCTGATAGAATATCAAATGAACAGGAAGACTGGCCATGCACATACCATGATCAGCTATACCATGGTTGGGTGTGAGGGAAGGTTCCTTTGACTCGGTAGGGGACTCATGTATTGCTTACCAATATGGCATGCCCTTGTTTATTTGCATATGTTTGAAGACTGACTGCGAAAAAAATATAAATTATGTAAGTTAACAATTAAGCACACCTTCTCTGAAAGATTACACTGTCATTTAGCATAGGCGAAATGCCTATTCACTCACATCAACATGTGTAAATGCTACATTAAAACATTTCGTGTTCTATTATTCCATTAGGCACAGCAAGAACAGCATGGCCCGACGTGTCAACGCAGGAGTGGGGAACACTTGACTTGTTACGTCACATTTGTTGCAGTAAGGGCACAGCCATCCTGGAAGTAATGTCTCATATGGGTGTGTTTTTGTGTTTGTTTGTTTTTTTGTTTTTTTTGCTGTTTTCTCTGTAACACAAAAGGTGTAAAAGGAAGCAACCGTTTCACGGATTTTGAAATTTAAGTAATTCATCTTGTGATCTCAGATTTCTCGTTGACTTTGTTTACTTCGGAACATAATTTAACTAGGTCATTGAGTTAATTATTGTCATAACGGTGTGGTTTGTGTCGAAGTGCGTGCTTTTAGCAGATTACAGTTGCTACTGTCGTTCCAGCCAAGAGTGACAGTGACGTCCTGTTTTGTTTACAAAGTAATCAGGGACTTATAATCGATAGATCACTTGTGTATTAATCCTATCCGCAGGATAGGATTAATACACAAGTAATCTATTGATTCGCGTTGGCTCAAGTGGCGTGTACAAGCTAATGTTTTATTTAGCAATTGTAAACAAAATATTACGTTACTGTCACTCTTGGTTGGCACGATAGTACCAGATTACAGTTGCTACCAACACAACTGCACTATAATACGACTAGCGATCGTGCACTTATCAAATCTTGCTTACTTCTTAAATAGACACAAGACTGCTGAAAATTGCTTCATCGAAGTGGAGACAAGCTTCAAAATGGCCACGGCCATAATATTGATATGATAACGTCACAAATCACGTAATCCACCTCCTTGTTAAATTACATCTTTCCTCAGCGGTATGATTTAACCCTGTTTCCGCTATTAACATGTACGACAACTGTCGTCTGCTCTCTCCTTTCCTTAGTGAATATTCATGCCAGTCTCCACCCACTATGAATAATTATATAAATAAACTTTCATGGTGGTACATAGAACAACGCAATTACGTGTCATGTCCACTAGTGTAACATCAGAAATATCATATTTCCATAAGCAAACAGAGTAGACCCTGATCAGGCAGCTCTGCTGATTTTGGTCTGCTCTGTTTGCAAAAGCGTTAAAAGGCGTCTCTGTATGAAGCAAAGGGTTATGCTTTGGAAGACTTTATTGCAACAATATGAACCCAGATCTGACTGCTCTTCATAGAGTAAAAGTAGTCAAGATTGCATTCGGTTTAAACGTATTTGTTTCTCAAATAGATACATACATATACAATAATTACAAACAATATAAATAGGATTAGAACGAAAGCTAGAGCTTATTTAGATTGCATTTGATTATATGCAATTTAGAAAAAATAAGCAGAATTCGAATAGGCATTATCCAGATTTACATTGATGAAAAAATCATGCAAATCAAGGATTTCTAGAAAAGTCAACTTTACGCATTATATTTACTTTATAGCCGTAAAAGGAGAACCATTTGATGGGAAAAAATTAATCGGCTTAAAGCTTCTTGCTCGAAGCCCACTGTATTCATGTGACAAAATTAATTAGTGTCTTTGTTGTTTATTGTATTGTATCTATCTTCTTTGTTATACCGTTTGAAGTATTAAGTATTAAAGTTTGAAGTATTAAAACACATCTCAATGCAGCAGTCGTGTTATGCAGTGTTATTTGGTACGAAGCAAAAACATGCGAAAAGTGTTCAAATATAAATGAATCTAGATTCATACCATTCTGCGACAAAAATCTATATGTTTCTGTCTCCTTTAAACTGATACCAGACATAAAAAATACATGATACTCCTCAAGTTATAGCCATTTACAAAGGCATTGATTATGCCACTTTATACCACCCTTACCAACATGAAATATCTCATGATGTGCTATGTCTACACTGTTGTAGATGGTATAAAATAGTTATACCATGTTTGTCCTCCTGTACGTAAGATAATTCACTCGCTAAAGCTCGTGGATTATCTCCACGTACAAGCGGACAACCCATGGTATAACTATTACGTAGTTGGGTGACCCGCATATAAAGGACTATAACTCGTGAAGTGAATTTTCTTTTACTTTATGCTTCGTATCAAATTAAAGGTGGTAAATAGTTCTTTCTAGAAATATATATTATTTTGTAGTAGCATATCTGTAAAGAAAGTTATTAGGCCAGATGCATTCGCCTTTGAACACTCTTACATGGGTACCAAATTGTTTATAGGACCCCCTGAATATGAAACATATGAAACACAGTTATCCTAAAACATAAACCTGTTTGCAATGGACTTTGTGAAAACACATGGTTTCCATGGCAACACATAAAGGGTTCAAGAATAGAGTGTGCCTATAAATTACATGTACTCATAGCTCAGCTGCTACTTATCCTAGACCCTAAACTTGGTACCAAAGTTGCACATATGCAAATTATATATTCATAAATATTTATGTAAACATTAAAAAATGTGATTCACGAATTGGGATGTTCCTACAAAATTAATACTATCTCAGCTCGTACTCATCATAGACTAAAATTGGTACCAAATTAAAGCTCAGGCACATGTTTTTAATCCCATGAACAAATATGAAAGTTATGTTTGTGCATCATTTGCGTATTCGTGAATATTAATACAAAAAATAAACTAAGGAGAAATCATTAAAACATATCAAATAAGCTGATTCATCCCCATATTATCACTGTTGCATGTTATATCATCGGTGATACACTTTGGCAAGTGCTTTCATCCAGTGATTGTTTATTAAAGTTATCTCATTTGCATATCAATTAATATTAATAAGAAAAAAACTTTAAAAGTGAGAGAAAACATTGGAAAATACTTGGGGTAGTTACACATAACTTGCCCCCCCCCTTAGGAAAGTTCTTATGGAGGCCAAATTGTTCAATGGTACTACCTCCTGAAAAAATAGTGTCATCGAAAATAAACTCATACTTTCAAATCACATGGTTTCCATAGCTAACCATAATGCAAACCTAAAGAAGGGGGATATACCTATAAACAGAACTCATATCTCACCAGCAGCCCACTCTAGAATACAAAACTTAATACCAAATCAATGCTATGGCATATAGATTTTACCCAATGGTCTGTCATGCAAATTGTCTAATTTGCATATTCATGGATATTAATGAAAACTTTAGGAATGAGACAAAAAGCACAGATCAAATAAGGTGTGCACCTACATAATTGTCTTTGTATTGGTAATAAGTTAACGGTAAGACTAAGCACACTTATCCATATGGCCTGATATGCAAATTACTTAACTGGCATAGGAGAACATTTGCAGAAAAATAAGGGGTGTACCTACAAAATAACTTAAATCTCAGTTGCTAATTGTCCTAGAATACTAAACTTTGCACCAAATTAATGCTACGTTATTGCATATGCAAATGATTTAAGTCTTTGTATTCATGCATACTAATGAAAACGTGAGAAATTAGAAAAAGATTATAAGGAAATTTATGGGGTGTCTACACAAAACCACACAATCTCTTATATTTCAGTTGCTGAGTGCCCAAGAGTAACAAACCTGGGCACGTGCATTTTGGCGGAAACCAGTTTAGTCATTTTTCAGCCGTTTAACGAATCCTGGTGGGTCGCCAAAGAGTCAAAATGATTCTGTTATAGTCGGTAGTTTAATAAAATACAATTCTTTCACAAGCATGCTCGTTTATGAATGGTATGAAAGAAATCATGATTAAGTAGAATGCTAAGATACAATCAGTTCAGTCAAATGTATGTTACAATAACTTGCAGTCTTAAGACATGGTAGCAAACAGTCACAAAACATATTTTAACGATTTTTGCAACAATGACAATGTTTAGATACAATTTGCATACACTGGACGTTAGCGGGGTATAAGGGGATACGTTATGCAAAGTTTTAAGAAGTAGAACAATTGAAAATAAATGAAAGTTAGCATGTTTACTTTCTCCTAAAAAGCATGTGCCAAGGTAAACAAGACAAAATAGACTGTGGGCTAGGACTGTTGGTTATGGTTCGATAGAGCGGCTGCTTATGCTATCCATGATCGATTTTAAAATCCAAATATTTCATTTTCTAGTACGAATTCTCCATTTGTCTTGTACAAGAACATTTGATTAACGGATATCCTACATTAAATTATAAATATCTTGAAATAAAATTATTGTTGGATGATCATAAATCGATGTTGGATACCTATAGATCAAATTCTGGATATTCAATTCTCAACTGATTTTTTGGATGTTAAATCAAGCTGACTGTATATTTGGATATGTTTATCACACGACGTTGCGTCTAGGGTGATATAACTCCATGCAATAAAATCGATAAGCCACTAGTGGTTTACAGATCTTTTGGAAACGCAATGCGACGTTGATTAAAATAATAGAAAATCTTGACGTTTTCACACCAAAAACTGCAATTTTAAGTATTTTTGATGTCATGTGATAAAAAGAATCTAACATTCGTGCTCCTGTTTTATTGAATTTATTAAACTCGTGGCGAAAAAGTGATTAAATGCTAGACAAGCCTCGCATTTTATCTATTTCTCCAGCTCATTTAATAAAATCAATAAAACATGAGCACTCATGTAAGATCCTCTATGTATAATTCGATTTATGGATCTCCAGTTTTCATGACTGGTTTTTGTACATCAAAAATTAAAACAATATCTGGATATCCATTTCTAGATAACAAAAAAAACGCTCTTGTCAGTGTCTGCAAAATGTCTCTGGATGTCTAAAAATGGCTTGTGTATCCAGACATTGAAATAAAAGTACAACTGCATTCAATTTGACTTTTACTCGCACCAGAAGATTTTATATTCCACAGTATTCAATCTAAAGACTTTATAACTGATCCAAGACATTCTACAATTAAGTGTAAGAGATTAAAGAATTTAAGCAATCTGAACAAAGAATTTATTCATACAAAGGCGTAAATATAGTAATCCCTCTATGTGCATTTTTTATTTCTGAACTACAACAACCTTTTATAATAGCTTTGCTAGCGGACATAAATGATACACAAATGATATGGAAAGTGTAATGATTCGGAAATGAGACAATCTCAAATTACAGATTGCAATATATTGCACCAGGATAAATACACCTCTTGAAACTGGCAATCTAAGACAAACACACCCAATCGATAATGCTTAAAGCATTTAAACCGAATGGAAGGACCTCTGACGGTGGTAATGGGAATCACAGTGTATCGCTGCCTATACTTTTGATAAAATTAACGTCGATCAATTGCTTCCATCTTCATATATAAGCTCACTGCTGGTCTCTTGTATACGATTTTGCATTTGATTTCCTATTTCCATAAATGTACGGCTTAATTTTGAGGCTAAAATGGTCATTTTTTTGTATTGTACATATAGGAAATAGAAAAATATTTTTAAAACATCATTCTCCCCTGAGTTTTAACTAATCCTTTTGCACCTAAGTGTGTTATCATATTTTACATAATATATGTGAAAAGCTAGTTGGAACTCGGGGGGGGGGGAAATTATATCCCACAGCCCAAAATATGACGTCTGGGCGAGCCCGAACATTTGCATTTGGATTTTTGGTGTGCTCTCTTGAAAATCTTTTTTTTTCAGAATAATGAAATAATTAGTACAAGCAAGCTTCCTTTTCATAACCCATTAGTCATGAAATATTACAACGTTTTAGCATATTTTTTCTTTAGATTATGAAAATTGTCCTTTTACTAAATTCAGTTGGTAGATTTTTTTGCACATATACTGTATCTATCCAATACACATAAACTACATGACCATTGGCTAGGTGTACTTTACGCATGAATGAATGGTTATAGAACATTGCTGCATAATATTGCACCAGGTAAATACATTGTCATCAAGGTTGAATATGGACTACAGTTGCACTTCAAAATATTTCTTCACAAATCAGATAGAAAAAAAACACAAAAAATAATCATTACAATGCTCATGATTTTGGACTTTAAAATACTTTCACTGTGATTTGTAATCGAGTATTGATGATATAATACCCTTACACGTAAAAATGATTGATTTCTAAAAGTTTTTGTGAAGTCAAATTTTGCAACCCTTACCCCCTTTAGTAGGGTCTCCTGTTTTGTCGTAGGAATCTGTCTGTCTAATCATAAACTTAATTCGGTCCTAATACATCAAGCACCCTATTCAAAAGGATACCAGTGATATCTTATGTATATGGAAATTTTGGGAAGCATCCGTAAAACAGGCAGATACCCTATCAAAGTGTCAGAGGTCCTTTCACACTCTTATCAATTAAACCAGTTCATTTCCATTTTAAGGGGTGTTGGTTGCTATTTTTCATTTGTATTCAAATGTAATAGAACAGTCTGTAAGCAAACATTGGAAACTATTATCAGATGCCGCGTTCTGCGGCGTCTGATCTGGGTTTGCATATTTTGCCTTTGTCCCACAAAATGAATGCTAAGTGTATATCGATTAAAGCAAAGCATCTACATACCCTTTCTCGACCGTGTCTAAAATGTAAAAAAGGAGAACAGACTGTGCATAGTGCATAATGCATCTGGTCAGTTCTATTACTGTCCGCTGCTGAGATAATATAGGCCAAGTTGTGAAGAAATGGATTTTGTTGTATGCGCATTGTAATGACGTAGGTCAGCATAAGCACCCGAGAAGTCTGATTAGCTTCATTGTTTAATTTGACAGTCCATGTGATTCTGTTACTTATCGAATTATATAATTGAGCCGTGGCATGAGATTTCCAACAATGTGGTGTGAGTAGTGTAGAGCGATTGTTTTTAGTCTAGCTGATGGCTAATGCCTGTTCCCTGTTCCAAGATGGCGGCCCCCATGTAAACGATTGCACAACATCATGTTAGGCCTGAGATATGGTGTCCACGATGACATCCGGTTCCTGTTATTGCACCACATTGCGTCAGACGGTAAAACAATAGATCTAAGATGGCCGCCGATTTCACAACATTGCGCGAGATCGAAAAAAAACAATTAATATCAGTAGCGCAACTGATCAGATTTTATGATTTATAAGTATTATATATATGATCATCGTCACAAAAAATCCAGTTTAATGTCATTTCAAAGAATTAAGAATAAAGGCGCTGATCAGCTTGCGAATTTTAGCACCTTGATCGTTTGCTACTTAGATAGTATAATACCTATGGTTTCTCTTTTTAATGTAAACCATGTGTTATATTCAGCAGGCTGGTTTGAGTCTTTAATCAGTCCGAAACACCCGAGACGGTTTTCTTGCTACACTGCTGTCATTGTTGTTGAAATACTGTACACCTGAATGAACTTTAACTCATTTTAACCTTGTCTCGGATGTCATGATAATTGATGCAATCAACGAGATTGTATTTTTATCAAAAGGCTTCATGTTTTGACAGTGGGGACTCTGATCAGGCTAAATATTATTATACACTGAAGAACCATTTTAAGCCCCCTTAACCATATTGCACGCTAGCAGAGCGGGTTACAAGAGTATTTTACTATAAAAGAAAGAAAGAGGGGCAAAAATTTGTCTTGTTTGTCTATATACAGTGACTGATACTTTTCCTTTCATCAGCATATCAATTACACAGGGTAGATACCATTGCACTATGGTTTATGACTCTTTCAACAATATTTGAGTTGTATTGGGGTGGTGATGCATGTGTATATTTGGCAGATTATGTTGGTCAGACTGCATTTTAGTGAAAGTTTTTGTACAAACTCTAAGTCTTACGAGCCTTCGCTGCTCGCTGACACAAAGTATGGATGTAGATAAAGACTCGGTCAAAAAGTCAGACCTATAGCCCCACTAGATAGCTTCGCGTAGCATGACTATACGGATACGCGATAAGTACCATGGTTCTTTCATGATCTGGTCCCAGAAATGCTTAGGCGAGCCTACGCAAATGCGCTATCGCCCTCAGACCCTTGGCTGCTGGCATACACAAAAAATGTAATTAGATAAAGACTAGTCAGAAAACTAGTCCCCACTAGATAGCTGCGCATACACGTTTTTGTTATCGGGTTTGAAATACTGCCAACTATTGTATTGAAAGTTTATTTATATCGTTGTGCAATATTTCAATTGAAAAAAATGTCTTGTGTCAATAATAGGGCTCTCAAGTAACATGATATGGCTATTTTGTTACTAAATATAGAATGACTCATCAAAATGGCCGCCAAAAGACAAAAGATCTAAGCATGACGTAGGATATCCGGTTTTTTACAAATATAAAGCAAATGAAAACGCTTTCATACTAATTTCAGTAACGTAACTGTAAAGACTACGAAAAATTATCCGCTTTATTATGGATAGAAAGGGTAGCTGTGCCACACTTCTTAGACTGCCGCTCGCACAGAATAATAAAAGCAAAATAGCAGACGTTGATGAAAACGCCAGCGATGGATACGACCAGCCTGGTCGTCTTGTGATAGACACTAGTAACAACTGTTCGGAGAACATGCCTGCTAATGACTGGTCAGAACACTGGATGAAAACTGTTAGTGGCCGAAAAGGAGACCAACAAGAACAATTGTGCCAAATAGATCTCTGGAATCAGTGTTATGTTGTTGGTAAATTGTTTAAGGGGCAAATGTTCATACATGTAAGAAGGTATGACAGAAGAGACGATGGGACATTATTTCCAACTAAAAAGGGGATCGCTTTAAATCTTGAAAAGTGGAAGAAACTTCAATATTGTTTCTTAGAAAATGTTGACAGTGCTTTTGGCCAATACCAGGATTCTAAACCGGTGGACTTGTTTATACACTTGGGTGGAAATTATCACGTTTCTGTGAAAAGTGGATATCCCCTGGTAATCATCAGACGCTGGTTTGTTCCAGAGGGCCAGGAGACACTAACCCCAACGAAAGCTGGCATAGCCCTAACGTTTCTACAGTGGGAGAAACTAAAATCGGCTATGCTGTTAGTAGAAGAACTTTTGAACGGTGAACTGGACAATGTAAATTTCTGTGAGGAATCTCATCAGAATCAAATAGGGGCTCTGGCATGTTCAAACTGCAACCCCAATGACTTTATGAACCATTGAGAAAGAGTGACAATATATCAGCATTTACAAACATATGTCTGTTTTTCATATGTTTTAACCCATATAAGCATTGCGTCCTTTTGGCGGACATAGACAAACAGTGCAGACTCAAATCAGACACTACAGAAAGTGGCGTCTGATCAGGGTCTCATATGGTTGCTTTCAGAAGGTTCTATTAATATTTGGATAAAATTAAAACTACCTACTGGAAAACCCATAAAATGAAAATGGACTAGTCCAAAAATGTGAAGAGTATGAAATTCTATTTTGGCTTAAATGAGTTAGAATGATGATCAATTTAACCTGTATTTTATTGTCGTATATATGCTTACAAAAGTTACATGTAAATTGTATATATGCAAAATTGAATTAATGATATCTTATATTTTTGTTGATGTCTTATTTAGCTTGCAATAATGTAATAAGAACACGAGCTCTCGAAAAGAAAATACGAATATGCGCGTTTTAATTAGTTATGACACTCACGATTTTAATGCGCAGTAAGATTCTTTTCGATATATCATGTTTTTGTTACAAAATATCCCCCACCCCCAAGAAATCGCTGGTCTGGCCATCACACATCACAAAATCATACTGATTATTTAACACAACAAAAACACCTTGAATAGCTTAACTCTTGGTATCAGATTGGGAACATGTATATCCGAAATAATGATGAGAGGTCATAGAATGCATTCAGACCATCTCAATCTTTTAGTCAAATATTATGCATACATCACTTTCCCAATGTAACTGAAAAAACTGTTGAAATGGTCATAAAACCACATTGAAAGAAAAAAGTCACTGCATACTGTTGAAAGGGCCATTAACATAAGAATGAAGTCCAGAAGATCCATAATTCTGGCCTGTAAATTTATTCAGTTATTCTCATTGGAACATTAGTAAATGGAATTTCATGTTGTGCGCTCTATAAGTTAAAAATCGTTAAAGCCATTCGAAAAAAACTTTGTATACTTGTAAACAACGATGAGACCATGTGTCATGCATAAGAAACATATTTCTGGCTTATATATTTTAGATTTATACCCCTTTGATTATTTTAATACAATTCTATGTCTACACAGAAGATATTTGATGAAATTTGATAATTTGTAAAGAATTATGAGAAGACATGTCATGCAAAAGAATTATAACTCTGACTTGTATCTTTTTTCGAGTTATTTCCCTTTGATCAGTTTAAACGCAATTTTGCGTCTTGTCTATAATTTGAAAATCGTTCAACGATACTTTGGTGAAACTCAATACATTTTATAGGCGCGCGAGTCAACTGGTCATGCACAAGATCTATAACCCTGGTTTGTACATTTTGGGTTATGTCCCATTGATCATTTTAATTGCAATTCAATGTCCTCTCTAAAATTTGAAAACAGTTGCTGTGCAGATATGTTGATGAAACTTCATCCATATTGGAAGCATTATGTGATGATATATGATGTAGAAGAACTATTACTCTGCCTAAGATATTTCTATCCTTCCAACAACAAAATGGAGAAACATCTTATTTTCTTAATTTGGAGGAAAATAGCAAGTTCTAATTTCACTTACATCTGGTATATACCTCATGTTCTGTTTTTAACGGCCATCTCAAGAGCATTACATTTTTATGAGGGAATCTGGCTGCAATATATTGTTTTAGGTTCTTTTAAACGTATTTTGATTACCTTTTCAGCCCTCTCAACAGTGTTTTAGTTGAATGGCACTAGTACTGGGCACGTTCATGTTATGATTAGAGGTGGTGGAGGCTATGCTGTAGTGCTTATAGCCAAACATCACTATGTTTTGTCCTTGAGCAAGACATTTATCGGCTACATAATACTTATTCAACCCAGGAAGACAAGAAACCGTCCAGACATGACTGAAAAATTGTTAAATAGGACGTAAATAAACATAAAAAAACGAAAATATAATACATATCAAGATTTTTATCAAAACTAAAATATTATTTTTCCAGAATGAAAAATACTTCTTTAAAAAGCGAAATTAGTTACTTTACATATGAAAGTTATTTTCTTCAAAAAAAAATACTTTTTATTTTGACAATGAAAAACAACAAAATCGTTTGTTTGAAACGAACTGCCATATGATAAAAACATGCAAAATTAAATTGCATGCAAAGAGTTAACCCTTTAAGCCAAGACTGTTTAAGTATTTTACACCAGGGAAAGGGGCAAATACTGTAAAGCTTCTGCACTGGCTGGAGTGGACAGCGCACAGACATGGAACAGGCTGCTTCTAGTAGGTGCGCTTGAATATTAACGCAATATGTTTGTTTATCTTCGAAAAAGCTATCATTTGCCAAGTTGGGCACATGATATATGGTAAGTGTGATTACAGAATGGCTATAAAGGTTGTTTTCCCATTGTGCAGCTCTTTCTTTACACTTCTTTTGTATAATTTAGATCAAGTTGAGACATGTTTTGCTAAATATACCAATTACAACACTTTCTCACCTATAAAAGTAATATATTTTTTCAATACTTGAATCCAAAGCAGACGAATTTTCTTTCTATACAGGTAAATCTTTGGTACCCTGTTCTCTAACGTCGCACAGGTATTATCATAAAAGATGGGGTATCAAAGTCAAAGAAACAGTTTCGCTTTCCCCTATTGAATATAACATTTAACAGAAAAAATAGTTTTTTTTTCTTTGATCAGACAGCTTTAGAATGTGTAAAATAGATTTGCCTGCAAAATTTTGTTAATTTTATACAATAAACGTGTTGCTTAAACTCTTAGCGTCGCCTGCTGATAATGTTTGCAAACAGTTTGGATCCAGATCAGACTGAACAGAATGTCGAGCCTGATCTAGACCTGAACTGTTTGACACTTGAAAAAACATCAGCAGAAGACAAAAAGGCTTGAAACATTTCCTAGGGGCAATCGTTTAAGTGGGGGAATCCCAATATTCTAAAAATAAAACATTTGTAAAAAGAGAATTTTCATTTGTGAAAAAACTAATTTTCATTTGTAAAAAAAGTATTTTCGTTTGTAAAAAAGCATTTTTATTTGTAAAAAAAGAATTTTTATTTGTGAAAAAACTAATTTTTATTTGTAAAAAAAGTATTTTTATTTGTGAAAAATTAATTTTTATTTGTAAAAAAAGTATTTTCGTTTGTAAAAAAGTATTTTTATTTGTAAAAAAAGAATTTTTATTTGTGAAAAAACTAATTTTTATTTGTAAAAAAAGTATTTTTATTTGTGAAAAATTAATTTTTATTTGTAAAAAAAGTATTTTCGTTTGTAAAAAAGTATTTTTATTTGTAAAAAAAGAATTTTTATTTGTGAAAAAACTAATTTTTATTTGTAAAAAAGGTATTTTCGTTTGTAAAAAAGTATTTTCATTTGTGAAAAAGCTATTTCAAGCATATCCGGAGTATATCTCCTATATTATAAGTATTATATTTAATGGATACCACAAGATGAAATGGATTGGTTTGACCATAGTTATGTGACAGAATCGAGCTTCTACCCCATCTACTACTAAAAACATCATTTTAAAAGGGTTATAAGCATCAGAGCATAGCCACCACCACCTCTGGTCATAAAATGAACATGTCCTCCCAATTTTGTGTTGTCAGAAAGATCGCATTTTAGCCAGAGATATAGTTCTTCTGCACATATAATGGTTATAATATGGATGAGGTTTAGCCAAACAATCTGCTACAGTGTTTCAACATTTATAACATAACTGCACTTTAATCAACGAACGTCAGTTCCTATATTATGGAGCATATGTTAACAGAAATTACTCAAATCTGCCTACACTGTTGAGAAGTCAAAGCTTTCGCTTGCTTTGCTCTAAATAGATAAGACACTTAAATGCATAGGCACACAGCGAATTATTACACAGATTATATGGATTAAACCCATGACCCTTCCACTTTTGTTTTCAGCAAATCAGATCCTAAGAAAAAAAGCATATGCATTTGCCCCGCCCACTTCCTTTTGTTTTCAGCCAATCAGGTGCAAGAAAGAAAATTGTATTGTTCAATTGGAACAATACAATTTTCTTTCTTGCACCTGATTGGCTGAAAACAAAAGGAAGTGGGCGGGGCAAATGCATATGCTTTTTTTCTTAGGATCTGATTTGCTGAAAACAAAAGTGGAAGGGTCATGGGTTTAATCCATATAATCTGTGTAATAATTCGCTGTGTGCCTATGCATTTAAGTGTCTTATCTATTTAGAGCAAAGCAAGCGAAAGCTTTGACTTCTCAACAGTGTAGGCAGATTTGAGTAATTTCTGTTAACATATGCTCCATAATATAGGAACTGACGTTCGTTGATTAAAGTGCAGTTATGTTATAAATGTTGAAACACTGTAGCAGATTGTTTGGCTAAACCTCATCCATATTATAACCATTATATGTGCAGAAGAACTATATCTCTGGCTAAAATGCGATCTTTCTGACAACACAAAATTGGGAGGACATGTTCATTTTATGACCAGAGGTGGTGGTGGCTATGCTCTGATGCTTATAACCCTTTTAAAATGATGTTTTTAGTAGTAGATGGGGTAGAAGCTCGATTCTGTCACATAACTATGGTCAAACCAATCCATTTCATCTTGTGGTATCCATTAAATATAATACATATAATATAGGAGATATACTCCGGATATGCTTGAAATAGCTTTTTCACAAATGAAAATACTTTTTTACAAACGAAAATACTTTTTTTACAAATAAAAATTAGTTTTTTCACAAATAAAAATTCTTTTTTTACAAATAAAAATACTTTTTTACAAACGAAAATACTTTTTTTACAAATAAAAATTAATTTTTCACAAATAAAAATACTTTTTTTACAAATAAAAATTAGTTTTTTCACAAATAAAAATTCTTTTTTTACAAATAAAAATACTTTTTTACAAACGAAAATACTTTTTTTACAAATAAAAATTAATTTTTCACAAATAAAAATACTTTTTTTACAAATAAAAATTAGTTTTTTCACAAATAAAAATTCTTTTTTTACAAATAAAAATGCTTTTTTACAAACGAAAATACTTTTTTTACAAATGAAAATTAGTTTTTTCACAAATGAAAATTCTCTTTTTACAAATGTTTTATTTTTAGAATATTGGGATTCCCCCACTTAAACGATTGCCCCTAGGAAATGTTTCAAGCCTTTTTGTCTTCTGCTGATGTTTTTTCAAGTGTCAAACAGTTCAGGTCTAGATCAGGCTCGACATTCTGTTCAGTCTGATCTGGATCCAAACTGTTTGCAAACATTATCAGCAGGCGACGCTAAGAGTTCAAGCAACACGTTTATTGTATAAAATTAACAAAATTTTGCAGGCAAATCTATTTTACACATTCTAAAGCTGTCTGATCAAAGAAAAAAAAACTATTTTTTCTGTTAAATGTTATATTCAATAGGGGAAAGCGAAACTGTTTCTTTGACTTTGATACCCCATCTTTTATGATAATACCTGTGCGACGTTAGAGAACAGGGTACCAAAGATTTACCTGTATAGAAAGAAAATTCGTCTGCTTTGGATTCAAGTATTGAAAAAATATATTACTTTTATAGGTGAGAAAGTGTTGTAATTGGTATATTTAGCAAAACATGTCTCAACTTGATCTAAATTATACAAAAGAAGTGTAAAGAAAGAGCTGCACAATGGGAAAACAACCTTTATAGCCATTCTGTAATCACACTTACCATATATCATGTGCCCAACTTGGCAAATGATAGCTTTTTCGAAGATAAACAAACATATTGCGTTAATATTCAAGCGCACCTACTAGAAGCAGCCTGTTCCATGTCTGTGCGCTGTCCACTCCAGCCAGTGCAGAAGCTTTACAGTATTTGCCCCTTTCCCTGGTGTAAAATACTTAAACAGTCTTGGCTTAAAGGGTTAACTCTTTGCATGCAATTTAATTTTGCATGTTTTTATCATATGGCAGTTCGTTTCAAACAAACGATTTTGTTGTTTTTCATTGTCAAAATAAAAAGTATTTTTTTTTGAAGAAAATAACTTTCATATGTAAAGTAACTAATTTCGCTTTTTAAAGAAGTATTTTTCATTCTGGAAAAATAATATTTTAGTTTTGATAAAAATCTTGATATGTATTATATTTTCGTTTTTTTATGTTTATTTACGTCCTATTTAACAATTTTTCAGTCATGTCTGGACGGTTTCTTGTCTTCCTGGGTTGAATAAGTATTATGTAGCCGATAAATGTCTTGCTCAAGGACAAAACATAGTGATGTTTGGCTATAAGCACTACAGCATAGCCTCCACCACCTCTAATCATAACATGAACGTGCCCAGTACTAGTGCCATTCAACTAAAACACTGTTGAGAGGGCTGAAAAGGTAATCAAAATACGTTTAAAAGAACCTAAAACAATATATTGCAGCCAGATTCCCTCATAAAAATGTAATGCTCTTGAGATGGCCGTTAAAAACAGAACATGAGGTATATACCAGATGTAAGTGAAATTAGAACTTGCTATTTTCCTCCAAATTAAGAAAATAAGATGTTTCTCCATTTTGTTGTTGGAAGGATAGAAATATCTTAGGCAGAGTAAAAGTTCTTCTACATCATATATCATCACATAATGCTTCCAATATGGATGAAGTTTCATCAACATATCTGCACAGCAACTGTTTTCAAATTTTAGAGAGGACATTGAATTGCAATTAAAATGATCAATGGGACATAACCCAAAATGTACAAACCAGGGTTATAGATCTTGTGCATGACCAGTTGACTCGCGCGCCTATAAAATGTATTGAGTTTCACCAAAGTATCGTTGAACGATTTTCAAATTATAGACAAGACGCAAAATTGCGTTTAAACTGATCAAAGGGAAATAACTCGAAAAAAGATACAAGTCAGAGTTATAATTCTTTTGCATGACATGTCTTCTCATAATTCTTTACAAATTATCAAATTTCATCAAATATCTTCTGTGTAGACATAGAATTGTATTAAAATAATCAAAGGGGTATAAATCTAAAATATATAAGCCAGAAATATGTTTCTTATGCATGACACATGGTCTCATCGTTGTTTACAAGTATACAAAGTTTTTTTCGAATGGCTTTAACGATTTTTAACTTATAGAGCGCACAACATGAAATTCCATTTACTAATGTTCCAATGAGAATAACTGAATAAATTTACAGGCCAGAATTATGGATCTTCTGGACTTCATTCTTATGTTAATGGCCCTTTCAACAGTATGCAGTGACTTTTTTCTTTCAATGTGGTTTTATGACCATTTCAACAGTTTTTTCAGTTACATTGGGAAAGTGATGTATGCATAATATTTGACTAAAAGATTGAGATGGTCTGAATGCATTCTATGACCTCTCATCATTATTTCGGATATACATGTTCCCAATCTGATACCAAGAGTTAAGCTATTCAAGGTGTTTTTGTTGTGTTAAATAATCAGTATGATTTTGTGATGTGTGATGGCCAGACCAGCGATTTCTTGGGGGTGGGGGATATTTTGTAACAAAAACATGATATATCGAAAAGAATCTTACTGCGCATTAAAATCGTGAGTGTCATAACTAATTAAAACGCGCATATTCGTATTTTCTTTTCGAGAGCTCGTGTTCTTATTACATTATTGCAAGCTAAATAAGACATCAACAAAAATATAAGATATCATTAATTCAATTTTGCATATATACAATTTACATGTAACTTTTGTAAGCATATATACGACAATAAAATACAGGTTAAATTGATCATCATTCTAACTCATTTAAGCCAAAATAGAATTTCATACTCTTCACATTTTTGGACTAGTCCATTTTCATTTTATGGGTTTTCCAGTAGGTAGTTTTAATTTTATCCAAATATTAATAGAACCTTCTGAAAGCAACCATATGAGACCCTGATCAGACGCCACTTTCTGTAGTGTCTGATTTGAGTCTGCACTGTTTGTCTATGTCCGCCAAAAGGACGCAATGCTTATATGGGTTAAAACATATGAAAAACAGACATATGTTTGTAAATGCTGATATATTGTCACTCTTTCTCAATGGTTCATAAAGTCATTGGGGTTGCAGTTTGAACATGCCAGAGCCCCTATTTGATTCTGATGAGATTCCTCACAGAAATTTACATTGTCCAGTTCACCGTTCAAAAGTTCTTCTACTAACAGCATAGCCGATTTTAGTTTCTCCCACTGTAGAAACGTTAGGGCTATGCCAGCTTTCGTTGGGGTTAGTGTCTCCTGGCCCTCTGGAACAAACCAGCGTCTGATGTTTACCAGGGGATATCCACTTTTCACAGAAACGTGATAATTTCCACCCAAGTGTATAAACAAGTCCACCGGTTTAGAATCCTGGTATTGGCCAACAGCACTGTCAACATTTTCTAAGAAACAATATTGAAGTTTCTTCCACTTTTCAAGATTTAAAGCGATCCCCTTTTTAGTTGGAAATAATGTCCCATCGTCTCTTCTGTCATACCTTCTTACATGTATGAACATTTGCCCCTTAAACAATTTACCAACAACATAACACTGATTCCAGAGATCTATTTGGCACAATTGTTCTTGTTGGTCTCCTTTTCGGCCACTAACAGTTTTCATCCAGTGTTCTGACCAGTCATTAGCAGGCATGTTCTCCGAACAGTTGTTACTAGTGTCTATCACAAGACGACCAGGCTGGTCGTATCCATCGCTGGCGTTTTCATCAACGTCTGCTATTTTGCTTTTATTATTCTGTGCGAGCGGCAGTCTAAGAAGTGTGGCACAGCTACCCTTTCTATCCATAATAAAGCGGATAATTTTTCGTAGTCTTTACAGTTACGTTACTGAAATTAGTATGAAAGCGTTTTCATTTGCTTTATATTTGTAAAAAACCGGATATCCTACGTCATGCTTAGATCTTTTGTCTTTTGGCGGCCATTTTGATGAGTCATTCTATATTTAGTAACAAAATAGCCATATCATGTTACTTGAGAGCCCTATTATTGACACAAGACATTTTTTTCAATTGAAATATTGCACAACGATATAAATAAACTTTCAATACAATAGTTGGCAGTATTTCAAACCCGATAACAAAAACGTGTATGCGCAGCTATCTAGTGGGGACTAGTTTTCTGACTAGTCTTTATCTAATTACATTTTTTGTGTATGCCAGCAGCCAAGGGTCTGAGGGCGATAGCGCATTTGCGTAGGCTCGCCTAAGCATTTCTGGGACCAGATCATGAAAGAACCATGGTACTTATCGCGTATCCGTATAGTCATGCTACGCGAAGCTATCTAGTGGGGCTATAGGTCTGACTTTTTGACCGAGTCTTTATCTACATCCATACTTTGTGTCAGCGAGCAGCGAAGGCTCGTAAGACTTAGAGTTTGTACAAAAACTTTCACTAAAATGCAGTCTGACCAACATAATCTGCCAAATATACACATGCATCACCACCCCAATACAACTCAAATATTGTTGAAAGAGTCATAAACCATAGTGCAATGGTATCTACCCTGTGTAATTGATATGCTGATGAAAGGAAAAGTATCAGTCACTGTATATAGACAAACAAGACAAATTTTTGCCCCTCTTTCTTTCTTTTATAGTAAAATACTCTTGTAACCCGCTCTGCTAGCGTGCAATATGGTTAAGGGGGCTTAAAATGGTTCTTCAGTGTATAATAATATTTAGCCTGATCAGAGTCCCCACTGTCAAAACATGAAGCCTTTTGATAAAAATACAATCTCGTTGATTGCATCAATTATCATGACATCCGAGACAAGGTTAAAATGAGTTAAAGTTCATTCAGGTGTACAGTATTTCAACAACAATGACAGCAGTGTAGCAAGAAAACCGTCTCGGGTGTTTCGGACTGATTAAAGACTCAAACCAGCCTGCTGAATATAACACATGGTTTACATTAAAAAGAGAAACCATAGGTATTATACTATCTAAGTAGCAAACGATCAAGGTGCTAAAATTCGCAAGCTGATCAGCGCCTTTATTCTTAATTCTTTGAAATGACATTAAACTGGATTTTTTGTGACGATGATCATATATATAATACTTATAAATCATAAAATCTGATCAGTTGCGCTACTGATATTAATTGTTTTTTTTCGATCTCGCGCAATGTTGTGAAATCGGCGGCCATCTTAGATCTATTGTTTTACCGTCTGACGCAATGTGGTGCAATAACAGGAACCGGATGTCATCGTGGACACCATATCTCAGGCCTAACATGATGTTGTGCAATCGTTTACATGGGGGCCGCCATCTTGGAACAGGGAACAGGCATTAGCCATCAGCTAGACTAAAAACAATCGCTCTACACTACTACTGGTGTGTGCGACAAAAAGGCTCAGACCAGCCTGCGCATACGCACAGCCTGATCAGAGCCTTTGCTAGTCGCCTACATATTCTATGAGTGTTAAGCTACTGGCTGAACATCATTTTGAGCTCCTAAGCTTAAAAGGAGGCTGCACAGGCTCACCTGAGTCCACACTTGTCAAAACGCCACATTGTTGAAAATCACATGTCAGGGCTCATATCATTTTCCGTCTTTGAACATGCATGTGCAGCGATCTAGTAGGACTAGGGGTCTGATATTTGCCTGAGTTTTTTGTCCACTTATGTATGCGAGTGAGGTAAACTCTGGCGAGACCGTCACTATGCCGATGCGGAGGCTCATCTGAGTTTGGTTGCATACTCTGTCACCCACTGACTGAATTGTACATCAGATTGAATGATAGCTGCAATTGTACCATTCCTAGTTTCAAGACTCTATAGTAAATCCTTGTAGCTAGCTGGACAGTCCAGTTTGTGTATAACTAGGCCGCAAATCACTCAGCCATGTTTCTCGCAACTAAACCTATATCATACCGAAGCTTTAATCTATGTAGCTAGATATAGATAGCTTATAATCCCCGAAGACAGCTTTTCTCTTCACACGTTTAATGGTATCTCTTGTTTCAAGGTAATTAACTTCCAGTTAAGCATGCTTTAGCAATATAGTCCAAGTTAAAGACCAGGTAAAATTCAGATGAAACTACTTTTCTTACAATTAGGAGCCACAATTCATGACACAATACATACCCATAGAGGCACCAGTTAGGTAGGGATAAATTACAGGGATCTTTCAAGTTTCTAAATGATCATGTACACAAGATGTTGGTACTTGTTGCATCGGCGAGCAGCAAAGGCCATTTGATGAGAGCTGTTAGAGGTTTGAATGTACAAATACTTATACAATTAAATATGCAATGTACATGTCTTGATAGCCAGTTTTGTCTCTTTTTGATTTCAATATACAGTAAAACATGTGAATGCTAAGCGTATATGCATTTGGTTTAAATAGTTTAAGCATTATGGCTTTGGTGTGTTTGTCTTAGTTTGCCAATGTGAAGGGATTTCTTTATCTTGGTGCAAAATGTTGATCTGTGATTTGAGATTGTCTCATGTCAGAATCAGTTTTACACTTTCCATCAAAAAGATTGAAAAGGACCTTGGACAGTCTCCTATTCAATCTGCCCAAATTTTGAAAGTCTGTGGCTATGATAATGCATTATTTACAACTAATTTTTTGAGCTTAAATTAAACCCTTACATTTAGTGAACCTAGCAAACTAAAAGTATTTGGAAAATATTGCATATTAATGCCAGGATTTTACGGTGTAGGGGGTGGGGGTATTTTTGTGACCAAATTTTGTTTCACAGCAAGTCAAGGTTTCGCCAGGTTTTTACCTAAATATACGGAAATATAGTGTTTGCTGCATAAAACTTGAGGCGAGAGTGATTAGTTTGCATAAAAATGAGGTTGTGAAGATTTCATCTTTTCTTCTAAATAAGTATGCTGTCCACAACTTTTGACTATTACCTGTTATATTTCAAGTGCACTCAGTTCAACCTGTTCACTGAGGTGTATCATACCTGTATACTGTATACGACATATTCTAGATATGCACAGATTTTTAGTGTAAAATTGTAAAGATTTTCTTCCTCATCAGATTTAACCTATAAATTGGTGTTCAAAAGAACCGTCTGATTGCGACGGTTCTATTGTGTACCCACAACATATGTTTTGGTTTGAGAAATAAGACAATTCATGATTTGGTACGCAATCATAACTAAAGCCCTGGATACATGCCATTGTAGATTGATATTTACCTACAGGTTTGTACAAAATAAGTCCCTAATAAGTTTTCACAATGAATTATTTTTGAGCATTTTGACATCGTTCACCCCCCCACCCCCCCCCGTGACCAATCATTCCATTTTTATATGATGTGTTAAATGTAAAGCCACAACTGTATGCAACAGGATTAGTTTGGTCACGCGGGGGGGGGGCACTTCAGTAAACCTTTTTCTATTTCCTGTATGTTGAATAGCAAAAACAGTGTTTTCAACCCATATTTTTTAAAAGCTACTTATCCAATGCGAAAAACACTTGTGTGTATAATTCGAGAGTTAAAATTACTATCTTTTTCATAGAAAAAAATATCATTTTCTTTGAAACTTTTCTCTGACAATTTTTTTGGGCAATCCTTCATTAAGACTGTCCGAGGTCCTTGGTTTTCAAGACTAAATATTTCTATATGCAGGTCATAAGTATTGCAGAATGCTCCAAGAGGAGCATTCTGCAATACTTTCGACCTTCATTAAGCTACCATTTGCCATTAAGGCCATTGTTTGTCTATTTTCGAGTGGCTGTTTTACACAGGTTTTACTGTTTTATATTACATGCTGTTTATGGCGTCTTTTCAATGATTGTAGAACCCTAATTTTAAAACGTTTTTTTTCTATTCTAGCACACACTAACTCGTAGAATCTTGGATACCGTTTTCTTCTAGTCTTGTGAAATTCATCTCACATTCGTCATCCCCACGTTTTGTTTTATTGGGATATCGTTTTTGAAATAGGAAAACTATAGCTCCTCCTCCAACCAGTCTAAGAACAAACGTTGCTATGGCAACTCCTACAACAAGACCTGTAAAACAAAGATATTATAGATTGTAACCATTTTATACACAACGTCAAAAGTTAAGCACCATTAACGTCGAAGCTGCATTTTTCAGAGCAAGTATATGCGATGTAAAAAAAACTATATATAATGATAGCTGCATCATATAGGGATAAGATAGCGATCAGTCATGCTATTTAGCCAAGGTATGTGAATGTGAGTTACACGTTTGGTGCTCTAGGGCAATAATTGTGAAGTCAACAAAAACACATAGGGGTCAACTTATTTGCGTTGCAACTTCGTGTACGTGAAAAATTGTTACGAATTTTGTGTAAAAAAGGCACAAAATTTGCTTCAAGATGTTGGTGGTTACTTATTGAAGATTTCAGTGGGGGGGGGGGGGGGGTAGCAAGAAGTTTTAATAAGTAACAAAAACGCATGATTTTGTAACAATAACAAGTGTGACTGCAGCAAAACAAATGGTTATAAGTAAAGTTTATGTATTTTTCAATAAAATATCGCTTTATATTGCATTGAGTCCCATTTTTCAGATGTGATTTGTGTGATGTTATTACCAGTTTCTGATTTGCCTCAAGTAGTGATTGTATCAGATTAGTATGATATGTTCTTTTAGTTATTTATCCGTTTTTTTTTTGTTGTTGTTGTTTTTTTCATGTTTGTCTTCGTTATGCTATCTTGTCTGTTCCTTGCAGCTTTGTGATCACCTGCTTGGAGAAAGCTAACCCCTTTGCTCTCTAGTGTGTTGTTTCTTCCTGTGCTTTTGTCACTTTCCTATATGGTGGCCAGGGCCAGGTGTGGTACTTAATTTAATTTGTCTGTGCTTACTTAACTAAAAGGACACATAGCATTCTCTGTTATCATTTGAGATTCTATTCATTATTTTAACCCTAAAAGCGTCAATCACAACTACAACAGACTACAAATTCTGTGACATCTTTTCTAATTAAAGGTATAAACAAGGTATGTTATTTCATTAGAAACCTCTGTGACAGACGATTAAAGGGGAGAGTAACCCTAATGTTAAGTAATTTATATCAGAAAGAGCTCTATAAGGCATGAATTTTGATACAAGTATAATCAAAATTGATTGAAAAATTAGCAAGTTATGGGCATTTAAAGAATTCAATATGGCCAACATTTATCCGCCATTTTGAATATCTAATTAGTTTTCAGAATTTTTTCAATTGCTGAAGTTTTAGTTATCACAACTATCATACCTTCTGTGTTTCAGCAGATATGCAGCTTTATACATAAGGAAATATTTCATTAAAGATAAATGCAAATAATCCATTGGTTTGTCTTTTATTTTGATTACGCATATTTAATTAGGCTGAGTGACGTCACTAAGCCTACAATATGGCCGCTTCCATTACAGTCCATTTGCAAATATTCAAACACCCACAACTTCCACATTTTTCAACCGATTTAGATGAAACTGGTATCAAAATTCATGGTTTATTTAGATCTTTCATATGAAACATAGTTATCATCAGGGTTGCGTAACAGTCCCCTTAAATAAAGAATAGCATGCCTTATTTGTAGTTTTAAAAAAAGCAGCAAAGTTTGAAATTATAGGTGGCGCTTTATAGGCTAATATGCTTAGCATATTCCTTAGCATATACCTTCTTGCCTAAACATGATATGTCTCTGTCATTTCCACCAGTAAATATTTTATTTATTGAAAAGATGTCCAGATTTTGATTATTATGGAGATTGACTCAAATACAAATGTACCATAAATCATAGCAATGCGGTACAACCTTCCGCAACACTTACATATATCTTAGTTATATCTGCAGAAACATTAAATGGTAGTTAAAACCAATTAGGTTTATTTAAATTGATCATGACAAGGCATTACTCTATATTGCTGTTTTCAGTCAAACATAGAAATTGGTAAATGGCAAAACATGTAGTAAAATATTATAAAACTATATGGGTTTTGGGGTTGTTGTTTTTCCTGGTCTTTTAGACTATTAGACTGATAATTTGAGAGCAGAATTACACTGAGGGTAGCGCTAAGGCTGTTGGAAGTTGTTGCTTTTTCCAACAACTCTCATAAAACGGAGCCTACATATTTCTAATTGTGCAGTTTCAATTTTTCTTTAACGGATATGAACGAGTCCATGATAATTTGGTACTTAACGCATAGACGTAGTCACAAATTAAACGTGCACGCACATCTCTCTTGTGCAAAGAGAGGTCTAAGATAGTGTGGGGTATAATAAAGCAAATTATTACCTGTGTTTGTATTTTTGCTTTTTGTGTTTAGTCCAGCTGTTTGTTGTAAAGCTGTTGGTTGGTAACCACTTGTTGTTCCAGGTGTCCAAGTAATAGGCACTAAAACAGTCTTCTGAGGACAGGAACAAGTAGGTGGAGCCATACGCAGTGTTGTTGTACTGGGAGTAGTTGTTGTAGTGGTTGTGGTAGGAGTTGTTGTAGTAGTGGGAGTTGTTGTTGTGCTAGTACTGGTAGAGGTGGACGGAGTACTTGTACTTGTTGGTAATGTAGGACATGTGATTGGTTCCTGAGGAGTCGCATGAGTAGTCGTTCTTTTTGTTGGTTTATTTGTAAATGTTGAAGCTGATGTCGACGTGGATGTTGAGGTCTGAAGTGGCTCAATAACTGAAATTCAAAGTCATTCATGTGAGGATCCAGAAAATTCTGTCATGGGGATCCAAACAACGCTTGTTTTTAGTCATCAACATATTACACAGAAGGGCTGTACGGACCTCCATCAAGAAACAATTGGACCCATTGGGTCTAATTGCTTCTCGAGGGGGTCTGTACCAGATTTTCTAAGGAACCCTATAGCCACTTGTAATTTTCCAGGGGGATCTGGACCCCTGCCACACCCTCTGGATCCGCCCGTGTCATTGTACCAACAATAAATCAGTGCCTTTCAAGGGCGCAGCCAAAACACCGATATATTTACGCAGATCAAAGAGAGACTACTAGAATAAGCAGTGATTCTTGTAAATTGTGTCCCTTTGCAAAATGAAGACTTCACTCAAAGGAAAGAATTTACTCCTGGGGGTTATAATAGGCAGTTTCTTACATTTTATTTTTATTGTAGAAAAAATAGCCATTTCGGTGGGAAAGGCAGCCCATGGGTTTTAATCTCCCCAGCAAATCTTTTCTGGTAGACCTAGAAGGACAGGTCCCCATATTTACATAGACTCCAAATTAGTTTTATTTAACATTTCTTATTTACAAATCAATTTACTTAATATCCCCATTTCACCAAGATTGTCCCCAATCAATCATTTCTTTGATCCACCCAATTGTCGTCCTGTATCGCCTTTAATCGGCCCCTTTTCTAACCAGATTGAGTCCTAATCTATAGAGCATGTCACTTTCACACTGGTATCCTGCGTCCAATGTGGTGCTTGATTGTATCGATTCCTGATCTTTGCCCTCTTTCTTTCTTTGTTGTTTGCATACCAAAAGTCTGATTTTATAGCGACGAGGCCCAATGTTATGAAAGTAAGAAAATAACAATATCATAAAACGCAATTACTTTGATATTGGTGAACATTTTTTATACTTAGGATATCAAAATAATTTCTAAGGCTCTTATCCTCTCATAACTCAGAAAAACATTTCCATATATTCTGAGATAGCAACAGCAGTCGGTTATTCTCTACATATGTATAAAGTGTTAATATTTTTTTACATTATTGTCATTCATTAATATTGGTTTGTTTCTAACAGAGAACATAATACAACAAAAGCCAGTTTTAGTGGGCGTTAAAGTTGATGCGCTTTTCATTGGATTCTCATGAATGGACTTAATTAAACCGAGTTTGGGCTTTTAAAAAATTGTATGCTTGCTTTACATGCAGCTTATATATTTCATGTTTTGCCGGACTTAAAACTTTGCTCAAGAACACAAAATTCTATAATCCTCCTCCTGCACAAAAGTACAATCACAGTATCATTATATCTTATATAAGTTTTAAAATCAATGTTTGAGAGAATTATATTGGCCATACAATATCAAATCTAGCAAAACAATTTTTACAGCTCTCATACCTATCCAATTGCAAGTTCAGATTAAATTGATATGAATAGGGGGCGAGAGAACGGATGCACTTTCCATTATTTCTCATGAACAGACTCAATAAAAAGGGTACCAAGTCTGCTGTTTTCTAATATTGAAGGTTCTCTCTATTTCTGAAGGATCAGTTTTTCCAGATTATTTAGAGGTCGCAACAGCTGGCGTTGTTTCTGTGTGGAGTTGGTACAATTTCTCCTCATGCATTGATATAGTGTTGATATAGTGTTGATATTTTTCATATTCTGGTCCTTCAGGAATATTGGGTTCTGGCAGAAAACAGAATACAACTTAAACCGGTGCTAGGAGCGTGAGAATTGGTCCACTTTCTATTAGTTCTCATGAACAGACTCAATAAAACCAAGCCTGCTGTTTTCTAATATTGAAGGTTCTCCATTTCTGAAAGATCCGTTTTCCAGATTATTTATAGCAATTTTGTAAAGTAATAGATCTACAGTAAACCTAAATGCGTAGCTCTGTAAGCCTTTGTTGTCCAAAAGTATATATATTCTTATTTGTTATGTAAGCACCTAATTGCAAAGGCTCTGGTGCGACTTCTCAAAAGTACAGGCAGTTCTGAGTATTTGCTCGATTATTGCACGACCCTTAGGTCTGCACTATAATCACAATGTGAGTCCGTCCATCCATACTTCCATTAGCAGTTAGTGAAAATGTTCATGAACTCTTGAACCACATTGTATATTTTGATCAATTTTGTTAGCAACAAACGCATGTCAACATTATCTTGAACCACTGGCATGCCTAACAGCCTTTTCTGATGGACAAGGGTTTGCTCAGCATTATTTCAGCCGGTTGTGGTCAGTTAGTGAAAATACTCATAACTCTTGAACTGCATGGTATAGTTAGATGAAATGTTGAATACTTATTTATTGTAACAATGTCCAGCCATTGGTATGCAAATATTGTTAAAGCTTTGCTTAGCAAAATTTTTGCCAGTCGAGGTCTTTTAGTGAAAATGCATATAACTCTTCAACCACACCATATATTTTGATCAGATGTTGCATTCTTAATTACAGTAAAATGTTTCATGTAAAGTACCTGTGATCAGCAAGCACTGTAGATGTCAAAACATTATAACAGATAA
This sequence comes from Loripinus fragilis, assembly GCA_964019695.1. Taxonomy (NCBI): domain Eukaryota; kingdom Metazoa; phylum Mollusca; class Bivalvia; order Lucinida; family Lucinidae; genus Loripinus; species Loripinus fragilis. The sequence continues at coordinate 76,620,362 of OZ026518.1, forward strand.
AATTGCACATGTGAAAATTTAGCAAGTATAATTGCACAACCATTCGGTCTACACTAAAATCAATATGCTAGTCCGTCCGTCTGTTCGTCAGTTAGCAGTTAGTGAAAATGTTCATTAACTCTTGAACCAACTATTATATTTTGATCAGTTTTGGACACAAATGCATGTCAACATTATCGTACCACTGGGTAACAGTGTAACAGTCTTTTATGATGGACAAGGGTTTGCTGAGCATCATTTCAACTGGTTGTGGTCAATTAGTTAAAATGCCCATAACTATTAAACCGTATGGTATATTTTGATCAAATTTCGCATACTTATTTATTTTAACGTTGTCCAGTCACTGGTATGCAAAATGGTGACAATGTTTTGCCAAGCATCTCTTTTAGGATAAATGCTCATAACCCTTGATCCACACCATATATTTTGATCAAATTTTGCATACTTATACTTTTTTTGAAATTGGCAGGGAAAATGACAAAGAAAAGAAAATGAATAAAAAAAAGTCACGCCTGGATTCAAATCACTGTGCACCAGGCTGTTGGAAAGCCTCCTTGACCAATTAGCTACCACATATTGAGTATATACTAAAGCAATTTACCTATATCACTTTCACCTAAGCTCAACAGATAAAAATTGCACGACCCTTTGGTATGCACTATATTGCACTACTCTTGGTTATGCACTTTAATCACTATGTGAGACTCGCACGACCCTTTGGTCTGTACTTTTATCTTGCACGAGCCTTGGGTTGGCACTATAATCACTATAATCACTATGTGAGTCCATGGACTATAACCACTATGTGACAAAATCAAGTAAAAAATAATTTTCATGGATATTAAGGCACCCTCAATTATGTCAAATTTTCATGACACAACGTTCTTTCAAGAAGGGTAGTTATATTCAAACTATTGTCACTCTGTAAATATTTGGAATAAACCATTGGTTTTGGTTTCCAAAAATGCAGAACGTAATGATTTAACCACAGTAAGAGAAGGTTTCTTGATAGGGTTTACATGTATAGTATCTCTATTGCATAATTGAACCTTCTTTCGCTTTTGTTTAATTATTGTCAGCATGGTGGATTATTCATTATAAGGCAATGCTAGTTGAAATTACCAAATACATGTAATATTTTAGTTGCCTTATTTGATTTTTATACCTTGACCAAGCGAGGATCGGGGGATATAGCGATCAGGCTGGTGTTTATCCATCCATCTATAGACAAAAGCTTGTTCACTCCATAACTTCAATACCCTCAGAGATAGTTTGATTATATTTGGTAGGCATATATATAAGACCAAGACGCTGTTTCACGTGCAGAAACGCTTTCTCTCCCTTGCTTCTTTTTGGACTTATCTCCATTGAATGGATTTAAAAGGAGGAACCTGTTCTACTCAACTTTTATATCTTATGAGATATTTTAATAATATTTGGTAGACATATAAATTAGATCAAGAGGGTGTGCCACATATAAAATGGTTGCTCTTCTTTGCATTCTTTTGGACTTATCTCCCTTCACTGAATGAATTTTAAGGGGAGACCTTGTTCACTCCATAACTATTATACCCTTTGAGATGTTTTAATATTATTTCGTAGGGTTTAATATCAAGTGCAGATGGTGTGCCACATGCAAAATTGATTAATGTCTCTTTTTACTGTTTGAGTTAACTCCCTTAAAAAAACTTGTAGTGGATATTATATATACTATGTATCAGTTTGTACTGCTTATCCTTAACTTTAGGTTGGAGGATTTTTCATCTCCTCTGCTAGATATTTTTACAATAGAAAACAGTAGAATGTCTGATACACACACTTAGCAGTGTGTCATTTATGTTTGGTCTGTATGCTAATGGTCCATTTATCAGATCTCAGCATAAATATGTAACCGTTATATGTAACAAACAGAATACTTACTTTGATAGTAGTTACAAAAGCTGGCTTGAGAGCTGGTGTCCACTACTACTGTGGGCTCTCCTGGCACATTTTCTGACTGTGGTACCTTAGAAGTCAAATAACATGCAGTAGATTTGCGGCAAAAATAAAACCCATCACAGCTTCTTCCAAGTTGCTCAACGCAAACCTGGGCACACTGACTAGGAGTAACACTTGAAAACTCTACTACTGATGAAAATATGAAGGAACCATTGGTCACTATTTGAAAATCTACTAAAGAATTTCCTGAAATATAAACAATTAAGCCGTGCCATGTGATTTCCAACAATGTGACAGACTCGGACGAACCTATGCAGCCTCCATTTAAGCTTGAAACTAAAACTGGTATTCAGTCAGTAGCTTAACACTCAAGCGACTAGCAAAGCCTCTGATCAGACTGCGCATATGCGCAGGCTGGACTGAGCCTTTGCTGGTCACACATACGACAATGTTGGAAATCTCATGTCGCGGCTCAATTCTAATGCATTAGAAGTTGTCTAAACAGTCATTATTTAAAATGTCAAAAAAGGGAATTTTTGAGCGTAAAATTGTAACTCGTTTGATACCCAGCAAATAAAATATGTATTTTTGGTAATCAATAGATTTGTCTCATTGAGGTAGTTCTTTTGAGCACTCATAGCATAATTTTTGTTTGGTATAAAAATTTTAATTCATTAGAAATTGTCTAAACTGCCATTATTTAAAATGTCAAAAGAGGAAAGTTTTGAGCATAACCTGTAAATCGTTTTATACTCATCAATTTAAATATGTATTTTGGGTAATCAATAGATAAACATATGTTATGGATGCTCAAAAGAACTGTCTCAATGAGAGAGTTCTTTAGAGCATCCATAACATATGTTCTGGTTGTAAAATAATAACATATTTTACAATTATGCACTTTCATCTGGAAGCCTGTTATAGTGTCAGAAACTTCTTCCTGAGACAGGAAAAGTATGTGCAAACAAAAGAATATTCCTAGAGAAACAGTATGACTTTTTGTTTGCTTTCTTTAGCAAATTATTTATCCAAAAAGAAACTTTGGCAAAGTATGTATTTATAACCTGCTTAAGATCATGAACTGAAAGTAAGTAAGGGTGCAAAGATCAGGAATCGATACAATCAAGTACCACATCTGATCCAGGATACCAATGGGAAAGTGACAAACTCACAGTTAGACACCACAACTTAGAGCCAAGAGGTCAGCCCTTTCCCAACAGGTGACTAAAAGGCACATATAAACAGACGCGCACAAAGTCACAGATCTATTTTAGAAATTCAGCACTTAAAGAAAACATTTTTGTAGTTTGATATAAAAGATAGGACTGAAATTTTATTGTCTATAACTTTTTTCTACGTTCAATTTATGAGAGACCATTGTAGTTCCATCCTTGTCCTCATTACCCTAATTTATTAGTTTAGAAGACATCAGGAAAAAAGTAAGCGAGTATGATCAGTAAATTGCACACTGCATGCGAGCTAAATATTTTTTTGTGTTTAGTTTTGCAATCATCTTGATGGGAAAAAGAGAGCTGGTTGCTTTACTTATACTTAATATTCTTCCCAATGTCTTGCGACTGTTAGTGTTATGTAGCTTTTTCTCACAGTGCCATGTGTTTGTCTGCAGTGTGTGGTTGTGGTATTCGTGATCATACTCACTTACTATTTCAGATCAATTTTAATATTGAGAATTGTTATTATGGGTTTTACTCCACTTTTCTGATATTTATTTATATTCATAATACTTGTACTAGCAAGTTCTATTAACCCATATAAGCCTAGCGTCCTTTTTGTTGGACATGGGCAAACAGAGCAGATCCAGATCAGACGCCGCACAAAGTGGCGTCTGATCATTCTGCGGCGTCTGATCTGGAACTCCATAGTTTGCTCATAGAATGTTCGATCAAAATTTGAATAAAAATGAAAAATTCCACCCAATACCCCTTAAAAAGAAAATGCACTGGTCCAATTGATAAGGATGGGACATTCAATTCAGCTAAAATGGGTTTACACACTGGATAAGCGGCAATCAAAAATGCTATAAACAATCCAAAATCGATAGAAACAGTGTTTTTGATTGCCATTTGGCGCCAGTTTGGCGACACATTGCAATCGAAAACTCTGTTTCTAACGAGTTTTATCTACGTTCCTCGATAGCATTGGCGTTTTGATTGCCACCTATCCGGTGTGGTTAAAGTTCAAGTATTCTTACTTGTAAAGAATGAACATGAAGTCACTCCTCTTGGCTTGGGCATACCCACAGTTCTACCTCTGAATAGGAAGCATTCTTTAGTACTGTCACAGAACTGAAAAGCTCGGCAATGTAGAGTGTCATCTTGACTGCATTGCTTAGCACAGTCACTGCTTGACACAACAGGATAAAAGGAGAAGTCAGCTGATGTGGCCATTATGGTACCTGGACTTTCTGTATAGTCATCTATGTAGTCACCTGAAAGATAAATAGAATGTTGAGTTTTGCCATGTTAAAATAAATATTACTTGAAATTGGTCGCAGGAAAGTAAGTAAGGGTGCAAAGATCAGGAATCGATACAATCAAGTACCACATCCTGACCCAGGATACCAATGGGAAAGTGACAAACTCACAGTTAGACACCTCAAACGTGAGCCAAGAGGTAAGCCCTTTCCCAGCAGGTGACCACAAGGCACATATTAACAGACTCGCACAAAGACATAGCAAACACAGGACAGAAAAAACAAAAGAAGTAACGCCTTGGAACGGTCAGTAAAATATTTGACTAAAGGGCTTAAACCAGTTTCACTTCGCTAACCTCACCCTTAATTCTAATGTGGACCAGGTATTTGGGAAAGTGACACAATACAGCAAACCTGACAGCCACGAGGTCAGCCCTTTCCCAGCAGGTGACCACAAGGCTTCAAGGAACAAACACGACAACAAAAAGCACACCAATATGTAGCATAACTAACAAAAACGATCCACAAAAGAAACCTGTTTTATTTTTTATTCTGATCAATAATACTCAAACTAGTCTACTCAACTGCAGAGACTAGCTAGAACATTGAAACTTTACATGTAGTAAATTTAGCTATGATACTTTTCAGATAGCTAATGACATAGGCGTTGATTAGATAGTGCAGATGCGCAGGAAGGTCTGCACATTTGTTGTTTGCATGCTACAAAGTCAGGTTTTCTCATGACAAAACCCAATTTTTTGAGCGAGATCATGAGATTTTGATCCACATATGTAAGCAGTGAAAGCTTAAGCGAGCCTGCTTGCATGATCCTTTGCTACTTGTGCATACACAGAAAGTATGTCAATAAAGACTCGTACCACATGCATGTTTAGAAAATCATTGCATATATGAGAAATATTAACATTTCATTAACTGGCCATATCATCTTCATATTTTTATTCCGCAATTTAGTCCTCACAATTTTATATGTTGAATGTATACTTCACAATTCAGAAAAATGTCCATTGAAAAGTTGTAGACATTGCATTCCCTTAAATCGTAGCACTACTGATGAAAACCTTCATTGTCACTATGAGGTTAACTATACAAAGTACCTTAACCCTTAATGCGCCAATTGCAACAAAAGTCGTCTGCTTTTCTCGTCTGCTGAAATGTTTAAGAAGCTTCTATGACAAACAGTGTGGACCCAGATCAGACTGCTCCTATAGGAGCAGTCTATTCTGGGTACACACTGTTTGCTTCTATACTTCATTCGTCATTAATGTTAGGCAATTATTTGCAGCAGACTACTTCAGCAGACGACATTTTCAGATGCATTTTTTTCTTGGCACTTTAAGGGTTAAACTGTATGGTGACTGAAATTAGCTCATATTCTACCATCCCACTATTTTAAACGCTGTGTCTTTTGTGTTTCTGAAGAAAGAGGTAAACACTTTGTATATGAATAGGATACATTCGTTTTTGTAAATTTATATTACCTATATTTTATCATATGATGTTAAAAATGAATATTTTGTGGATGCCAAAGATTTTTATCACTTCAGTCACGAGATGAAATTATTCATATCAGTCACTTGTTTTACATTTAATACAATTTAAGCACATTGCAGTTTTTTGCACATTAACGTTAACATGATGTCATACATGTATATGTGTAATGTTGCTGAATAGCATGTTTATCTTCCGAAGCCAAAACCTAAAGAGCATGACAAACTGGATATATGCAAACAAATAACTTAAAAAAAACACAGTTGGTACCAAGCCATTATTGGCTTATTCAGAACATAATTACCCACACTTTGTTACAGAAGTTTCAAATAATGGCAGTAAACAGAGAAAGTAGAGGTATTCGAAAGAAAATTAGCTACAGTGAAAATGTCATCACGTTGTTATATTTAACTTGTAAAGTTAGCCAATTTACTCATTTTAGTTATATGCTGATTTATTCACTGCAACGTCTAAAACAAAAGTGAAAATAAGTTACAATGTACAACGTAAATAAGTGATCCATATTTGCTCTTAAACTACTTGTTTTTTGGATCACATGGCAGTACACAAATGTTGGATATACTACCAATAAATTTTTATCTGTATAACATTTACTGAGCTAGAGAGACTTAAGCTTAACATATAGGTATTATAGAAACTTGTTTTTGAGTATTAACTTCGTGAGTGAAGTCTATTTAAGCTCCTTTGTAGTTATAACCCCTATTCTTTCATAGGATGCAGCTCTTTTCTTGTTTAAGAAATAAAAAAGATTCCATCTGTCAGTAAAGTGTCGTTTCACAAAAAACTTTGTCCACTTCTGTTTAAAACAACAAAATGGCATACATGTCATTCTGTAATGTCATAAGAAGGCGCATATCCATTACATCTAGAACAGTAAGTGTGTGTAGCCTACCCACTAATGAATAACTGATATCGGCAAAAGAATACGTTAGACAAAAGCAACATTTCTTTCCTGGATATGCTGTGATGGAACACAGAAATTTGTTCCGTAGCAACTATGTTAATTATGATTGAATAGTTAACATATTTCTAAACATATTAAATTGAGATTTTACATGAAGAACAATCCCCAAAATAGATTTAAAAAAACTGATGCCTTTCTTTGTTACATGTTTCATAAATCTATACAATTCAATTTTAGAAGCTGAATATGATTACCATAGATCCAGATAAGGAATTTTCATTAGTGTAAAATTGTAATTATTGTGTAACCTATCAATTTAAACCTGGGGGGTACTTGAGGGTAGTTTTGGTACGGATGTGCGGCACAGTTTTTTAAACCTACCCCAATCATATACCTTGTCTTCAAAAGAAATGACCTATTCATATACTTGATTGAACAAAATGTTTACATATACTGTTCTTTGATTTTCATATACCCTCTTTGCTGTCTGTAAACAAAATTTACAAATAAATATTACAATTTTGGTTTCTGAGCTGAATATCTAAGCAAAAATATGAGTATTTTCCAACAAGGATGTCAGAAAATTGGACCATTCATATAACAATGATGAAAAACTGGGTCAGTCATATACTTTTGTTTTACAATACGCACTCTTATCTGAAGACCTGGATTAAACTCAGTTTCTAGTGTATGTCATTCTCAGCAAGTTGAGTGGTCGTCCAATGAATACTCAAACAAAAAAGAAACGTCCGATTTTCATGGTACTGTATCTTTCGATACAGTTAAGATGTTGCAGCAAAAAATAAGCAAAAATGTTTATCAAACGTCCAGCACACGAAACTTGATAATTATTTGATTTTATCTTCTTTTCGGGAAGAGTTATTGATCCTTAAGTGAAAACAGCTAATTTCATTATCATCAGCAAGTTAATCATAGAAACGTGACACAATTTACGTTAAATGGCAACCAGGAACGTCCAACGATAAAAAAAACATCTAAAAATCCCAAATGTGCTTATTAAACGAGCGACATTGCAATTAAAAAGCGTTAATTTACGAAATTAACTGAAAATATCTCCCTTTGAATTAAGCAAATAACAATTTAAGAACCTCCGATTCTCCTTAACCTAACATCATTTGACACCGTTTTTGTTTTAGCTTGTTGTGCTTGTGTATGACAACGATTACACAAAGAATAAAAAATAAAAACAATGGCTGATGTCGGCCATTACATGTTAACTAAATCTGTGTTTTATACCCCATTCCTTGCTGAAAAAAACACAAGTGAATTTGCAGTATCAATTGTTTTGATGCATATTAGTCTTAATTAATGTTAAAATGCTTGTTATGACGAAAAAGAAATACAAATTTGACCGACTCTGTTGATTATCAAAATGCTGGACCAACAATGAATTTTCTTAGTGTCTACACGCACGCTCTTGATCGATGTTTTGTGACATCAGAGTATGTTACAGGTTAATGGCTGTGGCCGTAAATGCAATGCATACAGCTAACATGCATAACATTTCACTAGAGAGTTCGCTTAATGTTGTGACTTTTGATTTTACGGGTACTTGTGTTCTCTGAGTTGGCAGCGGCTCTACTGGCTATCAAATGAATTTTGTTTTGGTGCATAACGTTTCTAAATGATAACAGTTTGTAATGTAAAAATTTAAATGAAATGCGATTATACATTTAGAACTGGCAGACATAAACGTCAAGCGGACATAACTTTATTGTTTCAGTATACTAATAAAATACAAAAACTAACGCTGATAAATATAGCATGACGCTGTCATATCAGTAGATGGGGCAGGTAATTTATCAGGTCTTGTCTTCACCAGTCCGCATATAAATGTAGTATCACAGTAGTAGAATCCATGGCACTGAAATGCTTTAGTATTTAGACAGACATTGGCACATTCATCCACAGACAGATCCTCCATCTCACTGTCAATGTCTATACTTCCCGAGTTGTTCTTAAATATGGTGAATCTACTCAATGCATTCGCTGAAATACATTAGAAAATCTTTTTTGACTCCTTTCTACTAGCCCCACTTTTTGTTGTTGGCTGATGACCTTTGCAAACAGTTTTGACCAGATCAGGCTGGACAAAGCATGCTGCCTGATCTGGTTCAAAACTGTTTGACATTCTACTGTTATTCTTAAAAAGAATATGAGCCGCGACATGTGATTTCAAACAATGTGGCATTTGACATGAATAGACTTAGACAAGCCTGTGTAGTCTCTCTTTAAGCTTAGAAACACAAAAAAGTCCAGTTAGTAGCTTAACATTTATAAAATATACAAGAAACTAGCAAAGGCTCTGATCATACTACACTTAAGCGCAGGCTGATCTGTAGCTTTGCTGGTCGCACATACCACATTGTTGGAAATTTCATGCCACGGCTCATATTTTGTAAAAGAGTAATATTGAAAAATATCTGCAGACGACAAAAATATGACAAATAATATAATATAGTATGCAAAGAGTTAAAGATAAAAAATGCAAAAGTATCATTCCCCATAGAAAAGCAAATGATGTATTAATAAGAGCGTTGAAAAAGTTCAAGGGAGTGCAGTGGCTCAGTGGTAGAGTGTTTGACTAGAGACCAAGGGGCCGCAGGTTCGCGCCTTACCGGTGTCACTGCATTGTGTTCTTGAGCAAGAACATTAATCCTAGTTTAGTACTGGTTCAACCCAGGAAGACCCATCCGTTTTATAACTGAAAAATTGTTGATGGGACGTTAAGAATCAAATCAAACAAACAAACAAACAAAGAGTTCAATTTTTCCAAAATCCTGAATTTTAGAAATTCAAGTCTTAAAACTTGTTGTACGCCTGCAAATCATTTATAATTTCAAAGTTAAATGGCCAATTGTCCTAAGATAAAATAAAAATAAATCAGAGAAGTTATGATAATCTGCCTAATTCAGCATTTTGGGGCTGACTTCCTATGGAAAATAAGCCTCAAAATCCTGAATTCAGGAATAATCCTGAAAACTTGCTCCCATGTAAGAAGGAGGTAAAAGCTTAATGTCTGTGCTAATAGGGAGACATGTCAACCTAGGTTACGTTGAAAAATACTATCGAAAAGATTAAAACCACTAACTGTCTATCCTGACAAAATTTTAACTTTTACTGCCATAAAAATGCAAGGGTAAAATTGCCTAGTCGTTTGAATATTGTGCTGCTTACTTTTGAAATCTGAGTTGACATATTACTTGTTGGCCTATCCTATGTTATAATTTTGCGTGATATTGCAAATGGCAAAGGAGCATTATATTTTACTTTATCATATGACGTCGCGTCTGAGATTGAAATAACACCATGCAATAAAATCGATAAACCACTAGTGGTTTATAGATTTCCGGGAAACATTATGACGTCCATAACAATATGCATACATGTACATAATAGCAAATGTATAACGTTTTTATGGCAGAGATGAAATTTCAAAGTAATCTTAATGCCATATGATAAATATAATCTAACATTTGTGCTCTTGTTTTATTGAATTTATTAAACTCGTTGCGAAAAAGAGATAAAATGCTCGGCAAGCCTCGCATTTTATCTCTTTTCCCCACTCGTTTAAAAAATTCAATAAAACATGTGCACTCATGTAAGATCCTCTATATCATTTTGATAACATTAAAGCTAACCTTGATATTCTTGTTGAGATGCCCCTACAATATCAGTTCTTATTGATGTAGCTGTATACTCGTGAAGCTGAAAAAAGTAATTACACAATAGCAAAGTGTAGTGTATCAGAAAAATAAGAAAAATGAAACATAAAAAACTCAAAGAGTAACAATTATCCATGTAAATTAAATTCAGTTTAAGATAATTCATGTATGATAAATGCATTTGAGATCAATGAGCTTAACAATAACACGTGAATATCAATGTGTAAAGTGGCATTGTGCTCTAGCAGAATTTAAATAAAAAATTACGTGTTACCTTTATGTGAATATATTTTGAAAGATCACGCTTTTTATGTACTGACAGCCACATTGTATGCATAAGTGAAAAAAGTTATATAATTGAATGGCAACTGCTTATTGGTTGAAGTAACTTTCATATAAAGTAAAATCAAGCAGGTAGCTGATAAAGTATCATTTTGGACCTTGTCACAAAAAACTGTAGTTTAGGCTTGAGACTAGTTAAGGTTTAAACACCTTCAGAGACAAGCCACAATAACACCCTGCAAGTAAATTATTATACTTGCCAAGCAGCAAACAAATAATAGAGGTGATAAATGTGTGGGTGCACAGACAGGTCTGTGTTATAATTGTTTGAACACTTAAAAATCAGGTTTTCTCCTTTCAAGGTGATTTTGCTTTGAACAGTACCTTAGACATTCAAAAGTAGGAGATTATAACCAGGAAAATGCACAATTACAGACTGACACAGTGATGAAGAGACCCAGAACAAGGACAGCCACAACGCAATTAAAGTAAAGCAATTAGATCGCTCTATCTTAACAATAGATAAATGAGGTTAGTTGAAGAGATTAGTAGAATGAGGCTAAATGACATACGCCTTGAGATCCTGGCCCAGGTATCAAAATCTGTACATTTCCTCTGTATATATTGTTCTTCAACATTCTCATTGCAGCATTAATTGATGGTGGGTTAAATGTTCCCACATCAACTGTTCCTGGATTGAAAACAAAACATTAATAAGTTTCTGGCACTTATTTATTAAATCTGTAAATAAAAATGATACATTAACATCTAAAACATGTGCGCATGTAAATCATTATATATAATTGAAGTAAGAAGAATTTTATGGCAGATAAAGCCACACCTGCTCAGTATTGAAGTCGCTGGAGCGTGAAATGTAGGTCAAGGTCACTGGGCACAATTCTTGATAAGTATGTACTAAAAACGTTTTACACGCAGAGCTATCACTGCTTATTGTTGACATATGGATGAAAGTATGAATGGACAAACACACAGACACATGGATCAAAATTCAAAATCCTGTGTTACATCATGTCAGAAGCAGATGAGAAAAAACTGTGCTAGGACCAAATCAATATTGCTTGCTCATGTCTATGTCAAAGAAAATAATATGAACCTTCTTATGTAAGCAGTCAATGCTTAGACGAGCCTGTATAAATGTGCAAGCACGCAAAACATGGGGATGTAGCTCAGTCAAAACATTAAGCCTCTAGCCCAATTTGATTGCGCATACATCTTTAAGAAATTACTTGAGCATATGTCATTAGTGTAGCTCCCATTACGCAGTTACGCACGTGCGTAAGAAAAATAGTAACATTCAAGGTAGGTCATCTATTGTAGTAAAAGTGATTTTCCGTACCATAGGGAACTGCTATTAAAGGAAAGAATTCGCTCCTCTTGGAGCAAATTCTTTCTTTTAAGAGAAGTTTCCATTTTGAAAAGGGAAGCAATTGAAGAGACCATCTGCTTGATCCAGTAGTTTCCCGTTGATGTGCGTAATTTTTCTACCATTCTGGCTACGCCTTTGTATGCAATAGAAACATTACTTATGCTTTATTTATTAGAGTTTGGTTCTTATCGCATATGCGAGCAGCTGAAGATGAGAAGATCTTGCACAAATGCTAGGCTTAGCCCTATTCTTTACTCATCAGATAAAAAAGGTTAAGGACATATATGAATACTTAGCCAAGTATAATGCTCCTTGACGAACTGAATAGCTGTGCATGCATGTTAAGGAATAGCTATGCATAGATGATAAATACCAAATTTAAGTGACTCAGTGGTAAATTATCAGACTAATTACCGTTTAAGCCGGTGCTAGGGGGCTGGAGAATTGCAGCACTTTCCATTAGTTCTCATCAACAGATTCAATAAAACGAGTCTGCTGTTTTCTTAAATTGTAGGTTCCTATATTTCTGAAGGATCCGTTTGTCCAGATTATTTGGGTATTAAAAGGTCGCTAGTTCGAGACTCACTGGACTCATAGTGTTGTGTCCTTGAGCAAGACACATTATCATCATCTTAGAACTGGTTCAACAAAGGAAGTCAAATGTAAATATATTACAAATATACTTCCTTTGACAATGATCTAAAGTAAATTTGATGTTTACAAAATATAAACAAATTAAGAGATGGTCTCAATTTAGAGACTTCAAGAAAGGAACATTCCCTAATCACTAATATCCATTAAATGAGTATTGATTTACACTTCTATTCACTTGTGCACCATACTTGAAAAACTTCTTTAAATACATGTGATTGTATTGTTTTGTCACCACACTAATATGAAATGAGCCGCAACATGATATATCCAACAATGTGGTATATGCGACCAGCAAATGCTCAGACCAGCCTGTGCAAATGGGCAGTCTGATCAGAGCCGATGCTAGTCGCTTGAATATTTTATGTCTGTTAAGCTACTGACTGAACAGATTTGGAGTTTCTAAGCTTAATAGGAGGCTGCACATGTTCATCTTAGTCTACAGTCGTCAAAATGCCACATTGTTGGAAATCGTATGTCGTCGCTCAAATGTATTGAATATTGTGCAGGCTGCGAACGTCCTTATACTAACTTGAGTAAGCTTGACATGCATGGGTTGAAGCTGGAGCTGGTATGTTTTGGACATGCTGCTTACTGAACAGGCACTGCATCTCATTTGGACAGTAATAGAAACTGTTGCACACAAAACTAGTACTGGTATAACATAACTGTAGACAGGCATCTAGGTTCTGTATCTCATCATATACACCTTCTGGGTGTGCAGGAACACTCCCTTGTTGTACATAAGTATAGTAGCCTATACAAAGAAAAGCATTGGATGGTATTCACCGCATATGCTACCACATACAGTAAAACCTGTGTAAACTAATCACTTAAAAAAATAGACAAAACAGAGATCTTAATGACAAATGGTAGCTTAATAAAGGTCAAAAGTATTACAGAATGCTCCTGCAATACTTTTGGCCAAATTAAGGTAGTACCGGACTCACCAGCATATGTCCAAAAAGTTACCATCTTTTGACATGTTAAAAAATAGCTCAAAACTCATCTATTTTGACAAAAATAACAGGACCTTACCGTGCTTTTTAAAAAGTTATTAAACTTTAAAAGTTGTAAAATATGAGTTTTTCAAAATATCAATTTCTCATATTTTAAAAAAGTTGAAAGTGAGAAATGCCATATTTTTTCCTGGGAATACGCTACATGCTATGGGCTAATAAAAGAATACAAAAAACAGCAAAAAAAAACGCACGTCGCTTATTTTTTAAGCAAAAATCCATTTTTTAAAAAAACATTAAGGCCAAAAAATCGTTTAAATCTAGAATAAAAAATGTCACACAATGTAACTACAGAAACAAAAAACTTATTAATTTGAAGGAAATTTTGCATAGAAACTTATAATTTATTAAAAAACATATGTCACCGTGCTCGTTTTTCTTTTTTGTGCTATTTTCTTTTTTTACCTCTGAAATAAAAACAGGCATGGAGTGCCTTACCTGCTTCATTGTTTAATTTAGGTCCGTGTGCGTAGACAGCGTATTGTTTGAGTTGATGTCCGTGTGCAAAAAAGCCTATTATTTGTCTACTCCTCATTTGGCACGTTCTAGGACTCCTTAAGACCTTTATAAGTGCGTGCGTGCGCGCGCTTGTGTGTGTGCCAAAATGAGGGTGAGTGTATGAGAGAGAGAGAGAGAGAGAGAGAGAGAGAGAGAGAGAGAGAGAGAGAGAGAAAAAAATTTCGTTAGAAAATTGACGTCATCAGCAGTAACCGGTATAGAAGTGTCGTCAGGATGACGCAAGTCTTTGATCTGGAAAAAGGTTCTATTTCGAAAACGTTGTTGCAAGTGAGAAAATGACCTTATGCAATAATGGTTTTCTGATACACTATCATCTGCTAGACCCCTCAGGGGTAGTCATAACCCTCGCCTTTCATGTTTGGGTTTCAACACCACCCTGGTGTTCTAGCAGGTGGTAATGCATAGAAAATCACGTTTGATCCCAATATTGAAGTTATTAAACGAGCTGTAAAAAGAGATGAAATGCGAGGCTTGTCAAGAATTTTGTCACTTTTTCGTGACAAGCTTGATAAATTTAATAATACAGGAGCACGACTGTAAGGTTCTATTTATTGTATGACCCTAAAACTACTTTTAAATCGCGTTTAGAAATTGCTCGGAACTATGCTTTGATGTTGCCATATAATTATATGAGAAACCATTACGGACGTCATTACATAGCGACGTGATAGCGTTACCAAAATTTGTAAACCACTAGTGGTACATGTCATTATATCACTCCCATGAAAAACACAAACGAACAAATAGATAAGTAAACAAACAAACAAGCAAAAGGGCCCAAACCAGGAACTACTTGGTCTCAAGTTGAACATTCTACCAATGCGGCAATGGGTAAAGAAGAGATGATACACAAGTTAAGTTCTTTTCATAAAGGCAATTAGTTAATGCTAAGACAAGCATGCATATGTGAACGGCCATATTAGATTATTCACAGCTCGTATATACATATACAAAATAAGCCTCAGTCAAAAAACTTGCCACTGGCTAGCTTAAAATAGCAAAAAGGCACGCCCCAGCATTTGGCGAGCGCTCTCACAGTGTCCAATACGTTGCTCTTGGGTTTCACCCAAGCTAAACAAATGGAGCCCTCCCACCTACGACGTCATATTTACAAAGATAATGGACTTAAGAAGCACAGTGGCTCAGCAATTCTTAGAGTGTTAAACTAGGGATCGAAGGATTATTAATTTGTGAATCACCAGAGTCAAAGTGTGTGTCATGGGGCAAGACACTTTATCAGCTAATAGTACATACATTGAATACGCATGAATATTAACTTTTCTGACCAGAATTGCCTGACCAGTATAACTCAGAACGCATTGAGTTGAAACTGGACCAGACGGTCAAAATATATTTGGTCATACAGATGTGTTGATAAATGATATTTTTTGTGAACGCCAATACATGTACGTTTTAAGACAATAAATAAAGATAAACTCTTACTTTTTTTAAAAACACTCCGTTATCTTTTGACATGGGTCCTGTATCACTTAATGGAAGCAAACCATATATGAAATTTGGAAGAAATCCAATTAAATGTGACTAAGTAAGAGTGACCACGATGGATGCAAACTGATAGACGGCGGACATTTTGCCGACCATCTTGATTATCATTTGTCGGAAAAAATCCATATTTGAATTTGAATCAGAGTTGATGCAAGCAATCCATATATGTTATTCTGAAGAAATCCGATTGAAAATGACTAAGTTAGAGTGACCACACCAGCAGAAGGACGGACAGATGGACGGACAGACAGATGGAAAGACAGATGGACGGACAAGCCAAACACAATAGAGCTCCGCCAACTCGTTGGCGTGGACCTAAATATATACTTGGTCATACAGATGTGTTGATAAACGATACGCACGTTTTTGTGAATGCCAATACTTGTACATTTTAAGGCAAAAATTAACGACAACTCTTACTTTTATAAAAACTCTGGGTTATCGTTTCAATGGGTCCCGTACTACGTTAAGCAATAATTGGTCTTGGTAACCAATTTTTGGTCTTTTTTAGAGTGACCGTTTTACACAGATTTTACTGTATAATTATGCCTCTAGATAACATTGGTCAATTTTAATGTAATTTCCTATTTTCAACAACAAAAATGATGCAGGCACTCAAAACACCATCTGAATGAGAGTTTATGAGAGTTTTTGAGTGCCCAAAATAAACGTTAGAAACTGATGGATAAGAAATTATTCACAATTTAACCCTAAATAATTTTGTTTATTTCAGCCTATGCATGCTTTTTTTTACATTCAATAAGGTACACACTTATCTGATTATTTTACAGACTTTCTCGAGGCTTTGCAGTCATATATTGCAATACGTACTAAATATAATAAGCAAGAGAGAAATCATACTAATCTAGATATATTTGGGTTCATATGTATACTAAATTTATACTTAGAAAACAATCAGACAGCCCAGATGTTGAACCTTTTCCATTGTAGAGTGTTAAAAATCCTTGGGCTTATATTATCTAAGATTATTAAAGTTGTCAGAAAGCTGTACATGTTGTGATGATATTTATTATAGATTGATAGTAAAGTAAAACCTGATGAAAGTGATCATGAACTACCAACGTCCTGTCTCAACTGACGTTGGGTAAGGACCCCTGTCAAAACACTATCTACATCCATACAGCAACATGCAGTGTGTGTACATGTTTACATACCTGCTACAATTTCCCATAATAATCCTTCGATTTAACTCACCAGCACATTGCAAAAACAACACTACTCTGTGGTCCTATAGTGTGATGGTTTTGGCAGGTTTTACTGTATTTAAACGTTACTATAAAATAGTCTAATAGTTTCATATGCAAGCGTAGGTTCATCAATATGTGAAATCAGTAGCATTCTTTAATAATTAAGGCACATATATGAGCCACTCCTATAAAATAGATCTGGTTCCAAAATAATAAAACCTTTTTCATGCTTAAAGTAATCGAGCATGAAATTTATCCTGCTTAGCAGGATAAATACAACAGCTGGGTGTTTGGAGCAGGAAAAAAAAATATTTTTTCAGTATTTTAGCTTTCATGCTCAGATCATATGTGTTTAGCATGATAATAAAAAAGGTTTTAAACCTTGGGACCATATTCTAATATAGTTTGATTCAGCTCATTCAAAAATTTTGTTGACTTACTTAGAATTCTAGTCTCACCAACCATAGTTGTTGTTACATATATATTATTGTTGTCATGGTAAAGTGATGTTCTCTGAAACTTTAATGGTGGTAATAAAGTCAGTCTTGACATCGCGAACACGGCTTCTGTTTGGAATGTGTTACTTTGAGTATCTAGGTATGGATGATAAGGACCTGAAACGAAAGATAAATGAGCCACAACATGAGAAAATCAACAAGATGAGTTTGTGCCCAACGAAGACTCAGATGAGACTTGGCGCTCAGCGAAGACTCAGATCAGACTAGATTTAGTTTGATCAGAGTTGTATTTGTCCGCATGAAAAAGCTTGAATCCTTCGTTATCCATCTATAGTTTCAACTTTTTATTCTGTTGTCAATTACGTGTGCATGTAATGACCATAGACGAGTTAAGATCATCATCATATGGGCCAGTGGAAGAGATTTTGGTACTTATCAAATACGTGCAAATTGCTGTAATAAACACCCATACTATCTAGCAAATCTTGCGCTCTAAACTTTTGTCTGAGCCTATATTTATATCCATAATTTGGGAGCAGAAAAGGCTCTGGTGAGTGTGCGCATATGAGGTAAGTACTGAAATATTTTGTATCATTACCCTAGGATATATGAGCCGTGACATTACATGTGATTTCCAACAATGTGGCATTTTGACACGTGTAGACTCAGACGAGCCTGCGAGCCTCCTTTTAAGCCTCGGAACCCCAAATGAAGTTCGGACAGTAGCTTAATAGTCATAGTATATTCAAGCGACTAGCAAAAGCTTTGATCAGGCTGCGCTTATGCAAAGGCTGATCTGAGGCTTTGCTGGTCCCACATACCACATTGTTGGAAATCTCATGTTGCGGCTGATATAGAGAGTTACATATAATGAGTAACTAAGCATTTTTGACTGTTTTATTGACCTGTCGGTAGCTACCAGTTTGATCCAGTTTCGATGAACTGTTGCACATGCAGCATTTTTCACTGTTGCACAGTCACGTGACGTATTGAAATTGATGACGTCAAACGTACTATTTAGCAGCGTCACACTGTAAGAAAGTTTTGTTTCATTTGATTTTTAAGTCCCAGTCAACAATTTTTGAGTTATGTTGGGATTGAACCAGTACTTAGAAAGGATTTATGTGACAACGCAGTGACGCCGTTGAGGCTCAAATCCGCAACACTCAAGCATTTTACCACTGAGTCACTACGCTCTCTAATCTGTATGAGATACGGATTTGTTGCAAAACAGATAATTTCGCCTAATCGGTTCAATTTTGGTTTTAAAGTGTTCTGCTCAATCTAACTAAGGAACTAGTACCCGCACTTTATGTTTCTGACCACAAACAGCGAAGTTATTGTCAGTTTAAAGAGTCTATCAGCCATGGTCTTCCATCGTAAACGAACCGTACGTGCGCTTATTATTACCCTTTGGAAGTTCTGAGTTGGGTAAACTACCACACCCTCAATGCTGTAGATGACCTGATGCAGTGTTGCCCTCAGCCATCGGTCCAGTTCATTAGTGCCATCAGGTCATCCACAGCACCTGTGGGGTGATAGTTTTTACTATTGTACAGAAAGGTATGAAATAATTGTATACTGGTTCATAGCATGTATGGTAGACTGGCTCAAGTCCTTAGAACAATCTTTCATCAATGTGTCATATCATATAGTTGTAGTTAGTCTTACTCTGATGGCTCTGTTCATTGATGAAAAATTGCTTTAGGGACTGGAGCCAGTCTACATGTATGTCTACTTACCTGGGAATGCTACTTGGAAAGTATACTTGTCTCCTGTTTCAAAACACTCATGTATATCATACGTTGTTAGGTCTGGGCGGTCATCATTAAAATCATAAAACATGTATTCTATGAATGTATCAAACTGTAAAACAAACAAATATAGAACTATCATAAAATATTTGCTTAATATCCTAGCCTGGAGGTTATAAAACTGGAGTTCATTATTCTCAGACTTAAAATAAAGCGCAATGATTGGCTGCTTGCGGACACGTGTCCGCATGCACCCCATCATTGCACTTTATTTTGATCTGAGACTATACTCAAGTTTTATAAACTCGAGGCCTTATCTGGGCTGTTAAGCATCTCCAGTATGTAGGCACATATCATGGACTGTGCAACATTGGTTTAAAAAGGAAGATATTTTGTTACTCGTCAGTATGTCAGCACTAAACATTAATAGACCTCTTTGGAGAATAATGTCCAGCAACTGTCACGCTGACTTATATATCGTTGTTATCTTAACAAAAAAACTTTAATTTGTGATTGGCTTTCTCTTTCATGTGCGTTGCCGTTTCACAGGAAGTTTCCTCCATTACTTTCTAGAAATCCCAGGCTTTTATCAAAACATCACCTGGATTTTAGACATTTTGAAAAATAGATAGATAGAACTGTGATTTAATCAAAATTAATCCTAAAAGTTCTGTCGCACAATAATAATTACTATTATGAATTAATTATTGAGAACTATTGCTTCTACAATAACCATATTTATATGAAAATATAACTTATTATTAAAGGCACTATTACTAGATGTACTGGCTGTGTAATATAGTTTTACCACTTCATTCATGCTATGGTGTAAGCGATGCATTATGTTGGAAGTTGATCAGCTCAAATTATTTTAGTCAGCACATGAGATGTCAGTACTTATCGTACTTGCAACCAGACCCCAAGGTTGTAAACTCAACTCCACTCAACTGAATATGAAATTTATCATGCTAATAAATGTCAATTAGTGTTGTCTAAAACATTTATAAGCAAGGTAAATACAACATAAAGGAATAAGGTCTTTATGTTTTAGCATTTTAGTGTTTATTAACAGTTGAAATTTAATGTTTTATTGAATTGAGTATTTAAATAGCTTTAAAGCCACTAGGTCAGAGGTAGATGAACGCTCTCAAAAACATTGTCTTTGTGTCCCACTAGGTAGCTCTTCATTTTTAAAGAGTGACTCTATGCATTGTATGCATATTATTATTTAGTATTTAAATATCAAGAACTGACCTATTTGTTGGATGTTAAGCAGTGTTTGGAGGTCACATGTGAAATCAAACAACATTACTATCATCTACATATGCATGACGAAACAAATAGTGCTTTATACACAACACATTTGTGCAAAAATAGGAAAAATAAGCCGGCCCCAAGGTTACAAACCTTTTTTAATGCTCTGCTCACCTGCATATGAAAAGTATCATGCTAATAAATGTTAAATGCCAACAATTGTTGACATTTTTACATTTAAGCAGCATGATAAATACAACAATTGTGCGTTTAAAAGCAAGAAAAGATTTTATTTTTCAACATTTAGCTTTCATAAGCATTAAAATTTCATGCTCAGTTGAATTGAGCATGAAAAAATGTTTTTTAACCTCAGGGCCAATTTTCTCTTCTATTAGCAATATAATTGTCATTCTAAAATGCCTGCTCACTATAGCGAAAGTCACAACTAAAACTCTCCTAACAAAAAACTAAACAACTAACAAGCAGCAACAGCTGGAACCATATCCTGATCCACAGAAGCCACATCCAGCCTATTCATATTCATATCTTCTGTTGATGTTACAATACATACTTTGTTAAAGTGTATATTCATGCTTTTTAACATTTTACTTTAATCACAAATAAATATTTCGTTATGGACTAATTTTTTTTCACAGATCATTTATCCATCTAGTTAGTATATTACAGAAGCTTTTATAGCCCTTCTGGGAGCAGCCATCTTACAGCTATTGGCACACATTAACCTGAGTTAACCTGAATTTGCTGGTCTGCCCAATGATTGAAGCGGCACCTTTCAGTCAATTTCTTTATTTTAATATTGGATAATGGGTATTCTGTTTTAATTACAATCAACAGCCAAATCAATGCAAATTATAATGTAACAACTGTCAAACGAAACGTAATTTGTTTTTCAATAAGTTTTATTTGATTTTCTTCTGTCTTTTTATTAGCAAAATGAAGAAAAGTGTTACAAAATATGTCGTCTGCTATAGTAATAATTAGTGCTTTAAGACTTAAATTTTAGAATTAAAAATGGGCCAAGTTTCAAAATATACTCATCAATGCACATACTGCTAAAAGCATTACTCTGAAACATTGTTATTTTTTACCTTTTGACTGATTTATAATTCTGCTTTGGTAGTGTGTAAGCAGGTGGAAGTGATTCCAGTTTTGGTGTGTAGAGATTATTGACCTGAGAATGACCAGACTCCCATTAAGAAGCAAAAGAAATTGATTACAGGCTAATAGAAGGGCATTCACAAACATTGAATGAGGGATTATTCCTGCCATACTGTAAACTCTATAATAAATGCATTTTTAAAAAAAGTGAGAATTATCCCTTTAAGCTCAAATGGTGGCTTTTTGACTCCCCAGAAGGTGTGTGGTAGTTTGCAGTATGTTATGCCCACCTTTTTATGGGGATTTGCTCTGGCTGTCTATTGGTAATCAGGCATTTGCTTGTTGTTGTTTTTTCTTGTTTAATTTATTTGTTGCTCTAAAATAAAATCTGGGCTAAGCTATGTCTGTGAGTATGTACATGTATTTGCTTGTGATGACAATTAACTACTGTAAAACACTTATTATTAACATCAACATTTGGTGAGTTTAAAAGACTGACATATTGGCGTAGTTAAATTTTGGCGATTCCTCAATGCCCTTCAAAATTATTTCTTTTCTCATCGGGGCCACTCTTAAAGGAAAGAATATGTTCCCCCAGGGGAGCATAAATTTACCTTAAATAGTAGCCCCATTTAGGACAAAGGTTCCTCGACGTTAAATTGTATTATACTGTTCTAAAGTTGGTTTATCAATACAAATACCAACACACTAAGGATGTGTGTCCCTTTATTGCTTATTGTGTGTCTTTGAAGTCGTATTTTGTAGTCTGATTTTTATTTATACCCCAAAAGCGCCAAATAAAAGAACCCGCCAAATATAAGCGTTTTACAGTTAATACCTCTAAAACTGTTATTTCTAGTTTGACAGGTTGAGATCTGGATCCACCTTTCTCTTCACTCACCTCATACCAACCATCCTAAAGAGAAATACAATTTTAGTATAGTTATGAGCAAAATTCTATACTATAATAGTCTGGAATAAATAATTCTTCCATGACAATCTGACAATAGTAGACCCGGTTTCATTGAGTTCATGGGAATAATAGAAAGTGCAAACACCCTCGTTAGTGATTTATGCTTTCTGCCAGAGCCAAATATTCATGAAGCTTCATACATTACACCTGGCGGTACTTCTTTTTGGGATCTTTGAGGTTTTTTCTGTCTAGTGTTTGCTATGCCTTTGTGTGCGTCTGTTTATATGTGCTTTGTGGTCACCTGCTGGGAAAGGGCTGACCTCTTGGCTCTCGTTTGTGGTGTCTTACTGTCAGTTTGTCACTTTCGCCTTTGGTATTCTGGGTAGGGTGTGGTTCTTGATTGTATCGATTCCTGATCTTTGCAGCCTTACTTACTTTCAATGCTTTTCACAAAAATAAATACTCGCAAAAAAATCCGAATTTACAGTACTTATTGCTTTGTCAACCAACAAAGACTAAAAGAATTCTGTGCCTTTGCATAGTCTCATCAGAGCCCACCCTGCTCATAAACACAAATTATTGATACAGATAAAGGCTCAGTCTAACATTATACAGACCTCAATCTTTTCTGGATACGGCAGCATGTGCATTTAAAAGAGGCTTTTGTGTAAATAAGATAATTACAAAAATCTTATGTACTGACCATATACTGTAAATTCGGAAATTTTCGAGAGGGTTTTATTTTCGCGAAACTTCGCATATGCGAAGTTTTGTGAAAATAAAATCCTCACGAATTGACGAATTACTGTATCGTTTACTGATAAAGGTAAATTACGCCCTTATCGCGAATTTTCAACGTCTCAAACTTGCGTTTTAATACTGTTCGCGAGAATAAAATTCTTGCAAATATTTCTGAATTTACAGTACCTTGGTGGCGGATTAAATATGTCTAGAAAACAAGGATGCTACTTACTGCAAGGAAGAAGTACCTAAATACTGATTGGGAAGCTTTATCTGCAGCTGAATTTAGTACATTATAATCTAGTCGTATGGATTCAAACACATTGCACAACATGCCTCGAACAGTTTTCTGAAATTCACAGAAGAACGGAAAAAAACTAATCATGCAGGTTTGGGCTGCAACACATTATTTCACGAGGACTTGACAAATGTTAGTACACGGATAATATTGTTTTATCCTCTTAATAAATTATTGTAAGTAAAATAATATCCATTGCGTTAAATTCTTACAAAGTTTTCACATATTGTATATTAACCATGAAAGTATCCATTAAAAAGACTGTCACTTGTATCCTTTCCTTTTATAACAAGAAATATAATAATAATATCATCACTAAACTGATTTACAATAGGATATTGATCCTCTCTACGATCCTGTTTGCAATGTTTGTTCATTGTCTTGTGTGGGTCCTGAGGTCGTGATGTCATCAAAATACAGCACAACCCATTAGAAAATTACTTTGAGGAAAAATATTGAACAGTTGGTGAATACGAGTATTATATGTACTGACTTACTTGTCCCACAAAGTCGTAGGTATCATCTATATAAAATAGCTCCTGTGGCGTTTTCATTCTTAGGCTCCATGTTGAGTTTTCTTGATAAGGAAGGGAGTAATTTTGAATAGCTCCAAAACTGTTAGAATGTATTGGTACAAGTGTACAATTTTTAGAAACCCTGTCAACTGTATACTGCAAGCCTAAAATGGAAAAAATGTTTTTACATTTTCTAATATACCATATATATACTGTTATGTTATCATTTGAGCCTGTGAATGCATGTCAGAATATATTAAATTACCCTTGCATGCAATTAAATTGATCATAGAAAGACTAAGCGTGATTATCAATAAACTGATAATCACGTTTAGTCAATCTATGATATTTACTTGCATGCACTGATTCTGTGCCTTGTTGATTATAACATTAGATGTGTTTGATGTGTGAAGCTTTTTCACTTTCTAGCAAATCTCGTGAACACAATCATTCAAACATGATGTTATCCTCTATTTAATAGAAGGATCCTAGTTTGTGTATGTGTGCTATAAGTGTTTTTTTGTAAATTATCTAGAGGTAGCATAAACTGTTTTGTGCTGTGGGGCGTCTAAAGAACTCGCTAGAGGCCTAACATAAAAAGAGTAGAGTGACGTCACTAATTATAACTGTAATCGGAGAGGTCTATTGTCAATAAAAGGTAATCCGGCATTTAGACAGGTATACAAACGAGAATATTGGTAGTTATATCCTTACTAATGCATTACAGCTATCATTGGGTGTCACAGACCAGTGGTCCAGTGGTTAAGTAGCGATAATTACATATTCGAACCTTTATTTTTTTCTGAGAGGGGTGGTGGGTTCGAATCGCTGAGTTTTTATTTTCTTTTTTTTTTCTTACCCCTTTAGTGGGCAGTTTGAATTACCTAGTGCTGTAACAAACAGTGGCGGATCCAGAAGGGGTTCGGAACAGATTATTTCATTTTTATAGGAATATTCAAGACAAATGAGAGATCATCTGCAAATCGACACCACCCATCACCCCCTTTCCATAATTCATCTGATTCCCCTCTCCTGGAGTCGTGGATCCGCCTTTGAACAAATAGATTTATGTCAATATTTCAGGCTTTACAGGAAAACCAGTGAAAAGCAAGGGTTTTAATGACCCACGGGGGGTCTAGCAGATGTTAGTGTTTCAGAAAACAATGTTTGGTCGTTATCATTGCATAAAGTCATTTTGTCACTTGGAAAAACACTTCGAAAAGATCATTTTTGTATTACTATAATGGCGGGCAAAATCATGAAGGATTCGTAGGTTTTGAAAAACCCTGTTTCAGATCAAAGACTTACGTCATCCTAACGTCACTAAATTACGTTCATTTCTATAAATGCTACTGTTGATGACGTCAATTTTTGTGACGGCCTAGAATGCGTATATGTAAAGTACAAAAGCCGTGCATCAACAGCACATGAATTGCCTGATTAATACATGGGTTTTTACCGGTTAAAACATGGCTGTTTATAGCGTGCGACACGGCTTTTTATGCAATAATTTAAGTTAAAATGAGTCTTCATCTACATCCACACAGTAAGTTGTGTATGCGAGTGGCAAACGCTCTGGTGAGTTTGCGTATTTCTGCAGGCTCACCTGATCCTTTGATGCTCAGTATTGCGATAAAAATCAAAATCTCACTATGCTGGCATTATTATATGAACTTTTTATATCATGTATATATTGAAATAAAATACTTTTCGTAAAATAAAGATTTTAAAATATAGAAATTGAAAAAAAAATATTTAAAAAATATAAAGAAAAATATGCAAAATAAGAAAATATCTAGAATAAGAAAACACGCAATGGAAACAAATGAAAAAATAGAGCATATCAATAAGCCTATAAAATGCTAAACTTTGTGATTCGAACCCATAACTTTTTACATAGCTCGCGTGCATATTATTACAGTTGCCTGTCTACCTACTGAGCCACCAAGGCATGATCATTATTTATTGGTAAATCCATACAATCGTTTTACCTGCAGTGTTATTATTTTTTTCTGAATGAACTTGAATGAATGAATAAGGTTATTAAGCTGCTACACCTGTTTTCTATTGGACTCTATCCATGACGGACTATACTCTTACTGTGTGATATCTATAACGTAAATTTATATAGTATTAGTAAACCGTCTTAGTTGTATTATGATTTAACAAGGTTTCCCCATTTAACGCAGACCATTTTCTTTCCTGTAGAATTGATTTGCAAACGTAATCAGCCGCGTTTATATAGCCCAATAAATACAAAATAAAATGCATATTAACAACATACATATCTAAATTTGAACACATATGTGCAATCACATATATATAATAAAATATCCAATGGATAGACGATCTTACATTCGTGCTCATCTTTTATTGAATCTATTAAACGAGTTTGGGAAAGAGATAAAATTGGAGGCTTGCCAAGCATTTTATCTCTTTTTTGCAACGAGATTAATAAATTCAATAATACAAGAGCAGGAATGTTAGATTCTATTCATCGTATGACATTAAAGGGGACGGCAACCCTGATGATTGCTATGTTTTATATGAAATATCTTAATAACCTATGAATTTTGATACCAGTTTCATCTAAATCGGTTGAAAAAAATGTGAAAGTTGTGGGCGTTTGAATATTTGCAAATGGACTGTAATGGAAGCGGCCATGTTGTAGGCTTAGTGACGTCACTCAGCCTAATTAGATATGCGTAATCTAAATAAAAGACAAACAAATGGGTTATTTGCTTTAATCTTAAATGAAACATTTTCCTTATGTGTAAAGATGCATATCTACTGAAACACAGGTGTTGTGATAGTAGTAATAACTAAAAATTAAGCAGTTGAAAAAATTCTGAAAACTAATTAGATATTCAAAATGGCGACTAAATGTTGGCCATATTGAATTCTTCAAATGCCCATAACTTTCTTATTTTTTAACCGATTTTGATAATACTTCTATCAAAATTCATGGTTCATTGAGCCCTTTCTGATAAAGCATACTTATCATTAGGGTTGCTGTCCCCTTTAAGAATACTTTGAAATCTCATTTCTGGTGTAAAAACGTTATTATTGTGTCATTATGCATGCAACTTTGGATTGTACCTCATTACATTTCCCAAAAATCTGGTGCCGGTGCCAGGATCCATGAGAATTGTTGCACTGTCCATTAGTTCTCATGAACAGACACAATAAAACCGAGTCTGCATTTTTCTAATATTGAGGATTCTCCATTTATGAAGGATCCTTTTTTTCAGATTATTTAGAAGTCGCAACAGTCGTTGCTTCTGTGTGGAGTTGGTAAAACTTCCCCCTGTGCATCGATATAGTGTTGATATTTTTTCATATTCTGGTCCATCAGGAATATGGGTTCTGGCAGAAAGAAGAATACCGCTTAAGCCAGTGCTAGGGGCATGAGAGTTGTTGCACTTTCCATTACTTCTCATGAATAGACTAAATAGAACCGGGTCTGCTGTATTCTAATATTGTAGGTTCTGTCTATTTCTGAAGGATCCGTTTTTTCCTGATTAATTTTGCCACAATTGCAGTTTTGTATTTGATTCCTAAACTGTTATGTATACTGACGTCAAAAAAACGCCTCATCTAAAAGTAAACGTGAATATCTTTTAGACTGATCAGACTAAAGTTATGGATTTTAGTGCATTGTAACATTTTATCAGTTAAGCGTATCTCTTGAAAACAAAATTGCTGAAAGAATATTTGAGGCTGCAAAAACGGCCTAGGTTTGAGACAGGGGTCACCAGTTTCATGCCACACAAGATTTTAGCCACATTTACTTTGTTTCCAGACACAATCCGTTGACTAAAAAAAGGTGTTTACCATTGAACAACAAACTTTATTTATCCAAAAATGCGTTTATAATGTTCAGACAAAGTTTGAATGTACTGCTGAACGAAACAACTTACCCAACCCACCTTTTCGCCATGCATTTCAGTAAAACTTAAACGTCATGACTTTGCAAAGTGGGTGAAAATACTGTGACGAATCATTTGCAAAAGTGATTATTCTTTAACCAGCGACGTTTGCTGAGAAAACGCAATCTGGAACGTGTTCTAGACGGCCGTTTTGAATGACGTTAACGTAGACCAACTACTTGCCATTGGGCGTTACAGCTCATCTTAAATAACGTGTTTTTATGTAGGCATATTCTGTGTACATTACCTAATGTACCCCTTTAACATTTTTTCCATTACTTAAAGCAAAACGAGAATACTGGCAAGTTTTGTAAACGGATCTTACTTTTTGTCTTTAATATGACGTCATAATTTCATAAAGTTATTACTCGCAAGAACAAATTTTTGTAAAAATGATCCAAAATTTGTTCATTGTTTAGCAAAACATTAAAGGCACAAACTGGGTGCAAATTGAAATCATAAGCGATTGATGCATAATGCTGTCATGTGTACGTTGAGCCTGTATAACATCATTAGAATAACGCGTCACATGCATATCAAATTAAAGTCATTTTCCGAAATCGCCCAACCTCTACATAAAGAAGCAGTACGTGGTTGTTCATTTTTATAAATCATCGCTGAGAAATCAGTGATAATGAGTGAGGAGGTTTAGTTGACGTCAGTATAGCTCTTAGCGTCCTGTCTAGTTGTGCAATCATCTTGCTAATGCTGATTGTAAATATATTCATGGTGCTGTATGTTTGTCTGTGATTGTGTCATTTTCAGGCCATACTCGCTTGCTTCAAGGCTAAACACTAGACATCTAACTTAACATCACAGAAAAGCTATATGCGCGTTTTGGAGTACATTGTATTACTTTATGCATAATTATGCGTTAAGCACCATTTATTACACAGGTTTGATAAAAACAAAACATTTCAATATAATTCCAACTCAATGCTTTTATCGGTTTTTCGGAGATTTTGATTGGTCCGTTAGCAAAATTAAATTGTTTTTACACTTCGATAAAAGCCCATGCGTAGGAATATTTGATAACTGCCTTGATATCACAGTGGTAGATTGTGTTGGTAATAACGAACTGTACATCAAACTATATAACTTTCACCAGATTAAATATAGTTAAGCGTGTTCTAAAGCTTATTTAAAAGCCCTTACGCTGAACATGGTTGTGCACCTTTAAAGCAACGGGGGAACTCTAAGACATGAACAGGATGGGGAGTTATGTGACGTCACTTAACAAACGGTCACGTCATTGAAGAGAATCGTCATCAAAACAATGTTGACCAAGGCTCACATCAACTACGAAATGTTTCAACGCAGTTTGAACTTGTCAAATCGTGCTTTTAAAATTGACGCTAAGATCTTTGATCTACTTCGGAGATTTAAGGCAGGACTTGTGAAGGTAAGTGCTTCGATCCGAGGCCCAATCCGTGCCGTGGTAGGGCCTTTCAATGAGCCCAGCAAGCTGTACGAATATTTGACATAGGGAAACATTTACAAACTAA